>CM069907.1:84145025-84565052 GCA_036172215.1 Camellia granthamiana | reverse complement strand
AGATTTAAAATTAATGTAATTCGAGCCATAACTAGATAAATGTGATTCATACATATACATTTTTTTCATTTATTTTTTAAGAATATATAAGATTATAATACATAATCATTAAAAAAAGTTCTTCTATTTAAATTTTCCTGTAAGGGAAGAGAGAGACAGTTGTGGTTCCGCCCCTTCTATCATCCTCTAGATCTGGTCCTTAACTTAGATTTGATATTTGTTTTACTAGTCCTGCCATTATCGCCTTACCTTCCCTACCATTGAGCTCAAAATTTTAAGATTTGGCATCAAATCTTTTTCACAATTCAAAAGCCAACGCTGGATAACACTTTTGTTTCACACTAGATGACTACCTCAATCTCAATTTTCTATCTTAACTAGCGAATGTGAGTTCTTCAGATTTCAAGTTAAAGTCGACAAAGTAGTGAAATTTTGGATGAGTTTGGTGGCAACTTGGATATGATTTTTTTTTTTTTTTGATTTTCTTATTTTTTAGGAAAGTAAAATATGATTTTTTTTTTCTGTTTCGGTGGTGACTTCTTCTTACTGACAAAAACTATGCTTGCATATATAATCACTAAAATTATATACTAAAATTTACTTAGACATTTAAGACATGGGGAAAATTATTACAAACTCAAAAATAAAAAATAAAAAATAAATAAAATTGGTCGTGTTATTTTATAATTTAGCAAATTCAATTTACATTAAAAAAAACCCACCCAACCTATTGAAAAAGAGAAAAGAACAAGAAAATTAAAATAAGACTATAATCCCAAATAAAAATTAAACAACTACATCAAAATATCAAATTAAATATTATTTTTCTAACATTTTTAGGAGTAATTATTAATTAAGTTTACATATAATTTGTAAGCACAATTGATTTGAATTGTGAAAAATAAATTAGTTAGTTTGAGCCTTCATTGTATTGTAAGAAATACACAATATTGAATATACACATGATATAATATTTTTTTTTCTTCTCTCTTTTAGATATTGTAACAGTAGCAAATACTGAAAAAATGCATATAAAGTAAGAAATAATATTATACTGATCTTATAAAATGTGATAATGGAGAAAATGAATTATTCTGAGAAAAGATTGGTAGATGAGAGAGTATAATTGACTTTGATTAGAATAAACTGAATAGAGAAACGTGTGTATAAGAGTTGTGGGAGTTTTAGTTTCTTTTTCTGTTTTGTTTTTAATAACGTGATATTAAATTAAGAGTGGATAGATATTATTGTGGGTGATGGATGGTGTAGGAATTGTGGGGTTTTTTTTTTTTTTTTGACTTAGGAAGTTGTGGCTACACAGTTTTGTGGCAGCATTGTTTTTTGTTTTTTGTTTTTTTATCTGACAAATTTCCCGCCAAAATAAAGGTAAATAGTATGATTTTTTGACTTTTTAGATTTTATAGGTGATGCCAAACTAGTCCTAAAGTGCACGGTATAATATTTTCCTTGCTCTATAACCATTTTTGTATTGACGAAATTTTCATTTTTGGGCTTAGTGGAGGCTTGAACATTAGTGTAGCATTGTCGACTTTGACTTCAAACTTTGATAATACAGACAATGCCTCTCCAAGTGAAGCTAAAACTCATGCATTACATTAGTATCATATAGAAAGTTTTATCTATGATTAGTGCTTTGGGCTTTTGTTTATAGAGATCAAGATCACCATTAGTTTAGTTTTGGACAATTGGGCCTTGTACATCTGGCTGGACATTTGCATTTTGGTATATGATTTATGCATTTTGTACGGATTGGCTCAAAGATAATGTTATTTTCCTTCACAATTGTGTTGCAGTTGCAGAGTATCCTCCATTCATTCGAACATAAACTACCAACAGCTCCTAATAGTTGGACTTAATTCCCATCAAGTCCTATTGAAAATAAGTTTTGGTAAAATTGTCGTTAAAAATAATTTTTTTATAACAATTGTTTATATATATCGCTAAAACTTAACAATTAGTGATTTTTTTTCATGATTTTTATAAATTGTCGCTAAAACTTACAATTTGTGACTTTTTTTATGACAAATTTTTTTCATAGGATCTGTTAGATAATAAGTCCACTTATTAAGACCTACACGTAAGTATCCCAAATCTCACTGGCTAGACATGTTGAGCACTTGATTTACGATAGTGTGATTACTGGTGTCTCTTGCAACACAAATGATTTGCCGTCTGTTTACAATAGAATTCTTAGGATTTTGGTAAACGAGTACAATGTTCACTTAAGTTAGGACTTCTATATCTCTGCATAGGAACCTTGACTTCAATGTTACGGTTACCTTGTTGCATTGAAAGCTTAAGAGCATATAAAATTCCAATAGGGCTTTTTATGGTCTACAAATTTTCTCTCATTTTATGTGTTGTTTGGTTTGCATAATCGACTTAGTGGTCACATTTATTTTTATTTTTATTTTTATTTTTTGACAAATAAGAGAAATAAATAAAAATAGAAATAAAAATTCTTATCGTTTTTATATAATTTTAATTTTGGAGTGGTCAGAAATAAATTTTAAAAATATAAAATATTTTTTCATATTTGTTTTCATCAAATTATTTTTCTTTTTATTTTTAGTGCCTTCCATTTTATTTTATTTTAAATATTTTAGGCAATTTTTTTTTTAGATAGACCAAATTTAGATACACTTAAAAAATATAACATTTGTGAAGAAGAAAAATTTTAAAAAATTTACCAAACACAAAAAATAGGGCAAATTACCAACACTCCCTCAAGGTTTGACTAAAATACGGATTCCCCTCTGAGATTTGGAAAATTACAAATTATCCCTGAGATTTATATTTGCATAACAAATGAGGGGGTAATTTGTTATGCAAATATAAACCTCAGGGGACGGGATGTTATTTTTCAAACTTTAGGGAAGAATCCGTATTTTAGTCAAACCTCGAGGGGGCGTTGGTAATTTTCCCCAAAAAATATATAAAAAAAAAAAGAAAGCAAAAAAACAAAACAAAAAATTAATACATTTTTATATTTTGTTGTATTCAATGAATTTTTTTAAAAACAAATTATATAAATTTTATATTTTTAAGTATATCAAGATTAAGTAGATCTAAAAAGTTTTTAAAAAATATTGATTAAAATATTTTTAAAAACAATTAAAAATACAAAAATACGAATTAAAAACTCAAAAAAAATCATTTTTAAAAACTTCAAACCAAAGAGGGTTAACTTGGGAAAATTAGGTTGATCACTTTTGAAGTTTAAATAAATGTAGAGTAAATTACCTTGATTTCTCGTGAGATTTAAAAAAAAAATATAATAAGTTTCACAATTTTGACATAATTATATTGAACTCCTTTACTATTTTAATTCATATAACACTTAATTCTATTTTCATCAATTATTTATTAGTTACATGAATGAAAAAAAATGATATTATTATCTCTTTTACTTGAAAATGTATATTGTGCGTTGTTTATTTTTGTATTCTCAAACCATCTATATTAATTTTTGTTCATTTAATCTTGTTAAAAAAGAGGTCAGTGTAATTATGTCAAAATTGTGTAATTTACTGTATTTTTTTCAAATCTTAGGGGAGGTCAATATAATTTACACAAAAAATTGTGAAAAAGATTTGATGCCAAATCTTAAAATTTGAGCGATAGTTTAAAAAATTCATCATAGAAAAATATCACTAATTATAAATTTTAGCCACAATTTATAAAAATCAAGAAAATAAAGTCACTAATTATTAATTTTTAACAACATAAGCAAAAAAATTATTACAAAAATTATTTTTTATGATAATTTTATTAAAACTTAATAAAAATTAAATCTAACTATTAGAATCTATTAATAATTTATTCTTCATTTAACGGGCTTAAAATATGATCCCAATCCTGCCCAATAGACAAAAATAAATTTCTCAAACCCTAACAAAATAAGCTGGGCTGTGCAGTTTGGGTGGGTCAATGGGCCAATCCCTACCTTTCCCTTTACTTTTCCCTTTGTCCTTTCCGTTCTAATATTATATATATAGGCCTGATAGCAGTCTGTATGTTTAACAAATCACTTGGGAAAGAAGAAGGTTGGAAGCATAGAGGTTTCACAAATATATATGTACACTTGGTATAATCCTTTTTCTCCATGAAAGGTCAGTTTTTTATTCTAACTTGTATGTTGGTTCTTCTTTTCTTCTTCTTCTTCTTCTTCTTCTGATTTACAATATGATGTGCCCTTTGTTTACATTAATTTTCTTAATTTGAATTGTGGTTTTGCTATTAGAATCGGATTGTTCGATTTTCTTGTTAAGGACCTTCAGATCCGTAAGAATAGCTATATTAGCTTAGCTATTGATATTTATGAGATTGAGATTGTGATTGTGATTGACATTGAGATTGTTCATCTTTTTATGAAACCCTACTACTAATTATTATGAAATTGTTTGGATTTATGGATTTGAAATCAAAATATGTTAAATTTAGATTTGTTACTTTTCTATATATGGATTTCAAGATTGAAATCTTTCAAAACAACAATGTCAAATTAATTATTTGAAATATTTCGAGGATTCTAATAAAATACTTATCTTTCTCCTTCCCCTTTAGCTTTTCAATTTTCCTATAATAAATTGGTCATTCTAGAATTGAAGGTTTATTAGAATTAAGGCAGAGAATTATCTTCTACTGTTAATTACTCCAAGAACCCCTCAAATATTAGCAATTTACCCTCTCATCTATCAAACCAGACATTTGATCCCTTAAATTATAGAAATGCATCACTTTCCCCCCTCCGGACACCTGTCGGGGGTGTATTAGTACGATTTTCATAATTAAAGGGGTCAATATGTACGTGTTCATTGATAGCTTATATATATTACTTTCAGTTCTTCATCCATAGCTGGCAGAGCTAGCAAGTAGTTCATGGCAATGAGGCCATCAACGCAGATTAGCGAACAAAGCAAGACTGTGAGGATTTGTTTGAGACTTTGAGAATTTGTTTGTTGATGGAGATGAAATGAAATAAATGGGAAAAATAACCGGCATAACAGATTTTTGAGAATTACTAAATTTTTTCCAACTTCCTTGTAATCAAAAGTTGGCTAGCTGCCTTCATCCTAATAGTCCCATAATTTAATCTCTTATTATATATATTTTTTTAAAGTTTAATTTTAACCAGAGTTTTTTTGCATTGTGTTTTAGGTATCCATTTGTTGGTGCATTGCAAAAATCAAAAACTTGCAAGTGGTTGAATCTTGTTCTGCCCTTTGGTTACTTTTGGAAATCAAACAAAAAAAAAAAAGTAAAAATGAACAAGGGAAGGAATACTAGTAATAGTTGTGGATTTACTACTTGTTCATTGCCTCAAGAAATGTTGGTAGACATTCTAACAAGACTACCAGCAAAGGTGGTAGTCCAATGCAAGTGCATCTCCAAGCATTGGCGCTCTCTGATTGAGGATCCCTCTTTTGTGGATTTACACCATACCCGTGCCCAATCTAGGCCCTACCTTGTTATCTCCTTAATCAATTGCTCGTTGACCAAGATACATTTTTTCTCAGCAGATTATGAAGGACGACCGACCCAGTACTTGCTCACTGATTTCGTCTCAGGACTTTATCATATTAAACAATCTGTCAATGGCTTAATATGTGGGTACCTTAGAAAGTCTAAATCCATTTTCATCGTGAATCCTACCACTCGACAATTTGTTACCCTTCCTCCAACACGTTTACTTACTTATGATGCTAATTCTACTCACGAACCAGATTTGTCATTTGGGTTTGATCCTTCTACCAAGCAATACAAAGTGTTGCTCACAACTTTTATACACATCAAGGGGGAGGGGGAGTGTTATGACTACTTAGATTACAAGTGTGAAATTTTCACTTTGGGGACACATTCATGGAGAGAGATTGATTGTCTTTCTGTTCCTTGGCACTATGAATTTGGTAGGGGTGGTTGTTGTGTTAATGTAGTCATACACTGGAGAAATAGGAGTTATTATATACCGAAACCTTCTCCTCCTATGAGTGCAGATGTCATAGTAACATTTGAACTGAAAAATGAGAGATTTCAAATGATTCCACTCCCTAGGGGACCTTCACGCATGCATCGTCTACGAGAACTTGGTGGCCATTTGGTAGCATGTGGTGAATACACAGAACATGGTTGGGAGGAGCTTTGGATTTTGCAGGACTATGAGAATTGGATATGGGTCAAAGGGATAATGATGCCTACTCTTGATTGGGGCCGAGAGGGAGATCCTTATATTGTCGGAGCAATTCAGACAGGTGAAATACTTCCACAACCTTCACGGATACATGACCTCTGGAATGTTTACTATTATGATCGGAATAGGAAATCTTTGAGAAAGATTAAGATCACAGGACTTCCTGATTCAGATTTCCCCGGCAGGCGCGGTAGGAATGCCTTACATGTCACTCATTATGTCGAAACTCTATTTTCCTTGAGTGATATTTGAAATTTGATTGAATTCCTTTTTTCCTAATTTGTTAGGGAAGATTAGTGTAATTTATACCAAAAATATATATGTAGTATTCACATGGCCGTTTCCAGTCATTTATGGCATATTCAAAGCAAACACTTATTTGCTCAAGCTTTTTATTTTTATTTTTATTTTTATCATTTTTCAGCTTTTACTGTTGGATTTAAAAAATATAGGTAAATTTCGCTTCACCTGCATGTGGTTTTGCCGATGTGTTAATTACCTCTCACTTAGAAATAACCACATAATTTTCTTGTGATTTATAAACTAAAGTGCATCGCTAAACATTTTGTTCAATTTAATAGTAAATGTAAAATACGTGCCTGACACGAAAGGGTTATATGCATATTTTCAATTATTATTTTTTAGATGGGAATGCATTTTCAAATTTTAATAGGGTAAATTGCACATGAAATAAAACATAGGAGCTTAAATTGTATTTTGCCTCCCAAACAAATGACAAAAATATCTATAATTTAAAGGTATTTTAATCTTTTTTGTTAAATCATTAATGCCTAACCATTCATTTTAGTCGACAAGTCATGAGGGGGTTGATGTGATTATTTCCAAGTGAAGGGAGTAATCTACATGTGAATCAAATTAGAAGGGTTAAATTGAAATATGTTCTAAAAAAATATGAAACTAACTTTGAGTAATCTGTCAAAAATATTTTTACATATTTTTGTATCTAATTGTGATACTAAATATAATCATGATGCAGGCATTGGGTAGGTTTTTTTTTAATTATTTTTAAATTTTGTTTTTTTATTATTTAATTTAAAATTTTTAAAAAATTTAATTTTATAATCGTATAGTAGCGTTTCTAATACACAAATATTGTTTCAGCAAGAAAATATTTTATACTTCACCTCCTTGAACACTCAATATCAATTTATCTCCTCAACTAAAAAATGTTGCATTTTTTTCACCTTAAACTCTTAATTTGTATATCAATGGAACATTTTGTTAAAGACTTGTTTCTTAGGGTTGCTCCAATGGTGTTTCACTTTTTTTAATTAAATTTGAGTAAAAACTCTCTTTAATACCGCTTGCTCCAACGAAGAAATTTGACTTTTCATCAAATCCCTGATTGACCTGGCAGACAACTGACCGATCGACTAGTTAATGCAAAAAAAAAAAAAAAAAAAACAAGTCTTGCATCTTTGTGTGTTTATTATCTTCTTCTTATTTAATAATTTCACATTCGGTTTGTTTGTATGTTCAATTTAATTGACAAGTCCTGCATCTTTGTGTGCTTATTATGCACATTGATTCACTCATTGGTTTTTTGTTATTTTATTGATTCCCTCTCTCTCTCTCTCTCTCTCCCCAACTATACATACATACATACTCTACTTTATATTTATAATGCAGAAAGCTAAATGATGATGAAGAAAACATAACAACTACTGTGTTGCTGAAGTTTATTGGAGTTAATTTCGCATTCACTTGGAAAATGGTTTGAACAACCAAATATACGAAGTGAATTACCACCAGGCAAAGAATGCGTTTCCGCCCGGACACACCTCAATCAGTGTCCGAAGCCTATCTCAATTTAGGCTCAAAGTTAGTCAAAAGTCATGGTTGCACAAACCATTTTTCCAACACTCTGTGTTATCTATTTTTGTGAGAATTGTTCAAGGAAGGGGATGATCGGGGGACATCTGGCTAGACGTCCGGACCCCGGTCGTCCAGCGGGGCCATCTTCAAAGATCATGCACAGTAAAATGGTGAAAGGAGCCTAGATCTTTAATTTAGTGAAATATTTGTTATTTTCTCATTTTAATATAGGTTTGATGAAACCATTGGCGCAAAACAAAAAAAAAAAAAAAAAAGACTTTTTTCACCAAATTTGAATTTGATGATGAATTTGGTGCTACGTTGGAGATGGCCTTTGGTTTGGCAAGTGGGTTTGGATAGGTTTGGGGCTATTTTAGCTATAAAAGACAAAATAGGCTATTTTAGCCACAACAAACAAAACATCACATCCAACCCATAATTATTACTCTTTTCTCTCACAAAAAAAGTCAAAAAAGCCAAAAAGCCCTTCCCAAACCAAACTTTTTAGCCCAGGCTAAAATAGCCAAAAAATTCAAAAAGCCAACCCACTTTCCAAACGACACTTAGATGAAAATTTGGCATGTGATTTGTACATAACATCGCAAATGAAATACTTAAAATGATTTTATCAGTTTATTTGGTTTATTTTTTAAAAATCATTTTGGAGTTGTTTAAGTTTTTTATTTTATTTTAATTTTTAATCATTGGTGAATTTTTTTTCATATTTTTAATTTGTTTTAGGGCACTTAGTATATAAATCTAATTTTAAATTTTCTTTACCCAGAAGTTCATACTCTAAAATATTTTACAAAATGACCAAACTACCTAGATATATATATATATTATTTCCAAACCCTGACGGATCATCAAATTGATCACCAAAATTTAAATTTGATGAAAAATGACAGTTTTTATCTCCCCAGTGGTTTCACTAAAATGATATTAAATTGAGAACGAGCCAAAACTTTCACCAAACTGAGGATGAATTGCACCTTTCAGCAATTTATTGTGTGTAGCCGTTGAGTGTGGACCCACCGGATCTCTGGCCGGATCTCCTTCTGGATGACTACCTCAAGGCATAATTTGTAAAAATTTTACATTGACCGGTCGACCACAATCGACCATCTCTGCATCTTTTTTTTTGCCTTGCCTTTTTTGCCAATGCTCGTGGGTGGCCTCTGGCTAATCTCCTTCCTCTTCTCTTCCTTGTGATTTTCCTATCTTTTCTCTACCAGGGTAATTCCTAGATCTTCCAAACAATCAAGCTCTTGTTTTCTAAATCACAACAACCCTTTCATTTTTTTCCATTAATTTAAGCTCTTGACCTTCAAACCAATCTGGGTCTTCTTTAGATTTTCGCTTATCACCCCAAAGAAGGAATACAAGAAAAAAAAAATTATAGGTATTGTTCTTGGAAAAAAAAAAAAACTTTTTGTGCTCTTTTGCAAACATTTTCTTTTTCTTTTGAAAAATATTCAAAATCATCCAAAGTTTTTGGAGATTTTTTTCACTGACACTTCTCCTTTATTTAATCTAATCCTTTATGAAAAGAAAGTCATATCCGTAACCCCCAATTGCAATTTCATTCCCTTATTTTTAGCCCTTATATATAATATATATATTTTTCTCTTTTCCTTTATTCAAATCCCATAAAATTTAAAATTTGTAAAACGACCTGACATATATTTTCTTAAATTTTAGCTTAATTCCATTGTCCTTTCGTTTATTTCGCTTTGCTGCTCTTCTACGACATTTTGCTTCGATACTATCTGGGTCGCGAGCTCGGGAGAGGTGAATTTTGGATCACATATCTAGCCACTAATGTGGAAACAGGTGAAAAATTCGCTTGCAAATCCATATCCAAGAGTAAGCTGAGAACTGCTGTGGACATGGAGAATGTGAGCAGGCAGGTTGAGATGATGAAGTTGTTGTTCCTCTTTCCGGTCGACCGGCCGGTCGTCCCCGGACATCTAGTGCGTTTTGATAAAAGTTACAGTACTCACCACTATTGGAGTAACTGTTGTCAGATTGAGAAATTCGACTTTTCTTTTATTCAGATTTGATGAAATTTTTGATGAACCATTGGAGATGCTCTAACCGAACCATTTTTTGTCTCTCTCTCTCTATCGTCTCTCTCTCACCACTCCCTCCTACATCAATCTCCTCAATGGCTATCTCTCTCTCTCTCTCTCCCCTTCATCGTCGTCTGTCCATCGAGCACATCACAATAGCTGCCGCCTCCTCTAACCTCCATCATTTCTCTCCGGTGGGGGGTAGCCTTCGGTGTTCGTCGTCCTTGATTCGGCTCAGGTAGAAGTCGACGAGGCGAGTTTGCGGCGGCGAACGCGATCATCGATCGATGCGTGAATCGCAAATTCGTAGGTATTTGGAGTCAGATCTGATTGTTCCGGCGAGATCTCTCTACCATCGTCACCGCCGATGGCTTCTCGAGCTGCAATGAGTCCTCAATCCAACTTTGTCGATCCTCGTATTCCGGCGTCGCACAACTCTGATCTACATATAGAGTTCGTCATCGTCAATCAACCCACGATCTAATCATGCCACATCACCCCTCCTCTCGTCAAGTCATCACCTTTTCTTCTCGCCAGAACAACCTGAGCTTCTGATACCATCTTCCAAGAAAAAGAAGGTACATCCTATATTTTTCCATCAAACCGAGCTCCTGTCGAGAAAATTTTAGAGAATGAAACATTGGGGGACGTTGTTAGAGTCTTTTAGTGTGCGCCCCTTTTGATTTTTCCTACTGTTTACTAGCAACCAAACCGATTGTTAGAATTTGAGCTATGAAGGGTAGTGTGTGTAATTGTATTATGTAGAATTAATTTGGGTTGAATATGTTTGGATGATATTCTTATTTTCATTTTATTTATTTATCTTCTATTAATAAAATTTATCAGAAAATTTCCATCTTCATCCTCAACTTTGCAGATCTGGAGTTTTTTACTTTCTGATTCTTGGATTTTCTAGAGAAAGTGTAGATTTTCCCAAGTTTGTTTTCTCCAATTTTTTTCATACGTTTAGAGAAATCTCCTTGTAACAACCTAGAAAGTGTGAAATTTTGCAAGAAAATTTTATATCAATTTTTTTTGGTATTTTCTAGTTTTGTAATTTGTGTTATCATCATTCGTCCATTTCATATGTAGTCTTGACAAATTGTGTACTATTTTTTTAATAATTAATTATTTTATTGAATTTGTGTTGGAGTTAGTGATTGAATGGAAAATGGTGGTCGTGGTGGTGGTCGGAGACGACAGTCTATGATGGAGTCGCCAAAGACGAATCTTGTCTTTGAAAGCCTTCCATGTCTTCTTGCTTTCGTTGCTGTAGTTGGGATCGTCTCTGTTCAAATATATATAAATATTTTTAGAAGCTCAGATCTAGTAAAGGCTTAATTGAACAGATAGTTAGAAAACAGGTGTCACGACCCAAACCCGGCCCTATGGGTTTAGCACCGTAACCGGCCAGTAATTCGAGATTATCGAAGGCCTGCTTAACAGTAATACAGTAAAACAGAGTACAGGGCCATGGCGGAAGCCAATACAGTAATTAAACAATGTCCAATGAGCTGTGACAGTCTGTATGCAAAAAGATTTTTCATACATTTATACTTTCAGTACAGAACAATATGCACAATAATTACAGTCAGTCAGAACAGGGACCTAATCTCTCTTAAACAGTACAGTACAGTGCCATCAGTTTATACAGTAAACAAAACAGGTACAGAGGCAGATGGGGGAAAATATAACACCCCTAAGCCCCTAAGCCATAGCTTGATAGGCTCGGAACCTCGCAGTGAGGCACAGTGGTTGGCTTGACAAAACTAAAGCTTGCCTGATGCTCCTAGCCGCGGTCTGGTGCCTGTACACCTACATATATATATTAGCAGTGAGCTAAAGCCCAGTGAATAACATAATGCATAAGGGGTTACGAATAAATGCCCTTTCAGTATTGAAAACAGTCATTTCAGTCAGTTTATTAGTCATTCAGTTTGTGGCTCATACTTCAGGCCATGACAATCATTCAGTTAAAACAGTGATATGTGGTACATCCATTGGCATAACAGTATAGTAAACAATAGGTCTTAAAAGACCGGGTCTTAACAGACCACACAATAAATGATGGCCATCAGTAGCAGTACAGTAACAGTGACAGTACCATTTCAGAAGACAGTACAGTACTTATGGATTCAAGAGGTGTCTCGCACAGACTCTAGAGGTGGCTCATACTGTAGCACTTAGTTCCGTAGACTCTAGAGGTGGCTCACAGTGTAGCACTTAGCTCCGTGCAACACGTTGTTCCATATCAGAAATATAGAATGGCCATCATAACAGTAAACAGTAGTGGTTCCAAACTTGGGAACCGACAGAGATCTCTCTGTCACAGTAACAATAAACAGTAGGTGCCAAGGATGCCACAATACAGTTTAGAATATAAGACATACATTCATTCAGTAAACAGTATCAGTTCAGAAAACAGTTCAATTCAGTAAACAGTTCTGTTCAATAGACAGTTCAATTCAGTAAACAGTTCAGTTCAATAAACAGTTCAATTCAGTAGACAGTTCAGTTCAGTAGATAGTTCAATTCGATGAACAGTTCAATTCAGTAGACAGTTCAGTTTAGTAGACGGTTCAATTCAATGAACAGTTCAATTCAGTAGATAGTTCAGTAAAGTAAATAGTTCAGAAGGTGATCATTTTTGAACATATCTTTACGTAGTTGTTACTCACAGAGTCCTGGGCTACAGTAAGCTAGAGCGTCTCCTCGGTAAGCCAACCCTACACAGGTAACAGATTGAACACACACTAAGCTACACAGTTGGGAAATATAATAACTTAATCCCTAAATTGCCTCGGTGTGTTCTACATCTAAATCCTCATTAAGATGTCTTAAACTAGGCCTAAGAATGCCTAGAATGGGATGAGGATGCAAAGATGTACCCAGAAAGTAGTTTCAGAATTTTCAGAAAACAGTTCCCCGCTCGAGCGCAGGTTTCCCCGCTCGAGCGGACATGCAACAAAGGTCCACGCTCGAGCGTCAACTCCCCCGCTCGAGTGTGTGACACAAGCCTCCGCTCGAGCGTACAATAACCCGCTCGAGCGGACTGTAAAACAGTAAGAGATGCTGGGAGCTCGATTTCCCTCGAGCGGCACTTCCCCCGCTCGAGCGGACGACCAAAATCTGGAAATTCCAGATTTGAACTCCAAGATCAAAATCAACTTTCAATGCATCAAATTCGATCCTTTTGGGCTAATTTTCTGGAAAATACTTTAAAACTCAATGTATAACATGTTTCAAAGATCAATTTGAGAAATCAAAGCCCAAAGGTAGTTCCATTGAACACATTTTCAAACAATATTTCATGAACAAGATGAACATGGTACATGCATGACTTTAAATCAATTCAAGGCTTCAATACATGCTCTAATGAGTCATTTCTTCTTAAAACATGGTGAAATCATGGACTTAAACATAAACATGAGCATGCATGTAACATTTGCCATGAAAACAACTTTAAATTCCTCAATACAAGCATGCGTGCAAGAGGTGAGCTTCAATTCAACATTATATGCCATATCTTGGCTCTAATCTTTAATAATCCTCTAAACCATGCAAGGAGTAATTCAATTCATAAACAAGAAGGTAATTACTCTACCTTAGGTCTTGTAGTTCAAGGATAGAAGCTCAATTTTGCAATTATCTCTACAATTCCCTCAATTTCCAAGCAAAATCACAAGATGAAACCAATTCTCTCACTTTCTCTCTCTCTTGGTCGGTTGGGAGAAAGAAGTGGCTGATGAAAATGTTTTTGTTTTTGTTTTTGTTTGAGTGCAATGAAGGCTCAAATATGTTTTATATAAAAAGGGCCACTAGGTGGCAAAACGGTAAATAAGACCAACTCTTGTAATTTACATCATGTGATCTAATTTAATCATACCAAATCAATTTTCAGATAAATGCGCCACAAAATCACGTTAATTATGATGAACACAGAACATCAATCAATTTCAGATTTGGCCGCCGATAAGGCCTTCAATTTGCAGTTTAATGCCTAAGACGAGAACAGATAATTTGGCAGTCAAACAGATAGGTCATGCATTCAAACAGTTAGAGTCAATCAATTAGTCTCGAATCTCAGTCAGTCAGTTCGGTATTTTAATAAATTCGATTACCAATCATATTCAGTCTCAGTTTAGCAGTAATCAGTAAACAGTGACGAGGGTTGTTACAGTCTCCCCTCCTTATAAAGAGTTTGGTCCTCCAAACTCGAATTAACATATGACAACAGAGATGATGCCTATCATAAAGGTAACTTTCACTCTATAACAGGAGCATAATCATATTCATAAACATATAAGGATTGGGGCTCATATTAAAACAGAATCTTATGCACAGTCAAATTTCAGTCAAGGACAGATTCAGATACATGTTCATTTTCATATTCTTGTCTACAGCATACGTAGATGCACAATTCTTGCTTATGTATAAAAGGTGTATTCATTAGCACTACTAGGGTAGATACAGAACAGATACAGACATGGCAGATACAGGACAGATACAGTGCAGAACAGATACAGTACAGAACAGATACAGTACAGAACAGATACAGTGCAGAACAGATACAGTACATGAATACAGTTGCACAGTAGTAGTAGCAGTGTCATACAGTGACAATACAGTAACAGTAACGGTAACAATACAGTAACAGTACAGTAGCAGTATAGTAGTAGTCACACTACTTATATCAAATACTTATCGGGGTTAAAGATTTGCATTGGTCTCAGTTTCATAAGTAATTTCCCCCGTTAAGTTATAGAGATTCGATTCCTTCACTACTGAGTCATTCATTTGGTTCTTGTTCAATTTGGTTATCAATTCGATAAGCCAACACAGTCAGTCCAGTTCATTCGGGAGTCATTGGGATATAAGGCGAATTCGTACATTACTCCCATAGCAGTAGGCGGAGTTCTGAAGCAATCATTCATAAACCATTCATCAGTTTCAGTCCTCACAGATTCAATCATAGCACATGTCAATACGAAAACAGTCTTACAGATTACTTATACTTCCAGACAATCAGAGTTTATGATCAAAACCAGTTTGTTGTCAACAGATCCCATCAGTTCTGAAGTACAGTAATCACCAAAACAATCATTCCCTAGTCAAACAAGTTCATGGTTATAACGGTAATACTGGGTAAGTAATCACATGTCACATGCCCAGTTTTCTCCACATTGTAAGCAATCTGATAATAGCTCTCAATAAGAGTTTTCTCAAGTCAAAACGACGAAAGTTCGACTAGGTCATTTCAGATGCAAGTTCTGTCCAATCATATCAAGTAAAAGTTCGAAGCGTAAGCCTCAAACAGAAATTCTATTCTTATCATTTCCAGATCAGTTAACATTAGTTCATACTCCAGTCGTTTAGGTACATAGTCAGTAGTTTCACAATTTGTCTGAGTTCCTCAATTGTCAAACTTACATCAGAGTTCGGTACCATTACAATTCATATCAAAGCAGTACAGGTCATATACTATGTGTTCCTCCCAATAAGTTTACAGGCAAATGCACAGGCACGCAGTTATTCATATCGAGAGGTAAGCATCACAGTCAATATAGCAATTTTCCAAATAAATCTTTCATAGAGGCACACGGTACACAGTAATACATCACACAAGGTTCTTGGTGACACATAATAGTGAGTTGCCCTACGAGGGTTCCAAATCAGTCGTACAGTCATTAAAGCATAGGCTCGCAGGTTTAATCAAACAGTCATGTCAATTTTCCACAATTACAATTCACAGTCAGGAGTTTATCAGTTGGGGTCTTTATTCAGTCATGCAGTTACAGGGTCATAGTCCCAACAGTTAAATTATCGACAAATAACTTAACAATTATTCCGAGCAAAGGTATCATCATATGTGTGCATGTTCAGAGTCTACTCAGTCTAGTAACATCCTTAAGCAAAGGTATGCAGATATGTACATAAGTCTAAACAGTTTTCAGAGCATAGGTAATTGTTAACATGAGGTTTCACAGTGTTGTACATATAGTTCGCATCGACAGTAGATTTCGAAGGATTCATTAACCACAGTCCATTCCTATCAATTCTAACAGTATTACGAGCATGGGAACATATATACAGGTGTGAGTCCAAAGTCAATTTCCGGGTAAGCATTCGTTCACAATATCATAAGCAGAGGTTCATCTTTACAAACCAATATGGGTTCTTAATTTCAGCCGTCTCACACACAAACAGTTCACGTGTATAATTCGAGTTCAAGGGTTCGGTCATTCAATGATGTCCATTAATACATAACAGTTCAGACATAGCTGTACAGATTTCTCGAATTACAGTCAATCACAAGGTATTCCCACGTTCAGCAGTTCTAGTATAGTTCAAAGGTCATACCTAACAGTTCACATTCAGTTGTTGCAATACGATACAAGGACCTAACTCAGCAAGTTCTCGCTGTTCACAAGTCCTAACAGTTCTCATAGTGTACGGTTCATAATTCCAGTGATTCAATTGGTTCAGTCAATACGTTCACAGTCTATATCAAATCAAGATATGTACGGTTCCCGCAAGAATACTCGTATAAACATTTACACATAATTAAGCTATTACCCGCGTCAGTCATTTCAGTGTTCCAAGCATTCTCTGGAACTAGGGTCTAGATTTAAACTCATTATTGTTCGGTCGAGTTTGTGGGCAAGATTTAGGCAAGCGTCCTTCCTGTCCATGTCTAAATAAGTTTCGGATAGGCGACGGCAACGCCCCAGTGGTATTTCCCACATACAGTACAGATAGGTATATCACTGTTCACATTGCTTCTTCAACCTTCATTGGTCAAAGCTATTGCCCGAGATTTTCCATTCACGGAGGTCATCAATTTACCAGTCATTTTCACTTTCTGTTACTTCTGTTTCATTCTTTCTGATTCAGTTGACGATGTTGATTTGGATATTTCAATGCTGCTACGTTATCTCAGACATTATACTCTACCCAGGACATCTACACACATTGACGGTTTTAAAACGTCGATTCAGTCAAACACATCTAGGTCACACCCATCTTCAGTTCTTTTCTAGTCTTTGTAGTCAGTATCTATCATGTGGGGTGCCCATCAAACTAGCTAGGTAAATATTACCTCATATTTGATCACAGTCTTATCACCTTACTCAAGTTGTTCAGACTCAGGTACTTTCCTATCTCGGATGCATTGGGGAAAGTATTTTTCGAAGAAAACTTCACATATTTTCTCAGTTTCTAAACCCAAGTCTCAGTTTTCAGTGGTTCGGTGGTTTCAGTTTATTTGGGTTTTTGTATCAGCATCATCAGATCATAATCAATTGGTTCAGGCACGTATATCGGCCTTTATTATCTCAGATTTTCAGTTAAGGCGTCAACCATTCTTTCTAGCCTGTTAACTCTAGCATCAGAAGATTCGGTTTCGCCTACATTCCTCGTCCTTTCCCTTATTTACACACAAACAGGGTGATTAGCAATATAGGAGAGGTTCTTACTGATTTCACATTCCATATCAGACGTGTGTATGCTTTCATTTCAACTCAGGTACGGTCATATGACCCTTTACTTTCACACGTTCACTTTCCTTTTACATACATTTCGCATTCGGTAATCAAATTCACATTACGTGTTATTCCACTTAACTTCTTTAATTATGCATATAGATTTCGTTTCATTTCACATAGGCAGTACAGTAATCATAAACATAAACAGTTGCATACTTAAACAGTTTATCACATTAGCACATAATTTTCATATCATAGCCACACACACTTTTCATGTTCATGCAATGCCCTAATTTCTTTTCTAGGACATCCTATAGCTCATTTGGACACGTGTGTGCGGTATAACTCGTGGCAAGTATCGCTCTGATACCACTCTGTCACGACCCAAACCCGGCCCTATGGGTTTAGCACCGTAACCGGCCAGTAATCCGAAATTACCGAAGGCCTGCTTAACAGTAATACAGTAAAACAGAGTACAGGGCCATGGCGGAAGCCAATACAGTAATTAAACAATGTCCAATGAGCTGTGACAGTCTGTATGCAAAAAGATTTTTCATACATTTATACTTTCAGTATAGAACAATATGCACAATAATTACAGTCAGTCAGAACAGGGACCTAATCTCTCTTAAATAACACAGTACAGTGCCATCAGTCTATACAGTAAACAAAACAGGTACAGAGACAGATGGGGGAAAATATAACACCCCTAAGCCCCTAAGCCATAGCTTGATAGGCTCGGAACCTCGCAGTGAGGCACAGTGGTTGGCTTGACAAAACTAAAGCTTGCCTGACGCTCCTAGCCGCGGTCTGGTGCCTGTACACCTACATATATATATGAGCAGTGAGCTAAAGCCCAGTGAATAACATAATGCATAAGGGGTTAAGAATAAATGCCCTTTCAGTATTGAAAACAGTCATTTCAGTCAGTTTATTAGTCATTCAGTTTGTGGCTCATACTTCAGGCCATGACAATCATTCAGCTAAAACAGTGATATGTGGTACATCCATTGGCATAACAGTACAGTAAATAGTAGGTCTTAAAAGACCAGGTCTTAACAGACCACACAGTAAATGATGGCCATCAGTAGCAGTACAGTAACAGTGACAGTACCATTTCAGAAGACAGTACAGTACTTATGGATTCAAGAGGTGTCTCGCACAGACTCTAGAGGTGGCTCACACTGTAGCACTTAGTTCCGTAGACTCTAGAGGTGGCTCACAGTGTATCACTTAGCTCCGTGCAACACATTGTTCCATATCAGAAATACAGAATGGCCATCATAACAGTAAACAATAGTGGTTCCAAACTTGGGAACCGACAGAGATCTCTCTGTCACAGTAACAGTAAACAGTAGGTGCCAAGGATGCCACAATATAGTTCAGAATATAAGACATACATTCATTCAGTAAACAGTATCAGTTCAGAAAATAGTTCAATTCAGTAAACAGTTCAGTTCAATAGACAGTTCAATTCAGTAAACAGTTCAGTTCAATAAACAGTTCAATTCAGTATACAGTTCAGTTCAGTGGACAGTTCAATTCGATGAACAGTTCAATTCAGTAGACATTTCAGTTTAGTAGACGGTTCAATTCAGTAGACAGTTCAGTAAAGTAAATAGTTCAGAAGGTGATCATTTTTGAACATATCTTTACATAGTTGTTACTCACAGAGTCCTGGGCTACAGTAAGCTAGAGCGTCTCCTCGGTAAGCCAACTCTACACAGGTAACAGATTGAACACACACTAAGCTACACAGTTGGGAAATATAATAACTTAATCCCTAAATTGCCTCGGTGTGTTCTACATCTAAATCCTCATTAAGATGTCTTAAACTAGGCCTAAGAATGCCTAGAATGGGATGAGGATGCAAAGATGTACCCAGAAAGCAGTTTCAGAATTTTCAGAAAACAGTTCCCCGCTCGAGCGCAGGTTTCCCCACTCGAGCGGACATGCAACAAAGGTCCCCGCTCGAGCGTCAACTCCCCCGCTCGAGCGTGTGACACAAGCCTCCGCTCGAGCGTACAATAACCCGCTCGAGCGGACTGTAAAATAGTAAGAGATGCTGGGAGCTCGATTTCCCCGCTCGAGCGGCACTTCCCCCGCTCGAGCGGACGACCAAAATCTGGAAATTCCAGATTTGAACTCCAAGATCAAAATCAACTTTCAATGCATCAAATTCGATCCTTTTGGGCTAATTTTCTGGAAAATACTTTAAAACTCAATGTATAACATGTTTCAAAGATCAATTTGAGAAATCAAAGCCCAAAGGTAGTTCCATTGAACACATTTTCAAACAATATTTCATGAACAAGATGAACATGGTACATGCATGACTTTAAATCAATTCAAGGCTTCAATACATGCTCTAATGAGTCATTTCTTCTTAAAACATGGTGAAATCATGGACTTAAACATAAACATGAGCATGCATGTAACATTTGCCATGAAAACAACTTTAAATTCCTCAATACAAGCATGCGTGCAAGAGGTGAGCTTCAATTCAACATTATAAGCCATATCTTGGCTCTAATCTTTAATAATCCTCTAAACCATGCAAGGAGTAATTCAATTCATAAACAAGAAGGTAATTACTCTACCTTAGGTCTTGTAGTTCAAGGATGGAAGCTCAATTTTGCAATTATCTCTACAATTCCCTCAATTTCCAAGCAAAATCACAAGATGAAACCAATTCTCTCACTTTCTCTCTCTCTTGGTCGGTTGGGAGAAAGAAGTGGCTGATGAAAATGTTTTTGTTTTTGTTTGAGTGCAATGAAGGCTCAAATATGTTTTTATATAAAAAGGGCCACTAGGTGGCAAAACGGTAAATAAGACCAACTCTTGTAATTTACATCATGTGATCTAATTTAATCATACCAAATCAATTTTCAGATAAATGCGCCATAAAATCACGTTAATTATGATGAACACAGAACATCAATCAATTTCAGATTTGGCCGCCGATAAAGCCTTCAATTTGCAGTTTAATGCCTAAGACGAGAACAGATAATTTGGCAGTCAAACAGATAGGTTATGCATTCAAACAGTTAGAGTCAATCAATCAGTCTCGAATCTCAGTCAGTCAGTTCGGTATTTTAATCAATTCGATTACCAATCATATTCAGTCTCAGTTTAGCAGTAGTCAGTAAACAGTGACGAGGGTTGTTACAACAGGTTTTGCTTCTTTGATTTTTGGTAGCTTCATTTTGTATAGATAACCATCCGGATCCTCCTTTATCTTTCTTTCTGGTGGGTTTGGATGTCTTGTTGTGTATATGGGTTTCTTCTTCTGGGTGTTCACATATTTATATCTTTCTAAAAATCTCTGTTTGTGTATGTGTGTGTTTGTGTGTGAGTAATCAATTTTTCTACTTAGTCCCCCCTTTCTCTCTACAACCACGTCTTGCTTCAATAGATAAAGAGGAAAAGAGATGAGAAGTAAGAGAAAGAGAAAAAAAAGTGTGAAATTAACAGATAAAGAGAGAGAGTTGAGGAAAGAGACACAGATGGAAAGAGAAAAAATAAGTTTGTGAAATCAATAGATACAGAGAGAAAGAGAAAGAAATGAGGATGAGAGAGACAGATAGAGAGACAAAAAAAAGTGGGTTTGAATAGGTCATCCAAAACAAGTTAGTCTCTCTCCTCTGTATTGCAATTTAAACAGATAAAAAAAATTAAACAGATAAGAAAAAATAAATTTGTGAAATCTAAGCAGATAAAAAATAATTTGAATAGATAGATATAAAGTTGAACAAATAGACAAAAAAATTTGAACAGATAGAAAATAATTTAAATAGATAGATATAAATTTGAACATATACTAAAAAAATGGTCAATAGATAAATTAAGGGGCAAAATTGAAAACAAAATGTCTTCCCAAAACAATCAAATGACTTCTCATCAAATTATTTCACAAAGGGTGGACCTCATACCAATAAAAAATATCCATGGTACCTAATACCTTATGCTTTCCTTAGATTGGATTTATCACCAATTTTTTCTTTTTTTAGATACTTTTGTCATTAAGATACAAATTGAAATAAAAATTAATAGATGATGGGATTAAGTGTAATATAATAATTTTTAGTTAAGAGGGTAAAATGATATGAAACAATAGTTGAGGTTTTCTTGGGTAAGTAACAATAGTTGAGGTTGTTAAAGTGTAATTTGTCCTTATTTATATCAAATTGATAATTATATAGGTCAATTATAATCACACTGGTTTGCTTAAAATATGACTTCATGTGATTCTAAAAATTGCATTGCATCTTGCTCCATCTAATTTCTAATCGCATAGCAAATTACCAAATTTATTTACAATAGAAATTATTAATCAATTAATAGTTTTAATGATGTCATAAATATACTTTAATTAATAATTTTATTGTTGCATATGAGATGAAAATAAAAAAATTATGATAAGAGAGTATTTATAATTTTTAGAATTACAGAAGGTAATATGTATTTTAAATAAATTTTTAGAAAGTGTATTTATAATTTACTCTAAATACATTAAACGGAGATAAAAATAAGGATTAATTACACTAACATCCCTGAGATTTAAGTTTAATACAATTTCCTCCCTGACATTTAAAAAATTACACTGGCCTCCCTCGCCTCTAAGTGTTTGTCTTCTAACAAAACTAACAGCAAATATGAAATGACTTTAATATCCTAAACTAATGAGGTAAAATTACCCTTGGCCCTTCTTCCATGATCCTCCTTTTCTTTTTTACTGTGCATCTCCGTTATTGATCTCCATCACCAACGTTCAAAAAAAAATCTCCATCACCACTTTTAGCTGCTAACATCCACGTTCCAGCACCACAATCATAAACCCACCACCATCACCATTACTGACCTCTCACAACCCACCATCCCCCGTCACCTAGGGGTGTTTGGAAAGAAGGCTTTTTAGTTTTTTTTGGGCTAAAATAGTATTAAAAGATAAAATAGGTTAAAATATTCAATAAAACAAAATGTCACATTAAATTCATAATCATTTAATTTTTTTTCTCTCAAATATCACATTCAACTACAAAAAAATCCAATCATCTTCTTAAATACAAAAATTTTAACTTACTAAAATAGCCAAAAACCAAAATAACCTACTAAAATAACAACTTTTCAAACACCACCATATGTACCCATGCTTGCTCCATCACCATAAAGTGCAAATCAAACCCAAACCGAAACTCCCAAATTAATCCCACACAAATCAAACCTTAATTGATGGCCAAATCAAATGCAAACCGAAACTCCCAAATTTGTCCAGTATATGTGCGAGATAGTGACGAGCCGCAGAAGGTAATTGACAAATCCTTCACTATATGGGAGGAAGCGCAGAAGTGAATGAGAAGGTGGCGGCAGCGCTAGAGGGATGGGGATTGATAGTGTCGTGGTCTGTTGTTTGTGGTTTAATTTGATTGTAATTGTTTGATGTCGTTGTGGTAGTTCCAAAGGCAAGAACAACCTGGTTTGAACTTTTGTTTTTCATTGGTAATGGTAGATTGGCACAGTATTCAATTTGTGGGCAATTAGTAAGTGAAAATTAGGTGTTGCTTGTATACCTTTTGGCGATTCTCTAATGGCAGCAAGACTTTGCCCAATTCCAATCGTTTCCATATCACGTTCACATTATATATATATATATATAAGCTTGTGCCAATTATGATGTATGTATTTATATATATATGATAGACAAACAATTAAATATTTAATAAAATAATGATATCGGTATAGAATGAATTTTTGAAATTTCTTGCAGATTTTCTTTATTCATTAAGCGATATATATATATTTTGTTTCATGTTTGGGGTCAACATGAATGAATTTTGTGGCAGAGTTTATGTTGTTCTCAATGGGAAGTGGGGACGGTGGGTGAAGGTAGAGCAGATGTGGATGATGGTGGTGAGTATGAAGATTGTGGTGGGTCTGGTTTGTTTTTGACAGATGGGTCTCGTATGTTTTTCAGAGAGTGATTAGAGAGAGAAGAGGAAGAGAGAGAGAAAGCAATGAGGGTAAAATAGACATTTTAAAAAATTTAATTGCTTATGTTAATTTTTACTTTTAGTTGACTTAACGGTTGACTAATGGAGGGGTTGAATTGTAATATAACTTTAAACTTTGAGGAGGGAATTTAATTTCTAAAACGTAAAGAAGATATTTGTATTAAAAACAAATATAAGCGGAGTGGCAGTGTAATTCATCCCAAAAACCGAATAAATTAAAAATAGATAGATGGCAGTTGCTTTTCTTTTTTGGTGGTGGAGTTATAAAGTTGCTTAAACAATTAATTGTGAACTTTTATTCTACTTTTGCCATCATATTTTATTCTTTTATAGTTGGTTTTAAGGTTGATATAATTTTGTAATTTAATTGCTTGGAACCCATATGGGTTAGTCAAAGTTTTTCCTTTTGGGTGATTTTTTCTTGTTTTTTGTTTTTTTAGTATTAATTATAATTCTATGTTCTTAAACTAGTTTTGTAATTGAAATACTCCGATCCAATTGTTGATAGTTTGATGTTTATTGACATTGGTATGAAAAAAGACATTTACAATATAGTTTTCTTTGGTTTATTCACTTCTAAGCCTTGATTTTGAGTGGCTATACTGAATGAATTCACGGGGAACGTTTTTCAGAGAAGTAACTGAGTCAGTTTGTGAGATAAGAGACTCATTCAGTGATAAGAGTGAGAGCGAGAAGCTATCAAGATGGGATGGATGTTCCTCTGACGATGAGAGTGAGAGCAAGAAGCTATTGAGATGGGATGGATGTTCCTCTGAGGATGGAGTTTTTGAGCAAAAGAGTCTTTGGCATCTGAATGACAGACTCGGTTACCTTTATTTTTAGTATTTTGCAACATCAACTCCTTATGGAAGAACTCCTTCATGGATATGGTACTCTTTTATATGTTTATTTTTTTTATACAAACAATTAACTTATTTAGGTTCTTTACATTCAAAACATTTGCTCCGTTTTTACCGTTCTTTTGGGTATAGATAATATAAATTTTATTAACATTTGTTCTGTTTTTACCATTCTTTTGGGTATATATAATATAATTTTTATTAACATTTGCTCCGTTTTTACCTTTCTTTCGGATTATTTAATTTCTGTCAATAATTGAACATAGGAGTAACGTAAATTGTTTTGGATATGTTAGAATCATTTGACATCCTAATAATGACAAGCACCTAATAAAAATCTACCAAAAAATTTGACTTCAAATCAACATACTTGTTTTGCTCCTACCGGTTGGTCACAATTATGTTTTGTTTTGATTCTATTCTATTCTCTCTCTCTCTCTCTATATATATATATATACATATATAATCATATTATAAAAGCTCCAAAACAGATGATGAGGGAAGGGAATGTGAAGAAATTGCCGGGTATAATTAGGTAGACATCGGTAATAAAAGCCATGTTTTTGGTGCTGAGAATTGGTCTCATCCAAAAAAGAAAGAAATATACGAGAAACTTGGTAATCTTCTTGATCAGATCAAGAGAGTTGGAAATGTTGCTTTCACAAATTCTATCCCACTTGACATGGACAACAATACAAAGGAGAAGGTTCATCATCATCACAGTGAGAGGATAGCTATTGCATTTGCACTAATAAGCATGCCAGTTGGGAAGCCTGATCATTGTGAAGAAAAATTTGCGGGTATCTGTGGACTGCCATTCTGCAATCAAGTTTATGTCCAAGGTTGTTGGAAGAGAGATGATTGTTAGGGACAATAATAGATTTCACCATTTTGAGGATATATGGGTTGTGTTCTTGTGGGGATTATTGGTAAGATTTTGAAGGCTTTTGAAGGTTGGTGGAGGACACAATGCTTGGAATCATAAAGCTAATCACTGCGATGGATGTCTTTGAAATCTCTGTACTTTTTGTTCATGCGCTGCTGTAATTTGGTACTTTGTGGCAATGAGTGGTTGCTCAAATGATGAGCCAAATTACTGGGAGGAATTTTATTTTATTTTATTTTTGTTTTGGGAGCCAATAAATCAAAGGGCTAATAAGATCAACGGCTGTCACAAAAGAATAAAAGGCATCAAAGCTTGCTTTACAGAAGATATGTTGAAATACCAACTGGGGGCTGGTTTAGTGGTAAGGCTTTCAAATCTTTCGCTCAAAGCCAGGGTTCGAGTCTCCGTAATCCCTTGTTGGAGTTAAATATACTCTTTAACACCTAGAGCACGCGGGGGCCTACGCTTAGGCCCCGACATAATAGATATGCTTTAGATAGTAAGGGACAATACTCTCTGGCGAGTATGTGGAGTAGCCTATTTGTATATCTATTTATGAATATAAAAAAAAAAGAAGAAAAGAAATGTTGAAGCAAGAACATTTTGGCAATGTCAAAAATCTTATTTTGGCATGCCGCGGGACCCCAAATGGCATAAATGTAGTTTTTAGCTTTTATTTTCTTCATAGAATGTCAAATAGAAATATTATTTTTGGGCCCCATAAAATAATTTTTCAATCATAACGGTGATCTTTGTAATGGTGACATCTCCTATAACTAGAGTTCCAATTATAATGGGGGATTTACGTGTAGGTCCTAATATGTGAACTTATTGTCCAATAGGTTCTATGAGAATTAATGGCATTTTTCATTAATTACTATTAAAAAAACATCACTAATTGTTAATTTTCAGTTATAGTTTGAAATTTTTTTCATAAAAAATGTCACTAATTATAAGTTTTAACGACAATTTAAAAAAATCGTCACAAAAAAATGTTATGAATTTTTAACTTTCAGCGACAGTTTGAAAAATTAGTCACAGAAAAACGTCACTAATTATAAGTTTTAGAGACAACTTATAAAAACTATGACAAAAAAAGTCATTAATTGTCAATTTTTAGTGACATGTAAAAAAATTTGTTATAAAAAATTATTTTTAACAACGATTTTATTTCAATAGGAATTGATGATAATTAAGTTCAAACATTATGACCTATTGATAAATTTACCCAATAATAAATTCCTCGTGACTTTGAGCAAAGCATAATTGAAATTGATTCTACTGCAAGACTTGTTTTTTGAAATCCTAGCTGGAGATCATGATCCAATATTTCTGGCATAGGTAAAATAGGTTTCAGAATCCCATGTTTGCCACTTGGAATAAAAAAGGTGAAATTCATCTATTCATATATAGCAGCCTTCATACATATTAGTTATAACAACCAATGTCTTGAAAAATACGATACTCTACATTTCTAAACATGGGTTAATTTTCCAACATGAACCATAAGCATTGACTTTATTCATTTATTGGATAAAATCTACAGACATATATATGACTCATGCTGCTTTAAACTTCTAATGTTGACAAATGTATATCAGTAAATTTAGTTATACTATACATACATGCAGGTCTTTGTTTGTTTGTTTGTTTGTTTGTTTTTTTTTTTTTGAACAGATTCATACATATATATGACTTCATGCTGCTCCAAACTTCTTATGCTGACAAATGTATTAGTAAATTTAGTTATACTAGAGCATCGCAGCTATTCATTTCACACATTCATATCCTAGGACGGGTGGATTGCTTTGACATATTTGTAGGATAAAATCTTTTATCCTTGTGCAACTAACTGAAAAATTAGCAGTCTGAAGAATTAGAAGCGCTTCAAAAGTCTTGATTGCTTTCTTGCAGGTAAGTGATCAGTTTGAAGAACAGATTTTTCCTTACTTATTTTGGCTTTATGTACTTCCTTCTAAAATGTGCATTAGACATTTATCCTAAATGATAATTCCTTTCATCATTCTCTCTGATGTATGATGCAGTGAACATTTTGTGAATCTTTTTCTAAACATGCTAATGAAAAGATAGTCAGGTGTGATATGTTTGGCGTTAAGAGGACTGAGGACAAGTGAAAGCTCAAATGAGGAGTTGAGGCAATAAGAATTGTATTCTTATAGTAGTAGTAAGGATTGCATACTGACCCAAGTAATTGTGAGTAAGCTTCATAGAGTTTTTGGACTATTTTATACTTTAGTTCATTAATGTTTTTGTTTCTTTAAGTTTTCTTGTTGTTGATGCAATTTTTTATACTGATTGGTCAATAATATAGAATTTCTACACAAGATACTGACCTTTGTGAATTAGTGTAGTTTATATTATTCATTAAGGATAGTTTAGTCCTTTAGATGGTTGGGGTTTAATTCTATTAGCTTATATATTTGTACTCAATTGATTCATTCAATATACAAAACATATATTCTCTGTTATCATGGTATTAGAGCCATACAAACGGCTAACCTATCTCTGTTGCACATCGTCTCTAGTAGTTGCAGGCCCTCATAGCTCCTTTGTTGCACGTTGTCTATCTCTTTGTCACAATCCATTGTTCGTGGTTCACTCTTTGAACCATTCGACTGACACAAGTGCTTCATCTCTCATCGTTTCTCCTTCCGATTGCTTTTTTGCTGCTTTACTTCGCAGCAATCATAGGAAGACTTCGCAATTTGTGGTTCACGACTTCTCTCCCATTCGCAGTTCGTGACTTTCGTTTGCATCTTCAATAACCTGGTCTGCTCTGCTCTATTCGTGGGTTCCAGTTCGTGGCTTCTCTCTCAAGCCTTCGTAGCATCTATTCTCAATCTTCGCAGCATCAGTTTGCATCCGTCTGTCTGGTAACACTCTGTTGTTTAATTGTAGCAATATGGTTGATGATAAACTACAAGCTATCACCACTAAGTTGGATGGTACCAATTACTCTTATTGGTCTCATGTAATGAAGAACTTTATAATGGGTAAAGGCATGTGGAACTATCTAATTGGTGTGACTATTAGACCTATAGAATCCAAAGAAATTGAGGCCGACGTTGCTAAATAGGACAAGGAAAATGCACAAATTCTTACTTGGTTTCATAATTCAATTCAAACTACCATTGGTATGAATTTTTTCCAAATATTCTACTTCTAAACAAGTTTGGGACTATTTGAAAACTATGTACCTTGAGTTTAACTTTACAAAACAATATGAACTTGAGATGTCTATTTGCAGTGCTAGTTAGAAAGATAAGTTCATTCAGGAGTTTTACAATGAGATGACTACTTATTGAGATAAGCTTGCTTTGATAGAACCATCAGATTTGTAGTTACTTGACAGTTATACCAAGTATCAGGAGAAGCAACGTCTTGTTCAATTTCTTATGGCCCTTTGTGATCAATTTGAGCCACTTCGGGGAGATATTCTTCATCGGTCTCTCTTGCCTTCTGTTGATGGTGCTATCCGTGACTTATTGCGAAAGAAACTTGGTTTAAGGTGGCTCATGGTGCTCCTACTTCCTAGTTAGTTTTTGCTACTCCTCCGCTTTTGCCCACCCCACTTTCTTCTTTATTTCAAGTTACTAGTAAGCCCAAGCCTCGGATTTCTATGGATGAGTGTAGCTTCTGTCATCAGAAAGGCCATTGGAAACATGTTTGTCCTAAACTTTTGCAGCCTAAGGGTTGTTCATCTGGTCTGCTATCCTCTAAGCCGACATCTTCGGGATCTCACTCATCTGTCGCCTTTTCTGCACCAGTTTTTGAGAATGGTCCGTCTTCCAATATGCAGTTTTTGTTTGAGTAGTTCAAGTCTTTCATGGTGACCAATCCCAATCTTTCATCCTAGACCTCCGCTATGACTACCACTCAGGTTTGTCTGGTTCATTCTCTTCAGGTAATATCCACACTTCGTGGATTTTTTATTCTGGTTGTTCACATCATATGACCCTTGTTGCATCTCTCCTCAGTGATTATGTCTCCCCTTCTTCTTCTATCACTATTGCTACCGCTAATGGTTCTTCTATGTCTGTACACTCTATTGGTTCTATTTCCTCTTCCCATTTGTCTCTTTCTCTTGTATTTTATGTGCCTCACCTCTCACTCAGTCTTATTTCTATTAGTCAATTATCTAATTCCAGTTTTGATGTTGTTTTCTCTTCTTCTCATTGTGTTGTACAAGATCGGGTATCCAAGAGGCAGATTGGGATCGGGCGTAGAGTTGGAGAACTATATATCTTGGGCAGCTTGTATGTTTCTCCAGAAGTGTCTTCTACTATATTGTCTTCTTTTTGTTTAAACAATTAGTCTTCTTTATTTTATATTTGGCATTCTAGGTTAGGTCATCTGTCGAGTGATCGTTTAAGGATATTAGTTCGGTCTAGACATTTAGGCAATTTTCCCATTAATGATATTTCTGAGTGTCGTGGTTGTAAACTGGCTAAAATGTCTGCTCTTCCTTTTAATAAAAGTAGTTCTATTTCATCTTCTCATTTTCATTTGATTCATACTGATGTTTGGGGTCCTTTTCCTATCGTTACCAAGGGTGGTTCACAATATTACGTGTCTTTTGTAGATGATTACAGTCAGTTTACCTAAGTTTATTTGATGACTCAAAAATTTGATTTTCACAAAATATATTCTAATTTTTACTCCATGATTCGCACTCAGTTTTCCACCACCATTAAAGTTCTCCATTCTGATTTGGGGGCCAAGTATTACTTATCTGAGTTTGAGGAGTTTTTAGCTACTCATGGCACTATTCATCGGTCTCCGTGTTCTAACATTCCTGCCCAAAATGGTCGAGCTAAGCACAAATATCGCCATCTCCTTGATACTGCTCGCTCTTTGTTGCTCTCGTCTTTTGTCCCTTCTGTTTTCTAGGGAGAAGTTGTGCTCACTGCTGCATATCTTCTCAATCGGATGCCTACTACTCTTCTCTCAGGCTTATCTCCGTATGAGCGTCTTTTTGGTGTTACTCCAAATTATTCTCTTCTTCGTATTTTCAGTTCTGCATGCTTTGTACTCATTCCTAAACGAGAGCGCTCTAAGCTTAGTACTCGTTGTGTCCCATGTGTCTTTTTAGGGTATGACATTAATCAGAAAGGTTATCGGTGCTATAATCCTGCCACCAAAAAGCTATACGTGTCTAGGCATGTCACCTTTTTAGAAAAACTACCCTATTACACTATACCTTCCACCACTGTCCCTAATACCAAGGATAAATTAGTTTATGTTGACCCATTTCCTCCTGATGTTTCTCTTGATGAGTTTGTTTCTGATCTTGAGGTCTCCACTTTGCCTCTTACTAGAACTTTTGCTATCTCACCAACTACTTTCTCCCTCTCTCTCCTCTTCTTGTTTATCAGCGCCACAAAGCACATCCAAGCTCGCCTGTCTCTAGCTTTACTGTCTCTCCAGCTGTTTCTTTGGATCATGCTTCTCCTACCCATCGCTTTCTAAAGCGAGACCGTCATCCTCTGAACTAGTATGGTTTTGGTAATACATGTTTTTCCTTTTCTTATCAGTCTTTTCTTTCTTGTCTTCATACTTATTTTGAGCCCAGGTCCTACAAGGAAGCTTGTCATGATCCCAATTGGATTGCTGTCATGAACGACGAGTTAACTGCTTTGATTAACACTCAAACTTGGGATTTGGTTCCATTACCTGCTGACAAAAATATTGTAGGCTGTAAATGGGTCTATAAGGTCAAAACCCTTTCTGATGGGTCTTTGGAAAGGTACAAAGCTCTTTTAGTTGCCCAAGGCTTTTCTCAGGGGTATGAGATTGATTACGATGAGACTTTTGCCCCTGTTGCCAAGATGACTACTGTTCACACTCTTATCTCTGTTGCCGCTTCCCATCATTGGCCTTTGTTTCAACTGGATGTCAAAAATGCTTTTCTGAATAGGCATTTTGCTGAAAAAGTGTATATGCGCCCTCCACTAGGTCTCTCTCACCCTCCTGGTGTTGTTTGCCGTCTTCACCATGCTCTTTATGGTCTCAAGCAATCTTCTCGTGCTTAGTATGAGCGCTTTCACTTTGTTACACTTTAGCTTGGTTTTCGCCCTAGTCATCATGATTGTGTTCTTTTTGTTCGACACATTTTTGTTGGCCTTGTTCTCCTTCTCTTATATGTAAATGATATGATCATCATTAGCTTTGATTCTAGTACTATTGAGGAGGTTAAGCATCAGTTGTTTCAGGAGTTCGAGATGAAGGATTTGGGATCTCTTTGGTATTTTCTTGGTATTGAGGTTGCTACTTCTCCTACTGGGTATCTTCTCTCTCAGACTAAATATGCCCGTGATATTCTTTCTCGTGCCAATCTCACTGATGACAAAATTGTCGACACTCCTCTTGAGTTGCATGCTAAGTTTTCAGCTTCTGATGGTGTAAGACCCCTAACTTTTGTAAACCCTATTAAGTCCCTTACTTTTAAATTTTTTTCTTTCAAATCGCTCAATTTCTTAATTAATTGCAATTTTAACCGTAGGATCAAATACATGCACCAACTAAAAACTCGCAAACCCTGATCGATTTTGATAACTTAGAAATCATTCTAATACCCTAATACTAATTAATTATGTAACGCCCCAATTTTCATGCCCAAATGATAATACAATAATCATGACTCTTTAAAGTAAAACTGAAAATAAATCCCACTCTTGCATTTCATGATACAAATAGTCTTCATGCGATAATACATTTACTTCAAATCAAAATAACATAAACAAATAAATACCCTCATGGGTTTACAAGTTTCCAAGGCTAAGGCCCGCTTATACAAATTGATTATTCAAACCCACACAAACATAGCCCTTGGCTTACAAAACAGAGTCATGCAAAATGAGAGCGTTGTACTCCCAACACACACACTTTCATGCCTTCAATTAGGCGGAATCACCACATATTTTCCTGTACAAAAATCAAGTAGGGTGAGCATAAAGCCCAGTAGAGAATTCTTAACAAAGTATATACATTTTACACAAATCTCAAGAGATGAATGCATATGCCATGCCATGCTCTTTTGAAAATAAAAACATGCTCAATGATGCCATGCAATTTCAACTGTTCCACATTTATCAATTTTGTTCAAGGGATGGTAAATACAACTCTGTAAATCCCTAGGTTAGTGTCTGCAAGTAAACTATACGAATACTACCAATTTGTCATTTTTACCGGTATTAGCCGGAAGGCTCGACACCTCTAGTCTGTCATTTTTACCAGTATTAACTGGAAGGCTCGACACCTATAATCTACACTACTTTTCAAGACTTACCACCGTATTTACCCCAAAACCATTTTATGAAAACTTGTTTCTCAACATTCTTTTCTAAATGCAAAGTTTTCAAATCAAATTTCAAAGCTCTTCATTATCAAATGAATTGATATGCCAATGCAATGATTAATAATACAATGCAATACTTCTTCCACTTTCAATACTCCCACACAATATTCTCATTGTGATCAAAATTCTCATTTCTCAAGTTGTAACGCCCCAATTTCTAGGTTTTCTCACCAAAAACCATTCGTCTTCAAATATTTGAGAATATCTCACCAAAAACATCTTTCTTTCATCAACATAGTTCAAAAACCCTCAATTTCTATTTTTAGAAGGAAAAAAAAGTAAACCCACTTTCAAAATCACTCATCTTCTTAAATCAACAATCAATTTTCAAAACTAATCGAAGGATGATTTCGAAAATCATTCAGATCTTGCAAAAACATATATATAACTCAAAGAAAATCCCTACCTCAAGCTTAGAAAAGGAGATGAGCAAAACAAGATTGAAACTCCAAAGTTGTTGAAACCAACTTCTACTTGGATCAAAACGAAGCTCTTGATAAGCTCTACACTTAATCTCAAAGGAGCAAGGCAAGAAGATGCTTCCAAGTGAGTAGATCTAAAGATCTGTGAGCAAAAAGTGATTTTGGAGAGAGAGAGAGTGACTCACGGCTTGGAGAGGGAAAAAGAGAAGAAAAAGTAAAGAAAATGTTAAGTGAGGGACCTATTTATAGTGCTAGGTCAAAGTAAAATGAAGTCCCAAAGTCAACCCAAAAGCTCAAGTCAAAGTCCCTAAAAAGTAGGCTCAAAATCGGACTGAAATCTGGAAAAAAAAATCTGCAGGGGTCGACCCTTGCAACACAAGGGTTAACCCTATGAAGAAACTTATGTTTGATAGCATGCAAGAGGGTCGACCCTTAGACAGGAGGGGGTCGACCCTATTTTCCAGCAACTAACACATAGACATAAGAGGGTCTACCCTCTCCAGACTAGTGTCTACCCTATTTTCCAGCAACACTTTCAGAAACTTCACCAACAGGTAAGGGTCGACCCTTAGGAAGGCTGGTGTCGACCGTAGAATAGAATTTTTAAGTCTCCAAAGAACTTTTGACAAGAATAAGTGCGAACAACCAAACCCAACAAGTTTAAATCAAATTATACTCCTCCAAAACCAACCCATAACAACACCAAAGATTTCCAAAATAAAAATAAAGGATTCGAATACACTTCCCAAAAGCTTTGAAGGAAACAAATGCTACAACCTCCCCACCTTAGGAAATTTCATCCCCGAAATTAAATCAAACTACCCAAATAAAGATTTTTCAAGCGATCAAAACCACGCTTTTCCATTTCCAAATCACAACATTAGCTTTCAACTAAATCTCACCATTACATCATGGTTATCTCATTATCAACAGCCTCTCAATTACTCATCAATATGAAGTTCTTCCAAAGGTAATGATAACCCATAATAACTTCATGCTTAAAATAAAAACATACATAACAACATGTATTTAACAATCTCTATACATTTCCCTCAAACACAAGGGAATATTACAACGAAAAGTAACTCAAACATTTTCAAACAAATCCGAATATTTGGAGCGGACTTCTGCCTCCCGTTCCCACGTTGCTTCCTCAACCCCATGGTGTCTCTACAACACCTTTACCAACGGTATAGTTTTACCCCGTAGCACTTGCTCCCGGGTTTCTAAAATTGGAACCGGTCGTTCTTCGTAAGAGGCATCCTCATCTACCTCCAAGTCAACCCAATCAAGCACATAAGAAGAGTTGGGTTCATACTTCCTAAGCATAGCTACATGAAACACGTTGTGAACTCCCGAAAGTTATGGCGGTAAAGCTAACCGGTATGCCATTTCCCCAATTCGCTCTAAGATCTCAAAAGGCCTAATGAACCTTGGAGATAATTTGCCACTCTTACCAAATCTCATCAAACCCTACCTTAGTGAGATTTTTAGAAACACATGGTCACCAACTTCAAAAGATAAAGGTCGTCTCCTCTTATCAACATAACTCTTTTGTTGACTTTGGGCCGTAGCTAACCTCTTCCGAATGAGAACAACTTGCTCGGTTGTCTCTCTAACAATTTTCGGACCCAATAACGGTGCATCACCCACTTCGGCCCAACAAACCGGTGATCTACAAGGTCGGCCATACAAGGCCTCAAATGGTGCCATCCCAATACTAGCTTGGTAACTATTGTTGTAAGCAAACTCAATCAATGGTAAGTGTTTTTCCCAAGGCCCCTTAAAATCAAGGAGATAAGCTCTAAGCATGTCCTCCAAAATCGGAATGGTATGTTCCCACTGTCCATCGGTTTGAAGATAATAAGCAGTGCGTGCTAAGAGTCAACTTAGTTCCCAACGCCTCTTGAAGGCTTTGCCATAACCGGGCAGTAAAATGAGGATCCCTATCCGACACAATAGTCACAGGGACTCCATGAAGTCAAATTATCTCTCTAATGTACAACTCTGCCAAGCGTTCAATTGAGTCGCTGGTGCACATCGGAATGAAATGGGTAGACTTAGTCAACCTATCAACAATCACCCAAAAGGCGTCATTGCCTCGCTGTGTTCTAGGAAGCCCCACTACAAAATCCATGGTAACACGCTCCCATTTCCACTCGGCTATCGGTAAGGGTTGTAACAAACCCGCTAGTCTTTGGTGTTTGGCCTTCACTTGTTGACAAGTAAGGCACTTCGATACAAATAAGGCGACATCTTGCTTCATACCCCTCCACCAAAATTGACGGCTAAGATCATGATACATTTTGGTGCCTCCCAGATGTACCACAAGGCGTGAGTGATGGAACACCCGAAGTACTTCCTCTCTACAAGATTCCGATATAAACAAACGGTCTAGATAACGCACACTCAAATCCAAGTGAACGTTCAAACCTTTCTCTTCCTTTCATTGGAAATTTTAACCCGAATAGACTCTACTTCACGGTCCCCTTGTTGTGCCTCTATGACCTTACTAATCAAGCTAGGTTGAGCAGTCAAAGTAAACAAATTAGCACTCTCGCTGGACTCACCCAAGTGTAAATCAAACTTGCCAATTTCACCTAGCGTAACCCATTCCCGAATGGCTACACTTGCCAAACTACTCACAAATTTTCGACTCAAAGCATTGGCTACTACATTGGCCTTCCCCTGATGATAGTGTAACTCAAAGTCATACTCCTCCATAAATTCCATCCGCCTCCATTGACGTAAATTCAAGTCCTTTTGAGAAAACAAATAGTTTAGACTCTTATGATCGAAGAAGACTTCAAACTTCTCACCGTACAAATAATGCCTCTAAACTTTCAAGGCAAAAATCACCGCTGCTAATTCTAAATCATGGGTGGGGTAATTTTTCTCATGAGTTTTCAATTGTCGTGAACCGTAGGCCACAACTTTTCCCTCTTGCATCAAGACACAACCAAGTCCATCCCCTGACGCATCACAACAGACGGTGTAATTCAAACCCCTTTCCGAAATTATCAAAACCGGTGCGGTAGTCAATCTAGTCTTAAGCTCTTGGAATGACTTTTCACAAGCCTCACTCCACACAAATTTGATACTCTTTCTAGTCAACCTAGTCAAAGGTGCAGCTAGTCTAGAGAAGTCCTTTACAAAATGTCGATAATGCCCTGCTAATTCCAAGAAACTCCGGATCTCAAAGACATTCTTGGGTTGTTTCCAATCCTATACGGCATCTATCTTTGAGGAGTCCACAGTTACTCCCTCTCTGGACACTACATGCCCCAAAAACTTCACCTTAGTTAACCAAAACTCGCATTTCTCAAATTTGGCATACAATTGGTGCTCACTAAGTAAACCCAGCACTACCCACAAGTGAGTCTCGTGTTCCTCCTCGGAGGTTTAATAAATCAATATGTCGTCCACAAAGACGACCACAAAAGGGTCCAAGTATTCCCAAAAAATTTTGTTCATCAAATCCATAAAGGACGCAGGCGCATTGGTTAATCCAAAAGGCATTACAAGGAATTCATAGTGGCCACAACGCGTACGAAAGGCCGTTTTCTAAATGTTCTCCTCCCGGACTCTCAATTGATGGTACCCCGACCTTAAATCTATTTTTAAGAAGTAACGAGACCCTCTAAGTTGGACAAACAAATCATCTATTCTGGGTAGAGGATACTTGTGCTTAACTGTAACTCTATTCAACTTGCGGTAATCAATACACAACCGCAACAATCCACCCTTCTTCTTTGCAAAGAGAGCCGGTGCTCCCTAAGGTGATATACTAGGACGGATGAAGCCCGTATTTAAAAGCTCTTGTAGGTGAATCTTCAACTCATGTAACTCGGCGGGTGCAAATCTATACGGTGACATGGAAATCGGTGCCGTGCCAGGCACTAATTCAATGGAGAACTCGATCTTCCGGTGAGGTGGTAAACTAGTAAGATCTTCTGGAAAGACATCCGGGTATTCATAAACTACCCTTGGTAACTCAACACGAACCCCGTCACTCTCACTATCTAAGAGAGTTGCAAGAAGGCCACTAAGTTTGCTCCTACTACAAGGGTCAACAACTGGCGACAAGGTTCTGTCACGCCCCAAACCTGCCCCTAAAAGTTTGGGCATGACCTATTCAGAAACAAACATGTAACCTAGTAACATAACATATGGGGCCTTATCGGAAGCACAAAAAAATGAAAATAATAAATAAACTCCATTGAGCTACTTCTACATGCCAGGATCTCATTCATCACATGCATTATAGTGGATAGATAAAGTTCCAACTATAACCCGGAGCATATACATACACATTTACAATGCCAGTCCCATGATTGGGCGTATACCAAAAAAAACAAACATGAAAGTATATACAACAACCTTAGATGGACACCCATAAGCAAGTCAACATCTTAACAACTTGACAAAATAAATGGCTTATACAGTGCCTGGACATACAAAGGTTGACAAAGAAAGCGGGCGTCTTGGCTAGGACTGACCACCTGATTGGTGACCTACAGAAACAGACATAATAGAGAGTGAGCCGGACTCAGTGAATAGTAATACATAAATAAAATGATGCTTAACTTGAAACATAATACATATCAATGCAATAGTCTGATTCTGTGCTAAGTACATAACGACCTTAGGCCCAATCTTGCAACATAAACTTGATGGCTATAAGCCCTTGAAATGTGGTGGCACGAGGCCCTTGAAACTTGTTTGACCTTGTAGCATATTCAAACTTGTAACATATACTTGAAACATACCTGAGCATACTTGAACTTGTAACATACTGGAAACATGCTTGAACATACTTGAACATCATTCGTTAATTCAAACGGAACATATTATAACTAGAGCGTTTCTTGTTGTATCATGTCTTTACCGTACGCTTAACAATGAGAGACTAATTCACATTCTCATGAGGGTCACATAATAATGCTAAACTTTGCACTTATATCGTAGATTCTGAATAACTTCCAATTCATAAGCAACATAGCAAAATAACTTCAAATTCATATGGATACACATAACTCTTATATTTACTCAGAATCCATTCTTCAAGAATGAACATAAATTCTGTTGGGTAAATTACTTAATTCACGTGCTCTATTAATCAATAGTATAGACCGTTGTTTAATCGTTCTTATATGTTAACGTAGTTGCCTTGCCTTGTAATTAACAGAGTCCTAATGGTAACCGTTACATCATTCCCATGAGTTGACATAATTAACATAAAGTTAACAGGACAAGGTAAGCACATTTTCATTAGATTACAGATGACTTTATCGGTTTCACAATTCCACAGTTCGGCCCTTGGCCTGAGGGGTTCACACATTCACGATAGCCTTTAGGTTTCATAGATTCACAACTTATCACATCGGCCTTCGGCCCTTTGGATTCACAAGTTCACAAGTTTGGCCTTTGGCCTCATAGGTTCATAGTTCACAAATGGCCCCTGGCCACATAGGTTCATAGTTCACAAATGGCCCCTGGCCACGTAGGTTCTTAATTCACAAATGGCCCCTGGCCACGTAGGTTCTTAATTCACAAATGGCCCCTGGCCACATAAATTCACAAGTCGGCCCCCGGCCTCATAAATTCACATATACATAAATTAGCTTTTGGGTTTCATAGGTTCACAATTCGGCTCTTGGCTTCATAGTTTCACAATTCACAATTCGGAAATTCATACTTCACAAATGGCCCTCGGCCACATCGTTTCATATTTCACAAGTTGGTGATCCATACTTCACAAATTCGAGATGCATATTTCACAAATCCTTTTTGATGTTTCCATAATTTCACAATGTTCCTCATATAGCATACACCTTTGATGTTTCCATAATTTCACAATATTTCTTACATAGCATACATAACATACATGTCAACATAATTCTTATGACGAAGATCATAACGTCATTAACAATAATCATTAACGGTTAAAGATACATCGAAGTACTACTACTCACAGTGCTACAACGGAGTGCTTGGCCCTCCTGAAGTGTGCCCTGTACACATATATAACTTAGTCATTAGTTCTTTTTCCTTCCTTCATTATTCTTCACAAGCCTACCATTATCCATCCATTATATCACAATTTCCTCCATCTCAATATATCTATATATAGAAATAGAAGATTACCATTCTTGCAAACACAATATGGAATTTATAATCAATCACTTCGATTTCAAGATAGAAAGGAATTGTATGGACATCTTCCACATTTTTCCAAAAATAAATCATTCTCTTGATTTTAATAACTAAGCAAGCCCACAAGTATTTAGCAAAATAATTTGGGATTAACCCATTTTGGAAAACTCCACATTTTAGGTCACAAAAATCAAAGTCAACATAGTCAATACCATCCCACATAATCACTACAATTCAACATAAGCAACATGATTCAACTCAAAATCATTAAATATAATTCAACATAATTCAAAAGGAGTTCTTAAAATCCATTTCAACATTCCATAACCGAGTTTATGTCATCTATATCATTAATCAATCATTTCCCCCAAGTTCCTTCTCATTATAACATGATTTACATTGCTCACAACAAAATTCATTCGCACATTTTAAACATAATTTTCAAACATAACCAAAATTCCAATTAAACTTGTACATATATAATTCAACCTACCAATTTCATGATTCAACTTTCAATTTGGGCCAAATCATTGATTATCATCAAAAATCAACCTAGGGTTTCAAGAAAAACCTAGAAATGTCAAGAAAAATTCAAACTTCTTAACTCATTACTTTTTCTTCCAATTTTCCCCTTGATTATATATCCTAGGTTCATAATCCATACTCTAAACCCAACAATAAAACCCCAAATTCTTCAAATCCGAAATCCCCAAATTTCCATAATAGACCCCTATATGCTCAAAATGTAGATTTTGCATTTATATACTCCAAAATACCACAAATCTATCTATTAATGTAAGCATTGAAGGAGAACTAGGACCCCTACCTCAAGAAACAAGCGAAGGACCGAGCTATGGGAAGAATCCTCCATAAATCCGAGCTTCAATCGGTTGAAAATGTAGATCTTCATGCCTTCTTCACTTTTTAGTGAAAGATCTTGATCAAACCTAAGGGAAATGGAAGTATTTGGGATCAAAACCCTAGGGTTTCGGACCTAGGGCAAGAGGAAAGAAGAGGGGAAAAGAAAATGTAAGAAGTGATCTCAAAATCCCGTTTTTAAGCTGCTGTGTTCGCGAAGCTCGCTCGAGCGAAGAAAATCTCGCTCGAGCGATCATGCTTCCAGCACAGACACACAAAATTCAAACAGGAATAACTCTCCCATCCGGACTCCGTTCTAGGTCGTTCTTGTGTCCAAATTGAAGCCCCGGAAACAAGCTTTCCAATGGTTCTAGCCTCACATTCAAATTCAAAGTATGGAAGGAGAAAAGGGCAAAAGAGTGACGGCTGGTCAAAAATTCAAACTCAAATTTGGGACTTTTTATCTAATTTTATCTATATATCTTGTTAATGCTTCAATCAAGGTTCCAAATATCATCCAAGGGTCCTCAATTATAATATTTGAAGTTCACTTGCCAACCCATCAATATCAAGAGTTCGACAACTATACAAGTTTTAAGGTGACAGGCACCACTATACATCAATCCAATGTGAATTTAAAATCCGAGTCGTTATAGGTTCTATCAACTCGGTTCCCCAGAAAATAGAAACGATCACCGCTCGAAGTGCACACCATAACTGTCTGACGGTAATAATCAATCACAGCTTGGTAAGAACACAACCAGGCCATGCCTAAAATGACATCAAAACTCAACATATCTAGCAACACAAAAGCAAACGGAAGTCAATGCCCGGCAACTTCTATTTCACAATCACGACAACCTCAGTGTAAATCAACTGTACCCCCAACAGGTGACTCTACTCTAAGTGGAGACACTAACTGTGCTACTTCTAACCCCAATGTAGAAGCAAATGCAGTAGATATAAATGAATGAGACGCATCCATGTCTATCAACACATTAGCCAAAGAATTACACACAACAAAAGTACCTCTCACAATTGAGGATTCTGGCAACTGCTCTGGCACGGTAGCAGCATACACGCGCCCCTGTGGCCCCTGATTAACTTGCCACCCTCTCGGAGCATAGGCATGTTGTACTAACTAAGCCGAAGCGGCTCCCTGATTTGCTCGTGAAGCCTGAGCTAAATGAGCCTGTTGGTGGCTCTGAGTTTACTTCGACCCTGATGCGCCAGATGCGCCTCTCAACTGAGGGCAAGTTCTCTTCATATGCTCCGGCTGGCCACACTGATAACAATTAAATCCTTGGCCTCTATTCTAAGATTGAGACTAAGTTTGAGATCGGTTAGGTGGTGGTAACATCAACTGTCCTCCACCCTTCTGTGGACACGAAAAGGCTTTGTGACCTGGCTGGCCACACTTGAAACACGTGATGCCACTCGATGTATTTTTTCCGAACCCGCACTAGGCAAAGGAAAAGTGGATTTAGACTGCTGTGGTTGGGGCTGGGATGAAAAGGTACCCCTGCTCTTCTTATTCTGCCTATAGTCTCCTTGAGACTTTTGGCCCCTAGGTCTTGAACTTCGAAGCCTCTCCTCCTCGGCTTGCACGAAAATCTCTACGTATGCTGCTGACTCTACAAGATGGTCATAGTTCCAAATCATGTTCCCAACAATCTTAAAGAAAATTTTGGTTTTCAATTTTTTCTCGAATTCAATGCAACAACGCTCTTCCGTTGCCACCAACTCTGGTGCAAACCTAGATAAACTAGAGAAGACTGCCTTAAACTCGGCCAGGGTCATGTCGAGTTTTTGAGGTCTTTGAACTCTTGCCTCAATCTCTCCCTAGCAGCGGGAGGTAAGTACTTATCTTGAAAAGCAACCACAAAGGCTTCTCATGATGGCTCCATCCTACCCTTGGCGTATTTCTACCATTGGCCCGCATCTTCTTTAAGGTAGTAACTCGCTAGAGTCGCTCTTAGTTCACAATCTTCAATGTGAAGCATCTCAAATGTCTTCACCATTTGTTCGAGCCACTCATTCGCTTTCTTAGGCTTGGGGCCACCATGAAACTCATCTAGTTTGGCCCGCAAAAATTCCCGAGTAAGGAAACTCACTCTAGCCTCCATGGTGTTCTCTCGGGCTTGATTCTCCGCCCTCAACAAGTTCATAGCCCCTGCTATTTCTCGGAGCTAGGGTCCCTATTGCAATATGACCCACTTGTTCCGCTTGTTCGGCCACATTAGCTTGGCCTGACTCTTCCTCTTGTACAGGAACCTCATGGACCGGTACCTCATGTACACCTCGGCAAGCCCTACCACACCTCCTGCCTCTACCACCACGGACTTGACCCCTTCTTGACATCCTAATAAAGGACACAAGAGAATAATTTAGCACATTAACTCATATGTGCTTGCAATTTATCTCACACATTCGATCACAATAATTCTATATATTTCTCTACCATATAGACAATTTAATATCACTTCACATAAGCACTTAGTCATGTAAACACATACAGACTATTCTTTTACGATGAAATCCGTCCCACGAAAAATCAAGAATTCTTAATAGAACGAGTATTGATCAAGTACCCTTCTAATGAGACCTCAAGGAACTTAACAGGCGCAAACAACATCCCAAAAGTCCAATCCCATACCCATTTAGTCACATAATCATGTTATCACATAGTCACAAAATGCATACCACTTCCTAAGCATGCTAAATGAACGCATTGTGGTTAAACAACCACTTCCCATGAGCTCCAAGTTTTCGAACCCAGTAGCTCTGATACCAAGTTGTAACGCCCCAATTTTCATGCCCAAATGATAATACAATAATCATGACTCTTTAAAGTAAAATTGAAAATAAATCCCACTCTTGCATTTCATGATACAAATAGTCTTCATGCGATAATACATTTACTTCAAATCAAAATAACATAAACAAATAAATACCCCTCATGGGTTTACAAGTTTCCAAGGCTAAGGCCCGCTTATACAAATTGATTATTCAAACCCACACAAACATAGCCCTTGGCTTACAAAACAGAGTCACGCAAAATGAGAGCGTTGTACTCCCCAACACACACACTTTCATGCCTTCAATTAGGCGGAATCACCACATCTTTTCCTGTACAAAAATCAAGTAGGGTGAGCATAAAGCCCAGTAGAGAATTCTTAACAAAGTATATACATTTTACACAAATCTCAAGAGATGAATGCATATGCCATGCCATGCTCTTTTGAAAATAAAAACACATCTTCATTTATTTGAAAACCATCATGCTCAATGATGCCATGCAATTTCAACTGTTCCACATTTATCAATTTTATTCAAGGGATGGTAAATACAACTCTGTAAATCCCTAGGTTAGTGTCTGCAAGTAAACTATACGAATACTACCAATTTGTCATTTTTACCGGTCTTAGCCGGAAGGCTCGACACCTCTAGTCTGTCATTTTTACCAGTATTAACTAGAAGGCTCGACACCTATAATCTACACCACTTTTTAAGACTTACCACCGTATTTACCCCAAAACCATTTTATGAAAACTTGTTTCTCAACATTCTTTTCTAAATGCAAAGTTTTCAAATCAAATTTCAAAGCTCTTTATTATCAAATGAATTGATATGCCAATGCAATGATTAATAATAAAATGCAATACTTCTTCCACTTTCAATACTCCCACACAATATTCCCATTGTGATCAAAATTCTCATTTCTCAAGTTGTAACGCCCCAATTTCTAGGTTTTCTCACCAAAAACCATTCGTCTTCAAATATTTGAGAATATCTCACCAAAAACATTTTTCTTTCATCAATATAGTTCAAAAACCCTCAATTTCTATTTTTAGAAGGAAAAGAAAGTAAACCCACTTTCAAAATTACTCATCTTCTTAAATCAACAATCAATTTTCAAAACTAATCAAAGGATGATTTTGAAAATCATCTAGATCTTGCAAAAACATATATATAACTCAAAGAAAATCCTTACCTTAAGCTTAGAAGAGGAGATGAGCAAAACAAGGTTGAAACTCCAAAGTTGTCGAAACCAACTTCTACTTGGATCAAAACGAAGCTCTGGATAAGCTCTACACTTAATCTCAAAGGAGCAAGGCAAGAAGATGCCTCGAAGTGAGTAGATCCAAAGATCTTTGAGCAAAAAGTGATTTTGGAGAGGAAGAGAGTTACTCACGACTTGGAGAGGGGAAAAGAGAAGAAAAAGTAAAGAAAAGGTTAAGTGAGGGACCTATTTATAGTGCTAGGTCAAAGTAAAATGAAGTCCCAAAGTCAACCCAAAAGATCAAGTCAAAGTCCCCAAAAAGTAGCCTCAAAACCAGACTGAAATCTGGAAAAAAAAAATCTGCAGGGGTCAACCCTTGCAACACAGGGGTCAACCCTATGAAGAAACTTATGTTTGACAGCATGCAAGAGGGTCAACCCTCAGAGAGGAGGGGATCGACCCTATTTTCCAGCAACTAACACATAGACATAAGAGGGTCTACCCTCTCCAGACTGGTGTCTACCATATTTTCCAGCAACACTTCCAGAAACTTCACCAACATGTAAGGGTCGACCCTAGGAAGGCTAGTGTCGACCCTAGAATAGAATTTCTAAGTCTCCAAGAAACTTTTGACAAGAATAAGTGTGAACAACCAAACCCAACAAGTTTAAATCGGATTATACTCCTCCAAAACCAATCCATAACAACACCAAAGATTTCCAAAATAAAAATAAAGAATTCGAATACACTTTCCCAAAAGCTTTGAAGGACACAAATGCTACAAATTGACTCCATAAACGTAGAATTACCACTTGAAAACCCTAGGTTTTTTCAGTTTTTATCATGCTTGTCGGTTGATAGCCTTTTTATTCGAAACAAGAAATTCAAACCGAATTTGATTCTCTAACCCTAACTTAGTTAAATTCTACTCTAAAATAAGGTTCTAATTCATAAATTAAGGCCTTAACCCTCATATTTTACTTAAATCACAAATTGACCCCAAGTTAGTACCATTGTATATATATATTTATACCTCTTATTTATCAAATCTTTTTGTACACAATATCTATGGAATTTGTACACAAAATAAATAGGAAAATCCCCCAAAATCTTGAGCACATGGCCAACCATCATACCTCCTAGGTTATAATCATTGTACTTTAGAGACAAATCCCTTGAATCATGGAAATAATTATGACTTTGGTACCAATTCTACATATATACATGTATATATCTAATGTACTTGTAACTAGAATGGATTAAATTAGACTTAAGCCTAACTAAATCATAATTAAATACATAATTAAGGTCGTAATTATCCAGTATTCCATTTCATTTGAACTAAATACAACTCAATTCCATTACATTTCAACCAAAGGACATTTTAGACAATTCACACTATTTTTCCTATAAATACACCACCATCCTCCATCTATTTGAACATCAAACACCGCACCCACACACTCACATGTCATAGAGAGAGGGAGAGGAGTGGAGAGTGAGCTTGTGGGAGGGAGAAAGAAGAGAAAGAGAGCGAGTCTTGCAAAACTAGTTCCATGAGCATTTGAGTAAGTCACAACACAGCTCTCTCTTTTATTTTCCTTTTTAAAATACATGCTTTTAGAAGTTTTTTACATTCATTTCAGATGTGTTTTGATGGTATTCTTGTGTTAAAAATAAAAGGAGTTGAGCCTTGATTCTACCCTTCTTGTATTTCTCTTAATCGGTATAAGACTACCTTTTTCCATATCAAACTCTCAAAATTTCCAAAGGCACACCTTCACCTTAAATTTTTGAGTTTAATACATATTATTTAGCATGTTTTCATCACAAGATAAGTGGAAAATTTCCCCTAGTTGACCTATTTTCTCACCAACTTTCTTGTTGCAAGAACTGTGCCAGAAAAATCTATTTTACACCCAATTTTCAAAAATTCTAGAAAAATGTATAAAAATTTCTGGACCTCAATTTTATGTCAACATCTTCCTTAAAGAGTTATCTTTCAAGTAAAATTGGTTTAACTTAAAAAGAGTGAGCGGTTTGAAAGAAAATTTGATTTTCGTAATGGTCGACGAATCTGGACAGCGCTAGAGTATTTCTTAAATAACTAAAAATCTAGAAAAGCTATCACATTTCCAAAACATGTTCTGAAAACTATATTAAAGTCTCTACGAACCATAGGAAGGCCGAGTTCGGTAAAAATCTAAAATAGCCCTTTTGATTTTAATCTTTAAATGATGCTGAATCTGGAAATTTAGTTTTGTATGGGTGTTTTATGCTCTTGTGTTCATGAATATGCTTGTTTGTACATAATCATGTATTGGTATGATATTGTATGTGTTATGGTTATATTCCTTATCTTCTTCATTTGATGATGCACATACTCATGTGAATATTATTATCTTGTTAAGTTGTTCTAATTTTGATTTAAAACATTTAACTCAACGAGAAAGTTCATTGGGGTGGTATTGGGTTTTCGATCACTTGAATATTAAAGAGATGATAATATGTTATGTATGGATTGATGGGATGTACTCCCTAATTGAAGGTTAAGTCTTGCGCAAGCGGTTGTCGCGTAAACCCTAGAATGGAATGGACGTATTCGGACTCTTCGCGATGGTTTGATTGGTGAGATAAGGTTGGGTCCGGATGGGACATTTAGGAGGATAAATTTTTTTGGAAGGATAAGGTTGAATTCAGGAGATAAAACCTTTTTTCCCTGTCCCTTTTGAGGCCCTGCGGTTGGGGCTACGTGGTATATAACCGTTGGTAGGCATCCGAGGTTAGTTTTGCAACAAAGTAGCAAAAGGGGAGTTCCAAATAGTCTAGTGTCCAATTCTTGTGGTTGGGAGGATGAAATCTCTTTGGGGGATTTCTAGAATACTAACCACTAACATTATAACCTTGTTATCTATTTGAATGACATATTCCTTTCCTCTATTATTGAAATTGCTATTATTGACTTGAATATCATGCTTCACTACTTGCTTGCTATAAATATGATGGTGTATTGGATTGGGAAAAAGGGACAGGGTGTGTGTGCGTTTACTAGGCATTCAAAGCTCATGGTGTTTCATGCCAGGCATTAAAGACTATTAGGCTGGTCGAAGGCAAAGCTAAAGTATTTGAGGACGTATGGCTATCCTATGAGAGTTAGGAACTAGTTATGTTAAATGTGTTTTGAGATTGTAAGTGATAGATCCCATGTTGTATTTAAGACATGATTTTGTAATTTGTATATATATAACATTTGTAACCTATCCTTATACCCCGTCAACTCATGTAGGCCTTGTGTTAATACCTTGTCAAGATCTGTCAAAAAGGTAGCTTTGCTATCTAAGGTGGTTGAACTTTGAAGGGATGCTATTTTGACTCCTCCGACCTTCCTGGGATCTTACTTGATTATTAGCTAAAGGACTCATCAGTGACGTTTCCTACCCTTGTAACCTTAGATAAACCCTGTATTTTATGGTTAATATATTATCTGATGTTCCCGATTTTTGGGGCGTCACAGATGGCGTTCCTCTTGAGGATCCCACTGTGTATCATAAGTTGGTTAAGTGCCTTGTTTATTTCACCGTTACTCGTCCAGATATCTTCTATGTTGTGTACATTCTCAGTCAATTTGTTTTTGCTCTTCGTTCCACACACTGGGCTGCCTTACTCCGTACTCTGCGCTATCTTCGTGGCACTTTGTTGCAATGTTTGTTGTTATCTGCCTCTTCAGACTTGACTCTTCATGCCTATGCTGACGTTGATTGGGCATGTGACATCTCTGATCGCAAATCCACTTCTGGCCTTTGTGTTTTCCTCAGCAATTCTCTCATATCCTGGAAGAGTAAGAAATAGTCTGTTGTTGCTCGTTCCACCGCTGAGGCTGAGTATCATGCCATGACTCATGCTACTTCCGAGATCGTTTGGCTTCGGTGGCTTCTTGTTGATATGGGTGTCTCTCTTTCTGATCTGACTCCGTTGTATTGTGATAATCAGAGCGCTGTCCAGTTTGTCCATAATTTAGTCTTCCATGAGCGGACCAAGCATGTTGAAATAGATGGTCACTTTATCAGACAGGATCTTCAGGCTGGCACTATTACTCTCCCTTTTGTTCCTTCTTCTCTTCAGTTAGCCGATTTTTTTACAAAGACTCACACTGTTGCTCGTTTTTGTTTTCTTCTTAGCAAACTTTCGATACTTTCTGCGCTTGCATCCTCAATTTGAGGGGGGTGTGAATTAGTGTAGTTTATATTATTCATTAAGGATAGTTTAGTCTGTGGTTAGGGTTTTATTCTATTAGCTTGTATATTTGTACTCAATTGATTCATTCAATATACAAAACATATATTCTCTGTTATCAACCTCCAATGACATTTTTAAAGTGGAATCAATTTATTCCAAGTGTTGTATTGAGTAATTCTTCTACCCATTATTAGCATTTTCACATAGCAAGTATTTTTCTGCTTATTTAATTTTTAGGGTGGTGCATGAGACTAGGGGTGTGCGCGGTGCGGTTCGGGCGGTTTGAGAGTAAATTTACAAACCAAATGGCGGGTTAGCGGATTAGCATATTGAAAAATTGCGGTATTAGCATATTGAAAAATTGCAGTTATGGCGGTTTTTGGCGAATTGACGGATTGAAGAATATTCTAACTATTTATCATACATTTATATAATATATAACACTAATTTGTATAATATTTTTTAAATATATAACACAAAGTAATTTTACATGATATGTTTCATATATATAACTAATAATTTGTAATAAATTTCATATCTTAAATTTCTCTCACACTCATTTTTACATTGATATTTCATTGGAGGTTAAAAAATATATATGTATTAACTATAGCGGAGCGGAGCGGTTCGGTTGGCGGATTATAAATTTTACAGTTTAAACCACGGTTAGCGGTTAGAGTGATGTGAATAGATGCGGATCGGTACGGTTTTAACAGATTAGGCGATATTTTGCATAGTCCTTCATGAGACTACATGTTTCAAACAAACGGTGTGCTTTCTTGGGGACTAATCTACTTTTGTGAAGAACTTGTCTTTACCTTCACTGTGTATTTTACCACTTTTTTATGTTTGTTGCTTTTGATAAGTGATCTTTGTAGATCAATCAAATCAAATCAAATCAAATCAAATCAAATCAAAGCGTTGGAAACAAATTTCGATGACTTAATAATTGGATTTATTATCTAATAGGTTCTATGATAATTAATGGTATTTTTTTATCAATCACTATTAAAAAACATTATTAATTATTAATTTTCAGTAGCAATTTAAAAACGGTCACATAAATTGTTACTAATTATAAATTTTAGCGACAGTTTAATAAAATTATCACAAAAAAAATTACTAATTTTCAACTTTGAGTGACAGATTAAAAAATTCATCATAGAAAAAAAAAGTCATGAAAAGTTAAAAATAAAGTCACTAATTATCAATTTTTAACGACATAAACAAAAAATTTATTACAAAAAATTATTTTTATGACAATTTTATCAAAATTTAATGAAAATTAAGTCTGACTATTAGAATCTATTAATAATTTATTCTTAATTTAACGGGCTTAAAATATGGTCCCAATCCTGCGCAATATACAAAAATAAATTTCTCAAACCCTAAGAAAACAAGCTGAGCTGCGCAGTTTGGGTGGCTCAATGGGCCAATCCCTACCTTTCACTCTTCCCTTTGCCCTTTCCCTTCTAATATATATATGGGCCTGACGGCAGTCTGTATGTTTAACGAATCACTTGGGAAAGAAGGTTGACAGCATAAAGGTTTCACAAACATATATATACACTTGGTATTATCCTTTTTCTCCATGAAAGGTCAGTTTTTATTCTAACTTGCATGTTGGTTCTTCTTTTCTTCTTCTTCTTCTTCTGATTTACGATATGATGTGCCCTTTGTTTACATTAATTTTCTTAATTTGAATTGTGGTTTTGCTATTAGAATCGGATTGTTCGGTTTTCTTGTTAAGGACCTTCAGATCTGTAAGAATAGCTATATTAGCTTAGCTATTGATATTTATGAGATTGTGATTGTGATTGTGATTGAGATAACCCTACTACTAATTATTATGAAATTGTTTGGATTTATGGATTTGAAATCAAAATATGTTAAATTTAGATTTGTTACTTTTCTATATATGGATTTCAAGATTGAAATCTTTCAAAACAACAATGTCAAATTAGTTATTTGAAATGTTTCAAGAATTCTAATAAAATACTTATCTTTCTCCTTCCCCTATAGCTTTTCAATTTACCTATAATAAATTGGTCACTCTAGAATTGAAGTTTTATTATAATTAAGGCAGAAAATTATCATCTAGTGTTAATTATTCCAAGAACCCCTCAAATATTAGCAATTTACCCTCTCATCTATCAAACCAGACATTTGATCCCTTCAATTATAAAAATGTATCACTTTCCCCCTCCGGACACCTTTCGGGGGTGTATTAGTACGATTTTCATAATTAAAGGGGTCAATATGTACGTGTTCATAGATAGCTTATATATATTACTTTCAGTTCTTCATCCGTAGCTGGCAGAGCTAGCAAGTAGTCCATGGCAATGAGGCCATCAACGCAGATTAGCGAACAAAGCAAGACTCTGAGGATTTGTTTGAGACTTTGAGAATTTGTTTGTTGATGGAGATGAAATGAAATAAATGGGAAAAATAACCGGCATAACAGACTTTTGAGAATTACTAAATTTTTTCCAACTTCCTTGTAATCAAAAGTTGGCTTGCTGCCTTCATCCTAATAGTCCCATAATTTAATCTCTTATTATATATATTTTTTAAGAGTTTAATTTTAACCAGAGTTTTTTTGCATTGTGTTTTAGGTATCCATTTGTTGGTGCATTGCAAAAATCAAAAACTTGCAAGTGGTTGAATCTTGTTCTGCCCTTTGGTTACTTTTGGAAATCAAACCAAAAAAAAAAAAAAAGGGGGGGGTAAAAATGAAGAAGGGAAGGAATACTAGTAATAGTTGTGGATTTACTACTTGTTCATTGCCTGAAGAAATGTTGGTGGACATTCTAACAAGACTACCAGCAAAGGTGGTAGTCCAATGCAAGTGCATCTCCAAGCATTGGCGCTCTCTGATTGAGGATCCCTCTTTTGTGGATTTACACCATACCCGTGCCCAATCTAGGCCCTAACTTGTTATCTCCTTAATCAACTGCTCGTTGACCAAGATACATTTTTTCTCAGCAGATTATGAAGGAGGACCGGCCCAGTACTTGCTCACTGATTTCGTCTCAGGACTTTATCATATTAAACAATCTGTCAATGGCTTAATATGTGGGTACCTTAGAAAGTCTAAATCCATTTTCATCGTGAATCCTACCACTCGACAATTTGTTACCCTTCCTCCAACACGTTTACTTACCTATGATGCTAATTCTACTCACGAACCAGATTTTTCAATTGGGTTTGATCCTTCTACCAAGCAATACAAAGTGTTGCTCACAACTTTTATACACATCAAGGTAGAGGGGGAGTGTTGTGACTGCTTAGATTACAAGTGTGAAATTTTCACTTTGGGGACACATTCATGGAGAGAGATTGATTGTCTTTCTGTTCCTTGCCACTATGAATTTGGTAGGGGTGGTTGTTGTGTTAATGGAGTCATACACTGGAGAAATAGGAGTTATTATATACCGAAACTGTCACGCCCCCAACTCGCCCCTAAAAGTTTGGGCATGACCCATACAGAAAACGGACATAAAACCTGATATATACATCATATGGGGCCTACACGGAAGCATAATATGATAAAGAAAAAACAAAAAAAACTTTCCATTGAGCTCTTACTATCATGCCAGGATCATAACATCAAAATAACACCATGAAGCACAAACATACCCTTGGGCATTGGCTATATACAGACCCAGCCCTAAGCTTGGGCATATAACAAAAACATCAAAGTTATATGCATTAACCTCAAACAGAAATTTATAGACCAACACTTTGGCAAAACTCCACAAGACATGAGTGGCTTCAGCTAGTGCCTTTACACTTAGAGGTTGACAAAGAAACCGACGTCATTGACTAGGACTATCCACTTGTTTGGTGACCTACAGAAACAGACATAACAGAGGGTGAGCCAAGCTCAGTGAATAGTAATACATAATAAAACAACACTTAACTTGAACCATATTACATATTAAAACATTAGTCTGATTCTGTGCTAATTACATAACGGCCTCAGGCCCAATCCTGCACTATAAACATAATCTTGCAACATAAACATCATAATCATAATGGTCATAAACCTTTAATCTTGCAACATAAACATTATAAACATAATGACCATAAACCTTTGCTCTTGCAACGTAAACAACATAAACATCATAATCATAATGGTCATAAACCTTTAATCTTGCAACATAAACATTATAAACATAATGACCATAAACCTTTGTTCTTGCAACATATCCTGATGGCTATAAGCCCTTGAAAACATGTGGCACAAAGCCCTTGAAAACATGTCTGAACATACTTGAACTTGTAACACATATTGAACTTGTGACACACTTGAACCTCGGTATTATTACCCCCGGGTAAGGGCCATAGACCACGGTATTATATCCCCCGGGTAAGGGCCGTAGACCACGGTATTATATCCCCCGGGTAAGGGCCGTAGACCACGGTATTATATCCCCCGGGTGAGGGCCATAAGCCTTATAACTTGTACATATGTAAGGACTCAAGAGGTGGCTCGTACGGACTCTAGAGGTAACTCGCATTGCAGCACTTAGTTCCGTACAGCACTTTGTTCCATACCAGAAATACAGACTGGCCATAGGCCTCATATTGGCTTCACGCCTAGTTCATATATGTATGGACTCAAGAGGTGTCTCACATGGACTCTAGAGGTGGCTCACATTGTAGCACTTAGTTCCGTAGACTCTAGAGGTGGCTCACAATGTAGCACTTAGTTCCAAGTAGCACTTTGTTCCATACAGTAATTATTAGGTTTTCCAGACCAAACCGTACATATCATGTCATATCATAATCGGAAATAAATCATACATAGTCTTTATGCTTCAATCATACACAGAATTTAGAAGTCACATTCGTAACACACTTGAACTTGTACTATACATAAACTTGCAACATACGTTACCACATACGTAACTTGAAGCATACACGAACTTGTAACATAATTATTTGAACCACGGTATTATTACCCCCGGGTAAGGGCCTTATACTAAAGATGATGTGAATCATTCATTTCTTAAGTCATAACGTAACTTAGCAGAAAATGGAGCGTTCCTTGTTATTTCATGTCATTATCATATGCTTAACAAAATAGAATAATTTATATTCTTATGTGTGTTGCGTACTGATGATAAACCTTTACATTCATATCATAGATTCTAAACAATCTTGGGTCCATTTGTAACATAATCGAATAGTCTTAGATTCACACAAATATCATTCTTCAAGAATGAACATAAGTTTTACTTATTCTTTCAGAAATAACATGGTATGCTGATAAATAACAAAAGGCTAATATTCATCATTAACAGAATATAATGATTCCAAAATCATACCGACGTACGCGAATCTTTCAGCGTTCATATAAGTTCATCTTTCCTTCCAATTGTCATAATGTTCATATAATACTTACAAAGAATAGAGCATTAGTGCCAATAATAATCAACAGTAGATGAAAGGTACATTTTGTACTACTACTCACAGTGTTGCGATAACATGCTAGTTCCTCCCTAAGTGTGTCCTGCACACAACCATAACTTGTAAATTAGTTCTCTTTTCTTTTAAATCATTGAAACCAATCCCTGTGTCATTACACTTTATATGAATTTATAACCATCTTAAGGTCATCAGAAAATTATTCTAAAAATACCAGAGGACTGAGCATTCAAAACTGAACAAACAATAATTTTGCCTGAAAATGGGTTCCCCGCTCGAGCGCCACTTTGGCCGCTCGAGCGGACTGCACAAAATACAAAAATGCTGGGAGGTCGTTTTTCCCGCTCGAGCGGGACTTCCGCCGCTCGAGCGAACAGGCAAATTTCTGATAAAAAACTGGATTCCAATTTGAGTTCCAACTTTACATCCAAACCTCCAATCTTACTCTTGCAAAACAACTTAATTCAAAACAAATCTACATGTAATATACACTCTTTTAACATTTCCATCATCAGTTCCATACTTAAAACAACCACAACCTTCCAAAATCCCCATTGTTCAAACCCTTAATTCCCAAAATCCATAATTTCTTCTATACACTTCAAATAAATGAAATTTGCACAATTAAACAATGGAAACAACTCAAATCTGTCTATGGATGTAAATATTAAAGAGTATACAAACCCTTACCTCAAAATCAAGCAAAGGATGAGCTTGCAAAGAAGCCTCCACAAATCCAAGTTCTAATCGGGTAAAAACGTTGATCCTCCCTTATTCTTCATCCTTGATGCCAAAAACCATGGTGGATCGTAGTCAAAACAAAGGAATTCAAGGGTTTGGGGCTAGGGTTTCGGACTTAGGCAAAGAGGAAGGAAGAGGGAAGAAAAAGAATGCAAGAAATGATCCAAAATCTCGATTTTAACGCTGCTGTCCCGAAAACCCCGCTCGAGCGGACCTATTCCCGCTCGAGCGTACCTGCTCACAGCACAGATTCCAAAACTTCCAACATGCGTAACTCTCCCATCCGAACTCCGTTTTAGGTCGTTCTTGTGTCCAAATTGAAGCCCCGGAAATAAGCTTTCCAATGGTTCTAACCTCACACCCAAATTCAAAGTGTGGGAAAAGAAAAGGGCGAATGAGTGACAGCTGATCATAGAATAATTATCCGGATTATATTCCTTGGTCCAATTTTACTTTACCATCATATCACCACCTCACTCAATATTCCAAAATAGATAAAGCATTCTCAATTCCAATGAATTAAAACATATTAACCCCATACTTAAATAAGGATGGCTCTTGGGGTCATTACACTCTCCCCACCTTAAGAAGTTTGGTCCTCCAAACTTGATTCACCTTGCCACAAGTCTAACTTCGTCCTGGACGTAAAACATTTCTCAATCATTAGGCCATTCATAATCTTATACAGTCAAGTTCGATGGAATTGCTCCCAAAATCACAAGTAATTCATCTCGCCTGAGTACTTGATAACCCAATTGATAATAATACATACTAACATCAAAGCTTCGTCTCATTAATCATAACCTTGTACATTTTAATTCATTACACCACAAATCATATCTTTCACATCATATACCAACTTAAGGGTATCTAGAAATGAATTCATTTCAAGTATTCGTATGCATGCAATTCATAAGTTATCAAATGTAATTCAACTTTAAGGTCACAAATAACCTCCATTTCGTACTTCCTCAAGGTTAGGAAACATTTCATAACAAGGTATTACATATTCGTAAAACCAATACAAATCAAGATTTAATGATCATACCCCCCAAATTAAGCATTTAAAACCCATACTGGTTTAGAAGATCTCCAAATCAACATCGTGACATTAAGCACATAATACATTTACCATAAAGGTATTATATTCTTGTTCCACATTTAGCAAAATGCCTCTATCATGGACAAAACATTTTCCAAACATACGTAATACATAAAGTTCTTCAAACCCGTCATATTTACGTATAATACGTTGCTCAAAAATAACAATTAAAACAGAATAACTTGAAACTCAACATAGAGCCTTCACCAAACATGCCACAATCAATTATCAAATGAAAGACTCAACATGCATAGAAAAATATTTCTTTCATAAAACTTGTCACATCTTAAACATTCGGAGTTTCGTAACGTATTTAGTCATCTTGGGAAAATTATCCCGAAAACTTATCATATCATAAACTTGTCGGAAGTTCATAGTGAAAAATCTAGAAACCTCCTAGATGTTGATTTGTGATTATGTATAAATTTTAAGCAGAATATAAAAACCAATAAAAACCTAACACATAGTAGTTTCATCATTTCAGAAAATATTTATCAGATGAAACATTTCGTAACCCAAAATATGGATTTCATTAAACATGGTATACCATAGTCATTTTCAACATCATTTATACAACAATATCTTTTATAAAGACATTAATTACTTAGGTTCATGGTCGATTCACATAAAGTCATACTTGTCAGACATACCAAATGTAATTGATGGTATGACATTTCTAAATAACATGGTTCACATAAGTTTCATTCCAATGATCTCGGACAAATGGCAACTCACAAAAGAAAATACAATTTGCAACTTTAAACATTTGCACATATACACAGAAACATATCACAGCGATAATTTCTTGAGTCTAAAGTACGAATACATAGATAGGGTTTTCATTCTTGTGGTAATTATTAAATTACCAATCATTTAGTCTCAATCTTAAAGTAGTCAATAACTACCCATTCTTTGTTACGGGTGCCAAGTGACCAAACATATACCATAGGTGGGGTTCTTCATGTCCTTAAACCATTCTTTATGAGAGACTCAATTACAGATTACAGTTTCCCCTAAACAAATATCGATTACATATAACCAATACGTATCATAGCGTATACCAAAACATGGGATGAATCAAGTTCATCAATCAAGTCTTAGTCTTTCAAAACTTGCTTACATACTTAACTTACATCAACTTAAATCATGGGGTGATGACATTCTAGTCAAAACAAAAGCATACTCTCGGTATTGAGCACACCCGTTCTTAGTCCGTCGGTGGCCGATACCTTAACAAGGGTGCTACTTGGCTTAACGTCCCCTAGCACGAAAGGACGGTGTTACATAGGCTTAACGTCCCCTAACACGAAAGGACGGTGTTACATAAGCTTAACGTCCCCTAACACGAAAGGACGGTGTTACATACATATCATCAGTGGTACCATCCGTTCATAGACCGTCGATGGCAAAACATAATCCACCCGTACAAGACCGTCGGCGGTACCATCCGTACAAGACCGTCGATGGCAAAACATATCTTGTAACATACTTGGTGTTTAAACAATTCATCTAAACAGATGATAGAATAATTACAGATACATACAACGCACTTAATCATTTGCGTAAAATTACCTTACCAAACATTTTCCCTTTTTATTCTGTCTAACCAAACGGAAGTAGAATCTTCCGGGTCCTCTATCCTTGTTCTTGTCATGTTCTGCTCAACTATCAGTTATCATAAACACAAGAAATGTACAATAGACATGGAGTAAAATCGTTAGCGTTCACAGAGTACACTTAACGTTGCCATCAATCTTTCCTATACTTTTAGGATGCCATGCATGAAGCTTAAATCTTTTCTAGACATCCTAAGGCTCAATGGATCCGTGTGTGAGATAGCAACTCGTGCTCTGATACCACCTGTCACGCCCCCAACTCGCCCCTAAAAGTTTGGGCATGACCCATACAGAAAACGGACATAAAACCTGATATATACATCATATGGGGCCTACACGGAAGCATAATATGATAAAGAAAAAACAAAAAAAACTTTCCATTGAGCTCTTACTATCATGCCAGGATCATAACATCAAAATAACACCATGAAGCACAAACATACCCTTGGGCATTGGCTATATACAGACCCAGCCCTAAGCTTGGGCATATAACAAAAACATCAAAGTTATATGCATTAACCTCAAACAGAAATTTATAGACCAACACTTTGGCAAAACTCCACAAGACATGAGTGGCTTCAGCTAGTGCCTTTACACTTAGAGGTTGACAAAGAAACCGACGTCATTGACTAGGACTATCCACTTGTTTGGTGACCTACAGAAACAGACATAACAGAGGGTGAGCCAAGCTCAGTGAATAGTAATACAAATAAAACAACACTTAACTTGAACCATATTACATATTAAAACATTAGTCTGATTCTGTGCTAATTACATAACGGCCTCAGGCCCAATCCTGCACTATAAACATAATCTTGCAACATAAACATCATAATCATAATGGTCATAAACCTTTAATCTTGCAACATAAACATTATAAACATAATGACCATAAACCTTTGCTCTTGCAACGTAAACAACATAAACATCATAATCATAATGGTCATAAACCTTTAATCTTGCAACATAAACATTATAAACATAATGACCATAAACCTTTGTTCTTGCAACATATCCTGATGGCTATAAGCCCTTGAAAACATGTGGCACAAAGCCCTTGAAAACATGTCTGAACATACTTGAACTTGTAACACATATTGAACTTGTGACACACTTGAACCTCGGTATTATTACCCCCGGGTAAGGGCCATAGACCACGGTATTATATCCCCCGGGTAAGGGCCGTAGACCACGGTATTATATCCCCCGGGTAAGGGCCGTAGACCACGGTATTATATCCCCCGGGTGAGGGCCATAAGCCTTATAACTTGTACATATGTAAGGACTCAAGAGGTGGCTCGTACGGACTCTAGAGGTAACTCGCATTGCAGCACTTAGTTCCGTACAGCACTTTGTTCCATACCAGAAATACAGACTGGCCATAGGCCTCATATTGGCTTCACGCCTAGTTCATATATGTATGGACTCAAGAGGTGTCTCACATGGACTCTAGAGGTGGCTCACATTGTAGCACTTAGTTCCGTAGACTCTAGAGGTGGCTCACAATGTAGCACTTAGTTCCAAGTAGCACTTTGTTCCATACAGTAATTATTAGGTTTTCCAGACCAAACCGTACATATCATGTCATATCATAATCGGAAATAAATCATACATAGTCTTTATGCTTCAATCATACACAGAATTTAGAAGTCACATTCGTAACACACTTGAACTTGTACTATACATAAACTTGCAACATACGTTACCACATACGTAACTTGAAGCATACACGAACTTGTAACATAATTATTTGAACCACGGTATTATTACCCCCGGGTAAGGGCCTTATACTAAAGATGATGTGAATCATTCATTTCTTAAGTCATAACGTAACTTAGCAGAAAATGGAGCGTTCCTTGTTATTTCATGTCATTATCATATGCTTAACAAAATAGAATAATTTATATTCTTATGTGTGTTGCGTACTGATGATAAACCTTTACATTCATATCATAGATTCTAAACAATCTTGGGTCCATTTGTAACATAATCGAATAGTCTTAGATTCACACAAATATCATTCTTCAAGAATGAACATAAGTTTTACTTATTCTTTCAGAAATAACATGGTATGCTGATAAATAACAAAAGGCTAATATTCATCATTAACAGAATATAATGATTCCAAAATCATACCGACGTACGCGAATCTTTCAGCGTTCATATAAGTTCATCTTTCCTTCCAATTGTCATAATGTTCATATAATACTTACAAAGAATAGAGCATTAGTGCCAATAATAATCAACAGTAGATGAAAGGTACATTTTGTACTACTACTCACAGTGTTGCGATAACATGCTAGTTCCTCCCTAAGTGTGTCCTGCACACAACCATAACTTGTAAATTAGTTCTCTTTTCTTTTAAATCATTGAAACCAATCCCTGTGTCATTACACTTTATATGAATTTATAACCATCTTAAGGTCATCAGAAAATTATTCTAAAAATACCAGAGGACTGAGCATTCAAAACTGAACAAACAATAATTTTGCCTGAAAATGGGTTCCCCGCTCGAGCGCCACTTTGGCCGCTCGAGCGGACTGCACAAAATACAAAAATGCTGGGAGGTCGTTTTTCCCGCTCGAGCGGGACTTCCGCCGCTCGAGCGAACAGGCAAATTTCTGATAAAAAACTGGATTCCAATTTGAGTTCCAACTTTACATCCAAACCTCCAATCTTACTCTTGCAAAACAACTTAATTCAAAACAAATCTACATGTAATATACACTCTTTTAACATTTCCATCATCAGTTCCATACTTAAAACAACCACAACCTTCCAAAATCCCCATTGTTCAAACCCTTAATTCCCAAAATCCATAATTTCTTCTATACACTTCAAATAAATGAAATTTGCACAATTAAACAATGGAAACAACTCAAATCTGTCTATGGATGTAAATATTAAAGAGTATACAAACCCTTACCTCAAAATCAAGCAAAGGATGAGCTTGCAAAGAAGCCTCCACAAATCCAAGTTCTAATCGGGTAAAAACGTTGATCCTCCCTTATTCTTCATCCTTGATGCCAAAAACCATGGTGGATCGTAGTCAAAACAAAGGAATTCAAGGGTTTGGGGCTAGGGTTTCGGACTTAGGCAAAGAGGAAGGAAGAGGGAAGAAAAAGAATGCAAGAAATGATCCAAAATCTCGATTTTAACGCTGCTGTCCCGAAAACCCCGCTCGAGCGGACCTATTCCCGCTCGAGCGTACCTGCTCACAGCACAGATTCCAAAACTTCCAACATGCGTAACTCTCCCATCCGAACTCCGTTTTAGGTCGTTCTTGTGTCCAAATTGAAGCCCCGGAAATAAGCTTTCCAATGGTTCTAACCTCACACCCAAGTTCAAAGTGTGGGAAAAGAAAAGGGCGAATGAGTGACAGCTGATCATAGAATAATTATCCGGATTATATTCCTTGGTCCAATTTTACTTTACCATCATATCACTACCTCACTCAATATTCCAAAATAGATAAAGCATTCTCAATTCCAATGAATTAAAACATATTAACCCCATACTTAAATAAGGATGGCTCTTGGGGTCATTACAGAAACCTTCTCCTCCTATGAGTGCAGATGTCATAGTAACATTTGAACTGAAAAATGAGAGATTTCAAATGATTCCACTCCCTAGGGGACCTTCACGCATGCATCGTCTACGAGAACTTGGTGGCCATTTGGTAGCATGTGGTGAATACACAGAACATGGTTGGGAGGAGCTTTGGATTTTGCAGGACTATGAGAATTGGATATGGGCCAAAGAGATAATGATGCCACTCTTGATTGGGGTCGAGAGGGAGATCCTTATATTGTCGGAGCAATTCAGACAGGTGAAATACTTCCACAACCTTCACGGATACATGACCTCTGGAATATTTGCTATTATGATCGGAATAGGAAATCTTTTAGAAAGATTAAGATCACAGGACTTCCTGATTCAGAGTTTCCCGGCAGGCGCGGTAGGAATGCCTTACATGTCACTCATTATGTCGAAAATCTATTTTCTTTGAGTGATATTTGAAATTTGATTGAATTCCTTTTTTCCTAATTTGTTAGGGAAGGTCAGGGTAATTTATACCAAAAATATATGGAAAATGTTTGGTAGCTCAAAATTTTGTGGCTCAAATGGCTCAAATCTGTCAAAACGACGTCGTTTTACACTCAAAATCTGTCAAAACGACGTCGTTTTACCTAGCATTGTTGAAAATATATATGTAGTATTCACATGGCCGTTTCCAGTCATTTATGGCATATTCAAAGCAAACACTTATTTGCTCAAGCTTTTTATTTTTATTTTTGTTTTTATTTTTATCATTTTTTAGCTTTTACTGCTGGATTTAAAAAATATAGGTAAATTTCACTTCACCTGCATGTGGTTTTGCCGATGTGTTAATTACCTCTCATTTAGAAATAACCACATAATTTTCTTGTGATTTATAAACTAAAGTGCATCGCTAAACATTTTGTTCAATTTAATAGTAAATGTAAAATACGTGCCAGACACAAAAGGGTTATATGTGTATTTTCATTTATTATTTTTTAGATGGGAATTCATTTTCAAATTTTAATAGGGTAAATTGCACATGAAATAAAACATAGGAGCTTAAATTGTGTTTTGCCTTCCAAACAAATGACAAAAATATCTATAATTTAAAGGTATTTTAATCCTTTTTGTTAAATCATTAATGCCTAACCATTCATTTTAGTCGACAAGTCATGAGGGGGGTGATGCGATTATTTCCAAGTGAAGGGAGTAGTCTGCACATGAATCAAATTACAAGGGTTAAATTGAAATATGTTTTAAAAAAGTACGAAGCTAACTTTGAGTAATCTGTCAAAAATATTTTTACATATTTTCGTATCTAATTATGATACTAAATATAATCATGATGCAGGCATTGGGTAGGGTTTTTTTTTAATTTTTTTTAATTTTTTTTTATTATTTAATTTAAATTTTTTTTTAAAAATTTAATTTTATAAGCGTATAGTAGCGTTTCTAATACACAAATATTGTTTCAGCAAGAAAATATTTTATACTTTACCTCCTTGAACACTCAATATCAATTTATCTCCTCAACTAAAAAATGTTGCATTTTTTTCACCTTAAACTCTTAATTTGTATATCAATGAAACATTTTGTTAAAGACTTGTTTCTTAGGGTTGCTCCAATGGTGCATCACTTTTTTTAATCAAATTTGAGTAAAAACTCTCTTTAATATCGCTTGCTCTAACGAAGAAATTTGACTTTTCATCAAATCACTGGTTGATCTGGCAGACAACCGATCGATCGACCAGTTAATGCAAAAAATAAAAAAAAGCAAGTCTTGCATCTTTGTGTGTTTATTATCTTCTTATTTAATAATTTCACATTCGGTTTGTTTGTATGTTCAATTTAATTGACAAGTCCAGCATCTTTGTGTGCTTATTACACACATTGATTCACTCACTGGTTTTTTGTTATTTTATTGATTCTCTCTCTCTCTCTCTCCCTCCCCAACTATGTATACAAACATACATATTTTGTGTTTCACAAGGTCCTTGGATCGCTTTATATTTCTATTTTCTATTTTCTTTGTTTGGATCACTATATACACATACATCTTTGTTTGTTTCACAAGGTCACATACATACACATACATACATATTCTACTATATATTTATAATGCAGAAAGCTAAATGATGATGAAGAAAACAGAGCAACTACTGTGTTGCCGAAGTCTTTTGGAATTAATTTCGCATTCACTTGGAAAATGGTTTGAACAACCAAATATACGAAGTGAATCACCAGCAGGCAAAGAATGCGTTTCCACTCGGACACACCTCAATCAGTGTCAGGAGCCCATCTCAATTTAGGCTCAAAGTTAGTCAAAAGTCATGGTTGCACAAACCATTTTTCCAACACTCTGTGTTATCTATTTTTGTGGGAATTGTTCAAGGAAGGGGATGACCGGGGGACATCCGGCTGGACGTCCGGACCCTAGTCGTCCAGCAGGGCCATCTTTAAAGATCATGCACAGTAAAATGGTGAAAGGAACCCAGATCTTTAGTTTAGTGAAATATTTGTTATTTTCTCAATTTAATACAGGTTTGATGAAACCATTGAAGCAAAACAAAACAAAACAAAACAAAAAACTTTTTTCACCAAATTTGAATTTGATGATGAATTTGGTGCTGCGTTGGAGATGGCCTTAGATAGATGAAAAATTGGCATGTGATTTGTACATAACATCTCAAATGAAATACTTAAAATGATTTTATCAGTTTATTTGGTTTATTTTTTAAAAATCATTTTGGAGTTGTTTAAGTTTTTTATTTTATTTTAATTTTTCATCATTGGTGAATTTTTTTTCATATTTAATTTAATTTCTTTTAGGGAACTTAGTATATAAATCTAATTTTAAATTTTCTTTACCCAGAAGTTCATACTCTAAAATATTTTACAAAATGACCAAACTACCTATATATATATATTATTTCCAAACCCTAACGGATCATCAAATTGATCACCAAAATTTAAATTTGATGAAAAATGACAGTTTTTATCTCCCCAACGGTTTGACCAAAATGATATCAAATTGAGAATGGGCCAAAACTTTCACCAAACCGATGATGGATTGCACTTTTCAGCAATTTACTGTGCGTAGCCGTTGAGTGTGGACCCACCGGACCTCTGGCCGGATCTCCTCCCGGATGACTACCTCAAGGCATAATTTGTAAAAATTTTACATTGACCGGTCGACCACAATCGACCACCTCTGCATCTTTTTTTTTTGCCCTGCCTTTTTTGCCAATGCTCTTGGGTGGCCTCTGGCTAATCTCCTTCCTCTTCTCTCCCTTGTGATTTTCCTATCTTTTCTCTACCTGGGTAATTCCTAGATCTTCCAAACAATCAAGCTCTTGTTTTCTAAATCACAACAACCCTTTCATTTTTTTTCCATTAATTTAAGCTCTTGACCTTCAAACCAATCTGGGTCTTCTTTAGATTTTCGCTTATCACCCCAAAGAAGGAATACAGGAAAAAAAAAATTCATAGGTATTGTTCTTGAAAAAAAAAAAAAAATTTGTGCTCTTTTGCAAACATTTTCTTTTTCTTTTGAAAAATATTCAAAATCATCCAAAGTTTTTGGAGATTTCTTTCACTGACACTTCTCCTTTATTTAATCTAATCCTTTATGGAAAGAAAGTCATATCTGTAACCCCCAATTGCAATTTCATTCCCTTATTTTTAGCCCTTATATATATATATTATTCTCTTTTCCTTTATTCAAATCCCATAAATTTAAAATTTGTAGAATGACCTGACATATTTTTTCTTAAATTTTAGCTTAATTCCATTGTCCTTTCGCTTATTTCGCTTTGCTGCTCTTCTACGACATTTTGCTTCGATACTATCTAGGTCGCAAGCTCGGGAGAGGTGAATTTCGGATCATATATCTAGCCACTAATGTGGAAACAGGTGAAAAATTCGCTTGCAAATCCATATCCACCTGCCAGAGAGTAAGCTGAGAACTGCTGTGGACATGGAGAATGTGAGCAGAGAGGTTGAGATGATGAAGCTCTTGTTGTTCCTCTTTCCGGTCGACCGGCCGGTCGTCCCTCGGACGTCTAGTGCGCTTTGATACCGTTGGAGTGGCTGATATCAGATTGAGAAATTTGACTTTTTTTTAACTCAGATTTGATGAAATTTTTGATGGAGCATTGGAGAAGCTCTGACCAAACCATTTTCTGTCTCTCTCTGTCGTCTCTCTCTCTCTCACCGCTCCCTTTTACATCGATCTCCTTAATGGCGATCTCCCTCCACCAATCACCCTCTCTCTCTCTCTCTCTCTCTCTCTCTCTCTCTCCCCTTCATTGTCGTCTACCCATCGAGCATATCACAATAGCTGCCGCCTCCTCCAACCTCCATCATTTCTCTCCGGCGGGGGGTATTGCCTCCGGTGTTCGTCGTCCTCGATTTGGCTCAGGTAGAAGTTGACGAGGCGAGTTTGCGGCAGCGAACGCGATCATCGATGCGTGAATCACAGATTTGTAGGTATTTGGAGTCAGATCTGATTGTTCCGGCGAGATCTCTCTACCATCGTCACCGCCGATGGCTTCTCGAGCTGCAGTGAGTCCTCAATCTAACTTTGTCGATCCTCGTATTCCGGCGTCGCACAACTCTGATCTACATATAGAGTTCGTCATTGTCAATCAACCCACGATCTAATCATGCCACGTCACCCCTCCTCTCGTCAAGTCATCACCTTTTCTTCTCGCCAGAACAACCCGAGCTTCTGGTACCATCTTCCAAGAAAAAGAAGGTACATACTATATTTTCCCATCAAACAATCAACCTTTGTTTGGTTGTCGAGAAAATTTTAGAGAATGAAACATGGGGGGACGTTATTAGAGTCTTTTAGTGTGCGCCCCTTCTGATTTTTCCTACTGTTTACTAGCAACCAAACCGATTCTTAGAATTTGAGCTATGAAGGGTAGTGTATGTAGTTGTATTATGTAGAATTAATTTGGCTTGAATTTGTTTTGATGATATTCTTATTTTCATTTTATTTATTGATTTTCTATTAATAAAATTTTTTAGAAATTTTCCATCTTCATTCTCAACTTCGCAAATTTGGAGTTTTTTACTTTGAATTTTACTTTCTAATTCTTGGATTTTCTAGAGAAAGTGTAGATTTTCCCGAGTTTGTTTTCTCCAATTTTTTTCATGCGTTTAGAGAAATCTCCTTGCAACAACCTAAAAAGTGTGAAATTTTGCAAGAAAATTTTATATCAATTTTTTTGGGTATTTTCTAATTTTGTAATTTGTGTTCTCATCGTTCGTCCATTTCATATATAGTCCTAACAAATTGTGTACTATTTTTTTTAATAATTAATTATTTTTATTGAATTTGTGTTGGAGTTAGTGATTGAATGGAAAGTGGTGGTCATGGTAGTGGTTGGAGCCGACAATCCGTGGTGGAGTCGCCAAAGACGAATCTTGTCTTTGAAAGCCTTCCATGTCTTCTTGCTTTCGTTGTTGCAGTTAGGATTGTCTCTGTTCAAATATATACATATATATATATATATTTTTAGAAGCTCAGATATGGTAAAGGCTTAATTGAACAGATAGTTAGAAAATGGGTTTTGCTTCTTTGATTTTTGGTAGCTTCATTTTGTACAGATAACTGGTCATCTGTGTGTGGACAGATAACCATCTAGATCCTCCTCTATCTTTCTTTCTTGTGGGTTTGGATGTCTTGTTGTGTATATGGGTTTCTTCTTCTGGGTGTTCACATATTTACATCTTTCTAAAAATCTCTGTTTGTGTGTGTGTGTGTATGTGTGTCTGAGAAATCAATTTCTCTACCCAATCCCCTATTTTCTCTACAACCACGTCTTGCTTCAATAGATAGAGAGAGAAAGCGATGAGGAGAGAGACACAGATGGACAGAGAAAAAATGAGTTTGTGAAATCAACAAATAGAGAGAGAAAGAGAAAGAAATGAGTAGAGGAGAGACAGATAGACAGAGACAAAAAAAAAAAAAGTGGGTTTGAACAGGTCATCCAAAATAGATCAGTCTCTCTCCTCTGTATTACAATTTAAACAAATAAAAAAAATTAAACAAACAGGAAAAAATAAATTTGTGAAATCTAAGCAGATAAAAAATAATTTGAACATATAGATATAAAGTTAAACAAATAGACAAAAAAATGTGAACAAATATAAAATAATTTAAACAGATAGATATAAATTTGAACATATAGTAAAAAAATGGTCAATAGATAAATTAAGGGGTAAAATTGAAAACAAAATATCTTCTTAAAACAATCAAATGACTTCTTATCAAACTATTTCATAAATAGTGGACTTCTTACCAATAAAAAATATCCAAGGTACCTAATACCTTATGCTGTCCTTAGATTGGATTTATGACCAATTTTTTTCTTCTTTTAGATACTTTTGTCATTAAGATACAAATTGAAATAAAAATTAATAGATGATGGGATTAAGTGTAATAATTTTTAGTTAAAAGAGTAAAATGATATGAAACAATAGTTGAGGTTGTTAAAGTGTAATTTGTCCTTATTTATATTAAATAGATAATTATATGGATAAATTACAACCACACTGGTTTGCTTAAAATATGAATTATTTTATGTGATTTTAAAAATTGCATTGCATCCCCCTCTATTCAATTTCTAATCGTGTAGCAAATTACCAAATTTATTTACAATAGAAATTATTAATCAATTAATAGTTTTAATGATGTCATAAATATACTTCAATTAATAATTTTATTGTTACATAGGAGATGAAAATAAAAAAATTATGACAAGACGAGTATTTATAATTTCTAGAATTACAGGGAATAATATGTATTTTAAATAAATTTTAGAAAGTGTATTTATAATTTACTCTAAATACATTAAATGGAGATAAAAAGTAAGGATAAATTACACTAACATCCCTGAGATTTAAGTTTAATACAATTTCCTTCTTGACATTTTAGAAATTACACCGGCATCCCCTATAAGTGTTAGTCTTCTAACAGAACTAACATCAAATATGAAATGAATTTAATATCCTAAACTAATGAGGCAAAATAACCCTTGGCCCTTCTTCCATCATCCTCCTCTTCTTCTTTACTTTGCATCTCCGTTATTGATCTCCATCACCAACGTTCAAAAAAAAAAAATCTCCACCACCACTTTCAGCTTTATCACAACTGCTAACGAAATGGCCTTTGATAGGGTCACGTGGCGAAGAAAGATTCATATAGCCGACCTCATTTGATAGGACTTAAGACTTAGTTTGGTTCACTACTACAAATATAGTTACAGATCACACTTTGACAAAAAAAAAAAATCTCACTTTTATTGAAAGTATGATAAAAAAAATTAGATTGATATTTTAATCACACTTAATTTGATTGAGTATGATAATATTTATTTTTTATGTCACTTTTTCAATTAAGTGTGATTATATATACATTTTTTTAATCACACCTTCTAATTAAAGTGTGATTATATATATACTATTACTTTTTAATCACACTTTTTAAATAAGTGTGATTATATATATATATATATTTTAATCACACATTCTAATTAAAGTGTGATTATTTATATATTTTTTAATCACACCTTCTAATTAAAATGTGATTATATATACACTATTACTTTTTATCACACTTTTTAAATAAGTGTGATTATTTATATATATTTTAATCACACATTCTAATTAAAGTGTGATTATTTATATATTTTTTAATCACACATTCTAATTAAAGTGTGATTATATATATAATATTACTTTTTAATCATACTTTTTAAATGAGTGTGATTATATATATATTTTTTAATCACACATTCTAATTAAAGGGTGATTATTTATATATATCTTTAATCACACATTCTAATTAAAGTGTGATTATATATACACTATTATTTTTTAATCACACTTTTTAAATAAGTGTGATTATATATATATTTTTTAATCACACATTCTAATTAAAGTGTGATTATACATACACTACTACTTTTTAATCACACTTTTTAAATGAGTGTGATTATATCTATTTTTTAATCACACATTCTAATTAAAGTGTAATTATATATACACTACTACTTTTTAACCACACTTTTTAAATGAGTGTGATTATATATATTTTTTAATCACACATTCCAATTAAAGTGTGATTATATATACACTACTACTTTTTAATCACACTTTTTATATGAGTGTGATTATATATATATTTTTAATCACACATTCTAATTAAAGTGTGATTATTTATATATTTTTTAATCACACCTTCTAATTAAAATGTGATTATATATACATTATTACTTTTTAATCACACTTCCTAAATAGGTGTGATTGTATAAAATATTTCAAATTGATTTTTATATAAAATATACAATTCCCAAATTTTTAATCACACTTAATCTGATTGAGTGTGATAATATTTATTTTTTATGTCACTTTCTAATTAAGTGTGATTATATATATATTTTTTAATCACACTTTCTAATTAAAGTGTGATTATATATATATATATGGTAAATTACACTGACACTCCCTGAGGTTTATGTTTATTATAGTTCCCTCCTCAGGTTTTGGAAATTATATCTCCCTCCCTGAGGTTTAAAGTTTCATTACAGATTCCTCCCTCAGCAATTTAATTTTTTTAAATACCAATTTTGCCCTCACTGGGTAAATTATATTGACACCCCTCACATTTTAGAAATTACAATCCCCTCCCTAAGGTTTAAAGTAGCATTACCAATTGCTCCCTCGATTAGTATTAGTTGGAAAAAAAATTCATTGAAAAAAAATTAATTGGAAAAAAAATTAATTGAAAAAAAAAGTTTTTAGTAAAATTTTTAAATTTCTATTTAAAAACCAATATAAACTCATTTGTTGAATTTACGTTTTTTCCTCAAATTTACAAACTGAGACAACCATTTATAAATCAAAAAAATTATCAAACAAGTTTTTATGACAGTTTTTAAAATTTTTGTAAATATAAATTGAAAACTAAAAACGAAATAGTTACCAAACAGGCTTTAGATGGTAAAAATATCGTAAAATTAGCAAATAATCAAATAAGTTACCAACATAAGAAATGATTTATCAAAATATTCTTAGGCTATGTATGGTTTGATTTTTAGAAAAAAAAATTAAAAATTTAAAATTAATTTGGTTAAGAAATAAAAAATAAAAACAATTATCATTTTTATATAATTTTTCTCTTTCGAGTGGTTAGAAATAATTTTTTATAAATTAAATTGAAACAGCCATACGTATGTATATAACCTGCCCAAAAATTAAAATGATAATTATTTTTTACCCTTAAATGATAATTATTTTTTATTTTTTATTTCTTAACCAAATTAATTTTTAATTTAAAAAAAATTCTAAAAATCAAACTATATATGGCTTAAGAATCTTTTGATAAGTCATTTCTTATGTTGGTAACTTATTTAATTATTTGTTAATTTTACTACATTTTTATCATCTAAAGCCTGTTTGCTAAGGTGCTGTTTGGTAACATTTACGTTTTCAGTTTTCTGTTTATATTTACAAAAATTTTAAAAACTTAAATAAAAACTTGTTTGGTAAATTTTTAATTTATAAATCAGTGGTCTCAGTTTATAAATTTAGCCAAAAAATGTGTTTCTGTTTTGAGTTTTGAGTTTTTTTTTTTTTTTACCACCCAACACTAGCCACCACCCGCCACCATTTTCCATCACCGTCTTCCGCCACCACCACCCACCCCCTACCTCCACCTGCTACCACCACTCACCACCCACCTGCCACCACCACCCATCACCCGCCACCACCACCCACCTGCCACCACCACCCATCACCCGCCACCACCACCCACCTGTCACCCGCCACCAGCCACCACCACTCACCTGCTACCTACTCGCCACCACCACCCACCCCTCGCCACCACCACCACCATCACCACCACCACCCACCTGCCATCCACCCGCCACTACCATCCACTGCCCGCCACTACCACCCGCCATCACTACCCGCCACCACCTACCTGCCACTACCATCCACCACCAGCCACCCACTCGCCACCACCACCCACCACCCACCCGCCACTCATCTACCACCACTACCCACCAGCCATCCGCCATCCATCTGCCACCACCACCCACCACCATCACCACCACCCACCATCCGCCACCGTCACCCACCCACCCACTCGCTACCACCCACCACCCGCCACCGTCACCCACCCACCCACCATCCGCCACCCACTTGCCGCCGCCACCACCCACCACCCGCCACCACCACCCACTCGCTACCACCTGCCACCGTCACCCACCCACTCACCATCACCACCTGCCACCTACTTGCCACCACCACCCACCACCACCCGCCACCACCACCTACCACCTGCCACCACCACCACCCACTCATTACCACCCACCACCCGCCACCGTCACCCACCCACCAACCACCACTACCCACCACCACCACCCGCCACCGTCACCCACCCAACTACCCACCACCACTACCATCCGCCACCACCACCCACCCATCACCACCCGCGCATCTGCTACCCACCTGCCACCACCACCCACCACTCGTCGCCACCACTACCACCACCACCCACTCGCCACCACCCACTACCCACCACTCACCATCGCCACTTTCCACCACCGTTTTTCGCCGCCACTTGCCACCACTTGCCATTTCTCACTCTTTTTTATATTTTTAATTTTTTTTAAACATTTTGTCAATTACCAAACGCGTTTGTAGTTTATGTTTTTTTAAAAATAAACAAAAAAATAAACAAAAACTAGATAAAATTTTTGTAAATATAAACTGAAAACGTAAACGTTACCAAATAGATCCTTACATTTTATTTTCAGTTTTCAATTTATATTTATAAAAATTTAAAAAATTGTCATAAAAACTTTTTTGACAATTTTTTTTTTATTTATAAATGGTTGTCTCAATTTGTAAATTTGAGGAAAAAATGTAAATTCAAAAAATAAGTTTACATTGGTTTTTAAACAGAAATTTAAAAATTTTACTAGCAAAATTTTTTTTGAATTAATTTTTTTTTCCAATGAATTGTTTTTTCCAACTAATACTAACGGAGGGGGTAATGATACTTTAAACCTTATGGAGGGGATTGTAGTTTCTAAAATGTGAGAGGTGTCAATATAATTTACCAGTGAGGGCAAAATTAGTATTTTAAAAAAATCAAATTGCTGAGGGAAATCTGTAATGAAACTTTAAACCTCCAAGAGGGAGATGTAATTTTCAAAACGTGAGGGGGGAATTGTAATAAATATAAACCTTAGGGGGTGTCAGTGTAATTTACCTATATATATATATATATATATATTTTTAATCACACCTTCTAATTAAAGTGTAATTATATATACACTACTACAATAATAATTATTTTTGTTCACACTTTTTCACACTTTTTAAATAAATGTGGTTATATATATATATATATTTTAATCACACTCCATAAACATTTCAATTTGATTTTTACCTAAAATATACTATACGGTTCGCGCCTTTATTCTACCCATGCCCATGAGCGAGAGAGACGGCTCTTCCATTCCCCAGCAAGATCGAATTTCACAAACACACATGTCTCTTCCCCTTCTCCTTGCCTTCTGTTTCTGAAACGAAGCCCTGTTTCGTCAGTGTAACAACCCTCGTACTGATTATCGAAAATTACTGAATTAAGTACTGATTACTGCTAACTGAGACTGATAATGACTGATAAGGGAACTGGATGAACTACTGAATGGACTGATTGAAATCGAAACTGAAATTGAATAAGTTTATCTATTGAATTGCATATTGCATTTGTTTGAGTGATTGATTATCTGTTTGAATTCATGTGTTTAAACTGCTAATTGAAGGCCTTATCGGCGGCCGATTTAGAAACCGTTTAGAGTTTTGGAATCAGTAGAACATTTGTGATTTAATGGTGTATTTATCTGAAAATTGATTAGGAATGATTAAATTAGATTAATTTAAGCCTAATTAATAGAATTGCCAAGTTTAGCTTATTTACCAACTTGCCACCATAGTGGACCCATTGTTTAATATTATTTGAGCCTTAATGCATGTGAACAAAACATCTTGATCAGCCCTGTTTTTGCCTCTCAACCGACCAAACAAGAGAAACAAGGGAGAGTGAGAGTTAAGAGAAGTATTAAGCTCATCTTGTAGAAATTGCTTGGAATTGGTGTATAACTTGGCATAATCTAGCTTCCTTACCTTGAATTGAGACTTAGGTAAGTGAATTCCTTGTCTTCTTGTTATTTTTAAGCTCCATCTTGCATGTATCATGGTTATAGAGGACTAGAGTCTTGATTTTGTTCAAAATTGTTGAATTAGAACTCCATTGTTGCATGCATGGTCATTTTGGTGTATTTTGAAGTTAAATTCATGGAAGAGATGTACATGCATGCTCATGTTTATATTATAGACCATGTTTTCAGTTTGTTTTCCATCTTTTGAGCTCACTAGAGCAAGATTTAAAGCTTGAATTTGGTTTAAAAACTCATGCATTGCATGTTTACATATTGTTCTTGAAAATGGGTTTGAATTTGTATTTAATTGACTCACATTTGGGGCTTGAATTCATAAATTGGCTTTTGAAACTTGTTATACATTGTTTTAGGATGTATTTCCCAGAATTTGGGCCCAAGGGGTCGAGTATTGAGTTGGGAATGCTTGGTTTGAGCTTGGAAGGCAAATCTGGAAATTCCAGATTTGGCTTCTTCGCTCGAGCGAAGGATTCCTCGCTCGAGCGACCAAGGTTTCCTCTGAGCCACGCTCGAGCGGAAGGATTGGTGGCTCGAGCGTAAAAATCGAGCATCCAGTACTTTTACTGTTCCAACAGTTCGCTCGAGCGAAGGATTTCTCGCTCGAGCGAAGCCTTTGATTTTGGAAGCTCGCTCGAGCGAAGGAAGGCTCGCTCGAGCGAGGCTCCTATTTTCAGCAACTTTTGAAAAATGCCTTCCAAGTGTATTTTTGCATCCTCATCCCATCCTAGGCATTCTTAGGCCTAGTTTAAGGCATCTTAATGAGGATTTAGACTTAGAACCACACCGAGGAAATTTAGGGATTTAATTATCATCCTTCCCGATTGTGAAACTTAGTGTGTGTTCTATTTGTTAACTGTTTAGGGTTGGCTCTCGGGGACGCGCTCTAGCTGCTATTAGCCCAATCTCTGTGAGTAACAGATTGTGTAAAGATATGTTCAAAATGGTTATCTTTTGAATACTGAACAGAACTGTTTACTGAACTGATATTGTTTATTGAATGAATGTATGTCCTGTATTGTGAACTGTACTGTGGCATCCTTAGCACTCATTGTTTACTATTATTGTTACAGAGCTCTGTAGGTTCCCTTGTGGAACCATACCGTTTACCGATTGATGGCCATCACTATTGTTGAGTCTGTTAAGACTCGGTCCTTTTGGACCTATTATTTATAGGCTATTGGATGTACCACATATGACTGATTGACTGAAATACTGAAAGATTGAAATACTGTTTAATGAACTGTTTTCATTACTGTATGGACATTCATTCATAACCTCTTTACGCTTTATGTTATTCACTAGGCTTTAGCTCACTGTTATATATATATGTAGGTTCTCAGCAGCCAGACCGGAGCTAGGAGCGTGGGTTAGTCCCCAGTTTTGTCAAGCCAGCTAATGTGCCTCACTGTGAGGTTCCGAGACGCCATGCCATGGCTTGGGGTGTTTTTGTCTTCCCCACTTGTCTCCTACTGTTTTGTGCAGACTGTTTACTGTTTACTGTTTTACCGTACTGTTATCGAGGGATTAGGTCCCTGTACTGAATGTTTGTAAATGATTGTATAGACTGTACTGTTTGGAACTGTATGAATGCATAAAAATGTTTTTGGCATACAGATTGTCACAGCTCAATGGACACTAGTTATTTACTGTATTGGCTTCCGCCAGGCCCTGTACTCTGTTTTACTGTATTACTGTTCAGCAGGCCTTCGGTAATCTCGGATTACTGGCCAGTTACGGTGCTAAACCCATAGGGCCGGGTTTGGGTCGTGACAGTCAGCTCCGAACCACCATTGAAGTTACTCACAGCTCCGAACCACCATTGAAGTAAATCAAATTTGTCTTTTAAAATCAGGTGAGTTCTCTATTTTTTATGCCCCTTCTGTGTGTATATATTTATGATTATGATTATTATTAGTGGAATTTTATAGATATAGGTTTTCATTGTGAATGAGGGTCTTCGGGTGGTAATGATACGTGTCTGTAAATCAAAGTTGAAATTTGTAAGGTTTTTGTTAATGGTTGGTGGGCTTTACAGGAGGTGGGTATATGTTAGTTGCTTTGTAGAATATGCAACTCCATTACACTAGTGACTATACATATATATATATATATGTATAATATATTTAATTGACACAAACAGAACAATATCTGGGAAAATATTGTTTATATTGCTTCTCTATTTCCTTTAATTTGGTTACAATACTTCATATGTAATATGATTGGCTTCTGGCACTACTACACTAATTGGCCAATCACTGATTGTTGCCTTGAAGTTTCTAAATGTTACTTGGATTGTAAAATGTGCGATTTGTTATTGACATATAATGAACATTGGATCTAACCAAACACATTCTGCAGCAGAATGTTTAAAGAAATTTGACATGGTACATACCGAATTCCTATCCTGAATAACAAAATTTAACATGTGTACATTGGAAAAATGATCTACTTTTCTTTTATGAAGTAATTTGCAGATTAGCTAGAGTCCAAGTTGGTTTCTCTATTCATTTCATTCCTTTTGACTTGCTTCGTATTTTGAAGCATTGCTTACAAGCAAAAATCCTTAATCTCCATAGTGATGTGGTTGTTTAATATTCTCTTTTGAGCAGAAATTAGACAATATCTCCTAGAGAAAGCACCCCTATCCAGTTTATTTTTCTTTTATTATATTTCCTTCTCTTATTGAAATTCTTATTCTTCTCAATTTCTCTCATAATCGGCTTTTCTCTTCCCATCTAGATAACAAGCTTAATGGATGGTGTTGTTTTTATAACATTCCTTTCTCAAATGAAATTGGAATTCATCGTTTGTTTCTTTCCATTCACTCGGTTCTCTTTTGTTTCATCAATGTTGTCTGTGAGCTAGGGCCTAAGTTCAGTCCGAAAGGTGTAGTTGATGGACAACATGTGGATATAATGTCTATATATGTTGTAATGTTACATATCTTGGGATTGTAATATAATGTATCTACTTGAAGATTAGACAACCCTAGCAATGTTAGTAGAGTACCCGACATGCTTATATTTTAAATCCCATTTTCAATGCAATTTCAACGAGGCAAACATCCCTGTTCCTGAACCTAAATACTGGATTGCTTAGGAATCTATTTCATAAATTACATTAATCAGATGATAAATTACATTTGAATTTCAAGCTTCACAAGGCTGAAATACACATTTGCTTTTAGAAAACGGGTCGTACCTAGTGCATAAGTCTGTAGAGTCTGAGAGAGATAGTAGATAGACAGTCTTCCTTCCATTGATGATTATATAGAATCAAAACTAGGCAATCCCAACCAGAACTTGAATGCCTCAGCCGCTTTCTTCCTCTCACTCCTCCGGTCTTGCCTCGCTCTTGAGGCATGCTTGTTTGTAAACATCCTCGAATGCATCTCCGCCAATGTAGTGCTTTTGCTGTTGCTGCTCTGCTGTTGCTGCAGAGTTGTTTTTGCTGCTGCTGTTGTGCTACAAGCTGCAATTTGCTCAAACTTCTCTCTTAAAAACTTTAATTTGAAATTTTTTGCCTATGCTTTTCCATTCAAATTCAACTTCAAGTTCATAAAAGCATATTCTGTTTGATTCAAAGTAAGGACATCAAATCGAATTTTAACTCCATTCAAAGAAATGATCAAGTTCCATTATTATTACATAAAATTCTTTGCGTGATAATAATTAATTTGTCGTTCCTTGCTTTTCTATTTCCTTTGGTATGAATTTTTCCTTATAAGTTACTAAAAAATAAATTCCCCCCCCCCTCCCTCCCTCCCTCCCTCCCAAAAAAAATTCTCTCACAAATTTGTCCACTTTTTCATAAGAAAAAAAAAAAAAAAAAAAAAGGAACAGAGTGTTTAGAACTGATATTTTTCTATAGCTGAACTCTGTGTACCTAGAAATGTTGTTTATTTTCAAGAATTGTCAATCAGCTGCTAATATTCAAAGCTTAAAAGGCCACATTTGAGGAATTCAAAAAATTTACAATATGAAATTGGCCTGAAGTTGGGAACTCTTTTGTGTTTTCCTTTAATTTATCCATATGCTTACAGTTATGTATGGATCATAATATATGTACGTACATTATGTAATGTTCAGCCTTAAATCATTCATTTTTCAAATTACATTTACTCATTGTTTGCAGATTTTGCCTTCAAGTTCATATTTTTCCTTCAAGTTCCAGCCAACGCCTTCTGTTGTTTGCTTTCCAGATTTTTGTGTACATAATTCCACTTACGTTATGTTCTCCAAATGATCTTTTGATAAACTATAACCACCTGTTTTTTTTTATATATATATATATTTTAGATTTCATTTTTGAAAACATCATGTTTGGAAAGATAGGCAATAAGATAGCCCAACAAAGAAAAAGAAATGACAAAAGGAAATCAATCATACGCTCGATTTTTCTTTTTCTCTCTGTAGCTCATCTTGCCATTGCCTCTGTTCTGTGCCATCATCTCCATGTCAACCTTGGCTGTTGTGGCTTTTACAGCCCTTGATAAAAGCAGTTGTTCCTTAAATTGGATATTGCTAATGCTAGTGTACATTTTAGGATCAGACAACCTAGATTCTGGCATAGGTATACTATTGCTTTCTGCTGTTGCAGGTCTGCAGCTTGGTATCAGTTTCTTTGACTGATTCTGCAATTTTTCCAATGAAGCTCATCAAAAGCTAAAACAACCTAAGAAAAAAATCTTAATGGAAAGAAGTAATAATATCCATCTACAAATTTGAAAACCCATCTACGGCCTGTTTGAATGGTGGCTCAATAATAGCACACGTAAAAAAAAAAGTTGATATAAAAAGTTACAATCAATACATATTTCAATTGCAGAGATGCCTCCTCCCCACTCATCTCTTGTGTATGCACACTCTAAATAAGCAATCTTGAATCTAGTAAGTGCAACTTCTGGATATAGTGCTTTGTAGATCTTGTGCACATTGATGTGTGTAAACCACACATAAGTTGATGACAAGTAGTGAAATCTGTAGGTAAGTTTTCAATACCCCCTCTTTCCACGTTCAAGCTGAGTTCCTATGCCTTCATTAGACTCAAAGAATTGATGCTTCATATAAGCTAAATAGATGCAAGGCAAAATTCTAGTTCTAAGTTGGAATGTAAGCTCTTCCTTTCCGAGAAATCTTTATATTGTGAACCTCAATCTTAAGAGTTTGGAATGCATGGTTGTTTAGTTTTTTTTTCATTAAGGAAGTCCAAGGATCCAGGTTAAACGCTATTGCAGAATTTTGTTGTCATTTGTGAACCAACAATCAACTGATATGTCTATAACACTACTAACATCAATGATTCTTTTGATAGTTTCTTTCCTTGTCTTTTCAAAAAATTCTAAAAGATTTTTCACTTATGAATTTTAATAGTGGAGGAAAATTCCATTAAAGTGCTAACTAAATGACAATATGATATATATAGTAAAGTATATATGGACAATGCTACTTCATATATATGAGATTGTCTACCAAATTTCCAAATTCTAAATAATTATGAATTTTCTTTAGTTGCACTAACACCAACCTGTGCATGGAGACATCGTTATGTTCCGGGGATAGGATTGCACTAGCAGTCCCACTAGCACCCAACAAGAAATGGCTCATCTGTTCTTCACCAAATTCTCTTAATCTATCAAGCTCTGGCATAACAACCTTGCCAAGATCTGGTCTGTCTTTCTGCCTTAACTCTGCCCATTGGACTGCTATCTTTGCAAAACATAAGGCCTCTTTGATAGGCCAATCTGGGACAGTAGGGTCTAACATCTCAACAAATGTTCCTTTCTCTATAGACCGTCCAACTTGGTGAGCCAAGCCCATAGCTAGCTTTGCTGTTATCAGTTGTAAAAGCATGATCCCCAGTGAATATACATCAGATTTAATACCAAGCATTCCAGTTTGTTGATACTCTGGATCAATGTAGCAAAAGGTTCCAGCAGTTGATGTCATTCGATACTGTGTTACATCGTCAGCTACAGAGGGAGGAACAAGCCTAGCTAATCCAACATCACTAATCTTACTAACGTAGTTTTGATCCAACAAAATATTGGCAGGTTTGAGGTCACGGTGCACCAATGGCTCTGGCTTGGTCTGGTGGAGAAATAGCATGCCTGTGGCAATCTCTGCTGCAATTCGAAACCTAAGTTGCCAAGACAAAGAAGGGGTGTTCCCCCGTCTGAAGATATGGTCTTCTAAACTACCATTAGCCATGTACTCATAGACTAGACAACCATATTCTGGACAAGCTCCTAGGAGTAGTACCATGTTGGGATGTCGCATGCAACTTAGTACTTCAACCTACAATATTAATATTAATTTAATTTGACAAGGAAAAAGAAAGATCACATTAATTCTAAAGTAGAGCTTGTTGCTTGATTTTCCACTCATTAATTTAAGCCGTGTTTGGATTTCTATCATGAAAGTACCTGATCAATTTTATTTTGGAGTTCATTTTAGATATAAATTACTAAGTTTTGTTTTTCCTATCATCACCTCTTGTTGAAATTGCTCTCTCCCTTGAGCAGCGTCTGGGCGTAAAACCTTTACTGCAACAGGTGTATGATCAAGATAACATTTAAAAACTGGGCCATAACCTCCTTCCCCAATCTTGCGAGATTCATCAAAAAAATCTGTTGCTACTTCAATCTCCTCAATAATGTATTTCCTATACCTAACATCATTTGGGACCAATCTATCTAATACATTCTTCTTATACTCTGCCTTTTTTTTATGTCAGCCCTCTTCATCCAGATATAAAACTTCAGTAAACAGCAGGTTAAACAATGGGGACATTCAGATATTTTTTAGATAAACTGGTGTGAGTAAGGAAGGGTACTCCAACAAACAGAAAAAAATTCATTAATAATAATAACTCCAAAAACCCAAGTAATTAAGCGGTGCAAGTAGCTTGTAATATGCATGAGTTATTAATTTTACAGATTCTCAGTCTAGTTCAGTTCTCATTAATTCTTCATCTCCAGTTTAATTTAATTGTTGTTGACATGGAATTACAGAAAGAATTTGTTTGCACTATTTAATTACTTGCATATATTTTACGTATTTATGCATGTATATATATTATATAAATATATCTATGAAAGTTTCAGCATGATAAAGATAAACACTTAACAACATTAGCATACTAAAAGACACCAAGGCATGACAAACACATACATATATATTAACCAACTATTAAGTATCCTTCCAGGATGGATAATGGAAGCAGGTTGGCATTAACATCTTAAATATACTATTAATTTTTAAGTAGAAGGCAACTATTGGTTTCAAATCCCCAAATGCAACCAATTGAGAGTTTCCCCTCAAGAACAACACTCAACCCTCATTTGGTTTCTCCCCAACACTCAACCCTCAAGAAATTACTCTCCGCTCAAATTTATAATGGTAGCTAGAAGACCATTACGCACGTAGTTGTTACTACTGCTGCAGAACTGCTTTGCTGCTGCTGCAGAGCAGTTTTTGCTGCTGCTGCAAGTTGCTGCTGCTTCCAGTTGCTGCTGCTGCTAGTTGCTGCCAGTTGCTGCCTCTTTTGGGAAGCAAACCACCTAAGTGAGTTAGGCAGCCCACTTTGAGCCCTGGGGCATTTCCTAGCAGTGTTTAAAGCCTGCACCTTTCCTAGTAGTGTTAGGCAGCCCACTTTGTGTAGATTGTTTAGACCTTGTGAACTTATTATTTTTTTTTCTTTTTTTGACTTTGCAATTATTCATAGATTAGATAAAGGTTATGTGGCCCCGTATAAACATTCCTGTTCTATAGTTGTTAAAAATAAGATTCAAATCCCCAAATGCAACCAATTGAGAGTTTCCACTCTCTCTCACATCTTAAATCCAACAAATTTATTATCTTTCTTTTATTTTTAAGTTTTTCAATTTGTCTTCAAAGCATCCCTAAAATAAGGCTTTGTTCTCACACACCCCTCCCCCTCCCAGCTAAACCACAGAGAGCAGACCTTTGCTGGTATCACTTGCATAGTGTATGACATTTGACCATAAAACAGGACCACAATCTGTTTTGATTACATTATAAAAGAATAACTTAATCTCAAAATTAACATCATGGTTAATTCAAATTGCTCATTCATTGTTTCCATGTACTTCAAAATGCATGATACTAGTTCCCACAGTAATCAATACACTACTGCATTTTCAAATGATTGAAAAGTAATATATTTTACCAGTAAGGCAAACTGAAAGCATTTCTGAAAGTGTTAAGTAGGCAGTCTCATGGAGACACAAACAAGAAAAAATGAAAACTTGATTGTTTCTTCTCTTGCAGCCATATGATCTCCCTGATCATTGAGTTACCTCCCATGTTGCTCTCGTATATGAATTATACTAGTTTTTGTCCTTTCATTTTTTATTTTTCTGTCAAAAAGACGAACTTCGTTACATAGGGGTAGGAATTGAAACCTGGGTAAAGGCCCAATCACCGAGTTATCTAAATGCTCTTGAATTATATATACACTAGTTGAAACTCTTAAATTAATGTAATGGTACACACATTCCATATTATGTTCACAGAATATTAATTGTTCATATCTTGTTCCCTTAAAGTACATTCACCATTAAGAAGAAAGTTATAAAAAAAAAAAAGTCCAAATACCATATGGATGTTCCCATCTACTAATACATTTCAGTTTTAGATAAGGATAAATTACACTAAATTCAAACATAAATGGATAGTAATGCACTTCAAATAAGGATTTGTTTTGGTTTGTTAATGCCTTTGCTATTGCTGCTGCCACTGTTGCAGCACTTAGTTGCTGCTGCTATTGCTGCACTTAGTTTTTTTTTTTTTTTGGGTGAATAAGTCTAGCTAGCAGACTGGTTGCCTCCATAACCAAGATCAGAGGCACACACAAAAGAAGCCAATTAATGCTATGTTTTTCCATAGCAGCCACATACACCAATATACAAGAAACCAAGAGTTTGAGAAAATAAAATAAGACCCCAAGCACAACCCGCAAGGGAATAGGTACAAGCCTTAGAACATGAGCATAAAACCAATTGGAATTCAACTCCATACTTCCTATCCAATTGTGTAGCACCAACAAAATAAAATAAAAAGACAACTGTCAAGCATACTCCATTCATTGAACTGGCGCAGATTGCAACCTGGTTCAAGTTTGCATTCCCCATAACTTTATACTTCCAAGTTTCAGCATGACTTGTTAGGACCACCCACACAGATTCAACCAAATGAAATCAAAGAGTAATAACAATGAGAAAATCCTCCAATGCAACAAACAATTTAGGTCTTCCTTCACTTGACCCACAATGAAAAATCTCTATAATAAGAACCAGCCATAAGTACCTGCAGTAAACAGTTAGAAACTTTTTGAAACTAGTTCACTCAACTCACATCTTACAACACTCACTCAATATATAAGGGCACACCATCTCTCAACCCACCATCCCTATATAGAAACCAAATTGGCATCCTGCATAGTAACATGTAAGTTAAAAACATTTAAAACAGTAAACCTCACCATATGGCTCACATCACTTGACCCTCTTGTATGTTCTTACCAGCACTCAACCCTCATTTGTGTAGACGCGCCCTTGGGCCTCACTCTACAGTGCGGACTCGATTTTGTTTGCGGTTCTAAATCTGAACCAAAGAGTCCAAATCTGGCAAATCGTTTTGAGAAAACAGATTTTTGAAAAGAAGTGCCAAACATGGACTGCTTTGCCAGATACAGAGTCGCCACCTAAATATTTTTTATGGGAAATTTAGGAAACCCTGACTCGGTGCCAAAGGCCACGTGCCCGTCATCACCAAAGTTGCCTCGGCTCGGGAACTTGGGTACGATCGGGGAAGGTCAGCTATGAGCACCCCCTTTCGCCCGGTCCGAAGACCGGCCTTTACTAACCGTGATATCCGATTTTGAAAACATTATGTGTTCTCATTCCGGTTATTAGCCTAGAATTACTATGTTATGCACACAGCAAACAAGTATAGACTAGATTGCCTAATTTGGAAATAAGCATTGCATATCCGTTTGTCTTAAAAAATACTTCGGAATTTGCTACTCGCAAGTAGGCTAAAATACGGATTTCAACGAGTTTTTCCAACTCAGACAATCCAACCTTCACCCACAGGCATTCAAGCAGTTTATCACATAAGCATCTAGCCACATGGTAAGCATGCTGTCATGTTAACACTCACACGCATGTGGTATGCTAAAGCATGAAAATACTTACATCGTACTCCGTGCCAAAACAGTAAACTAGTTAGCAGACATGCATGGTCCTAGTTCATGTCAAATTGACTAATGCAACACATACAGGATGCAATTAGGGTAGGCTCGGCTATCCTAAACATGACATGTGAAATGCAATCAATCGATGCACGTATTCAATTTAGAATTGAAGTACAAATGCAGTTAGCATGATGTACCGAGCCTTGTGCATGCAAGACTGATGGATGATGCACGCATACATAGCATAAGGTATGCTAAATTAAATATGCCCTAATACTAACCATCAAAGCAGGTAAGTAAAAGGGAGAAAGAAGTGGGGGTTGGAAGACATACACACACTCACCCACACTTATTACAGATTCGCCCTCGCTCGGAGGGACCAAAAGAATATACATATAATTAACCTACAAGCTAATTAAAATATTACAGTCTATCTAATTAGTTAACAAATTAACTATGCTAGATGAAACAATAAATTGCCTCGGGAAGAGAGCCCAATGCAATGCATGCCCGGTCTTGCTCGGAAGTGCACTGCCATGCGCAATCTGCCTCTGTTTTCCCTGCTATACTCCTCTGAAGACTGCCAAAATCTCAGAATGTGCTCACTGGATGTTGGGGAGTGCCGTCGGCTGGAAGGAATCATCACCGGCTGTGATTTGGTGTTCATCGGCACAGAATGGATCCATCGGCCATAGATGGTTTGCCGGTCGGCACTCTGTGAAGTCGATCGGCAAAAGGTTCCTGCAGAATCTGTTTGACAGCAGCAGAGGACAGAACTTTGCATGGCAATGCAATCCAAACCATATATGCACCAATCATGTCCCTTATCATGTGTATGACTCAAAGGGGCATGGTCCTTGGTTCTCGGACCATCAATCGCGCATTTCAATGCGTGATGGCCCAAGAGAACCAAGTGTGCATTTTTCATTTCAAATGAAATGCAAACCAACAAATAAAGGCCCAATCCCTATCACTAGATCAAGGGACAAGACATGCATGCTTATGTAATGCAATCCTAGGCATGTTAGCTAGTATGCAGCATGACAAAAAAGGGAGCATGCAAACATGCAATGCACATTAGGCTCACAACCCAAGCAACAAAACAAGCAAGCACGCCATAACTACGCAAACTACTAGAGCGTACAAGATGCAATCTAATCATGCAACATGCTAGCAATTTGACCAAGGGAATACATGGCACATGCAAGTGATTTCAAGCGTGCAATACATGCAACCAAAGCATGCAAATATGGGATAATGTAGCAACACTTGAATGGCATTGTCACGACCCCATTCCGCCCCTAGTAGAATGGTGCCATGATGGCCAGTAATTCGAGATTACCAAAGGCCACTTACAAGAATCCACACGCAGATCAGAGTATACATATGGGGCTTACAAATGCGGAAGCAATAAATCAAAACTAAGTAATCCATAAGAGCAGTGCATAAGTTGAATGAAATGTCATACATCATTACATAGCTTTAATACAACAAATGAAGTACAAAATACATCTTGACCAAAAGGCTTCTCAGCCACCAAATACAAAATAAAATAAAATAACCAAGAAGCATGATCTTCAAGATGTCGCAAAACATGAATCCGAAAACACAACGGCAAAACACCTCGGCAAAACACCTCGGCAAAACACAGTTAGGCGTCATCGCCGCCCTGCTCATCACCTACATATATATATAGAGAGGGTGAGCTTGGATACTCAGTGAATGGTATAAATAATAAAGGGGTTTACATGAGCGATATCCGAGATCTTTTAACAAAACAGCATACGAAATAATTCAAGCTCATCTATCAAATCCTTCAAGGCTTCAAGGGATGTTTACTAACATCAATATAACGCAAGAGATGACATTCCGGACAAACAAACCCACGCGGTAAAACCGTCAGTGGCAAGGCAAAACAAGACAAGAGAGATCTCTATACAATGGTGTCGTTGCATTATAGTCCCCGGACACTAAGGACTTGTGCTACGAGTGCTTATAGTCCCCTAGCACGTACGGACTTCCAAACTTTGTGCTACAAGTGCTTATAGTCCCCTAGCACGTACGGACTTCCAAACTTTGTGCTACAAGTGCTTATAGTCCCCTAGCACGTACGGACTTCCAAACTTTGTGCTACAAGTGCTTATAGTCCCCTAGCACATACGGACTTCCAAACTTTGTGCTACAAGTGCTTATAGTCCCCTAGCACGTACGGACTTCCAAGAATGTCATCAAAACAAGATATAGTACTTCTTGCAAGTAGGATTAATCATTCATGCTTGTAAATAATTTCCAAACAAAGTAAAACAAGGTTTTATCAAAGCTTTATAACATATCTTTATTAAAATACCACTCACATAATCCTTCAAACGTCGGGGTCGAGGCAAGTCCAAACCCTACAAACACATGGCAAGTTTATTGAATGCGCTTTTAAACAAACTTCACATGCATACAAATGATCTCGGCATTTACCAAAACTAAGTCAAATCAAAACAAACACTGTTTCTCATCTCGGGGAAACATGCTGGGCACCAACCAGGTCTTGGCCGAGGTCCCACACCTCCTCGCCGAGGTGAGGTCCCGCTGGCCGTACTCAAGGAAATGAGGTCGGGAAAAATCTGGGTTTTCCCTCTGCTCAAGAACACGAAGGACATGAACATGAAGATCAAGAAAAGATGAATGCGAAGATCATTACTTATCATTATAAAATCTGAGATTTCATGCTATTGAGTTCGAAAACATGGACCTGGGTACCCATGCTTAAAGATTTTGGGAAAACAAACACAAATACATGTAACTTGTTGCAAACTTTTGGATCAAACAAGGCTTTTCTTGAAGAACTTATGAACACTAATTTTCTCTTTCTAAAACTAAATTTAAATCGATGCATGGCATACAAAACAGATTCAATCATGCAATGCAGCTAGATGATCAACAAGAATGGCAAGAGTGGATCAAGGTTCTAACCTCAAAACTCGAATCTAACGGTTTGAACTCCAAAGATCAAGCTTGCTATCTACTTTCTCACTCTAAAATTCCCCTTTCTCCTTCTAGAGCTTCTCTCTCCTCAAGAACATAGATTTGAGACAAAATGATTTGATTCAAAGTCTGCCGGCTGTCTTAACACACAGCTCGGACACGTGGCAACGGTTGGTTGGCTTTATTTGAAAGGTGACTAATTGAAAAGACAAGACTCTGACAAAGTGTGTTCAACAAGCTAGGCGGCGAGGGACTCCGGCGAGCAAGGACATCGGCGAAGGATAAGACATCGGCAAACAAAGGACAGAGTTTCGGCAACTAAGGTGACAATGATCTCGGCTAGGAAGGTCAACACTTGACTAAGCTGTGCCACACCTTGGCCTAGATGTGCCACACCTCGGTCTAGGTCATACCACCTCCAAGACAAGATCACTTCGGTTCAAGATAACATCTCGGCCTAGATAATACACATCTCGGCCCAGATGATAATCATCTCGGCCAATATGCCAGGACAAAGGTGGAGGTCAACAAAGAGAAATCCCAAGATGGTCCTAAGTGCAACAGTATCAAAGGGGTGACCTAGGCTTAGGATGGACCTCGGCTGAAACACACACACACTAAGAAGGAACATACCATTCAAGTAACACTTATGCAAGACAGATCAAGGAATGCAAATGTAACATATTGAGATAATATCATGTAATACATGCAAGCATGACTAGAGTGGAGTGGGGGTTGTTACAGGCATGCAAGGGATGGACTTACACTAATTGGGTAGCCCTAAGTTAGGTCCAAAACAGTGGCCCAATGCCATGGGAAAGAAGGCCAAAATGCATACAAACATGCAAGCACACATGATCCAACACCTAGGCATATCAAAGTAACTTTTAAGCACACTTAAAAGGGACAAATATGGATATATAATCAACATGCTAGACACTGAAAACATGCTAGAAGAGGTGCCTAAACAAACAAATCATGCAAGTGAGGCATGCTAGAAGAGTCAAAGCTTAAGGCATACAAGAGGGATCACATGGTGGCTATACAAAGCAGGGCATGGATGACTCCAACGACTTAAAACAGTCCCTTAGCACACTAAATCATGCAAATAAGCTTCACAAAGCTTGGCCAAAACACAAAAGCATGATAGTCTAAATGCTATGCATGTATTGAGGCAAATCATGGCATTACAAGGTAGGTATGCTAAGCAAGCATGGTGTACCAAGACCAACACACAACAATGTTATATCATGGCATAATACACATAAAAAGTAGCTATGGCATGATCAACAAACACTCAAACATGATGCTCCCTCAAGAGGCCAAAAAGTGCCCTTTTCAAGGACAACAAGGAGAGGGGGTGACCCTCTCCTTCTTGGGACTTCAAGGCACCATCCTTACCATTGAAATCCCTCAAGATTTCAATGGTGGGGAGGCCCAAACACCAAAGTCTCGGAACTCACTCAAAATGGCACAAAATGGGGCCTCTCAAGGCTTAAGAGGAGTCAAACACCTCCAAACCACAAAACACCCTTAACAAACTATTTAGAGGGCCCAAAAAAAGAACTTTTTTATATTATGCACTAAGCTCAAAAACAGTTTCAAGATAGGCCAAAATAGGATGCAAAAATGGGGAAAAAGGAGTGAGTTTCTTACCCTTGAAGTCCTCTTTCACAAATGGTGGACCAGCTGCTTCCTTAGCTCCAAAACAGCTCAAGAACACCAAGAACAACTCTTTGGCCCTTCAAGACCCAAGAAAAGGTGTAACACTATGTGTTTGTGGGCAATAATAAGCCTAAAATACACACAAGAGAGAGAGATAGAGATAGGATATGGACTAAACCCTAACCCTAGAACTCAAACCCTAAAAAGTTGTCTAAAATGTCTAACCCTCTAAGTTCTCTAACCTTAGAACAAGGGAGAGGAAGGCTCCTCTTATAGAGAAGCCAATCTTGTAAAGCTTACCAAGGAAGCTAACAAGAAGGCCATCCCTCCATACACGTGTATGGAGGGGAACAAAATGCAAGACAGCTGTCTTAAAATATCTGCAAAAGCAGATGAACAGTAGTCGGCTGCTCAAAATTGTCATTTTGGCAAAATTGACTGCCGACCGGCAACAAAGAATGCCGACCGACAATATACATTGTCGATGGCAACAAAACACCAGCCGGTGGCCTCTAGCCATGGCCGGTGATGTGTGGGGATGCCTCATAAGGCATTCCCTGCCCCTCCAGGGTAAAACACAAGTGTTTGGTGCAAAACCAGACACTAAACAGTCGAGTTCGGAGACCCTGAGGCAAGGCGTGTAGCCAAAACCTCCGGGAACTCCAAACGAACACAAACATGGATGATCACCGGGTGTTCAAACGGTGACGTCCAAGTCTTGAGGACGGTCAAAAATGGGGTGTCTACAATTTGGTTTCACCCCAACACTCAACCCTGAAGAAATTACCCTCCACTCAAATTTATAATGGTAGCTGGAAGAACATTAAGCACTTAGTTGTTACTACTGCTGTAGAGCTGTATTGCTGCTACTCTGCTACTGCTGTAAAGCAGTTTTTGCTGCTGCTGCAAGTTACTGCTGCTGCCAGTTGCTGCTGCTGCCAGTCACTGCCTCTTTTGGTAGGCAAACCACCTAAGTGAGTTAGGCAGCCCACTTTGAGCCCTGAGGCATTTCCTAGTAGTGTTTAAAGCCTGCACCTCTCCTCTTGGATATGAAACATTCAATATAAATGATAGTATTGAATAATGAATGCCTAGATTGTTTAGACCTCGTGGAATTATTATTTTTTTCTTTTTTTGACTTTGCAACTATTCATAGATCAGATAAATTATTTGTTATAAGATCCTGCATTTTTTTTCTTTCCAAGTTTTATATAAATTATTTGTTATCAGATAAATTATTGTTTTATATTCTAATTTCTTTGTTGATATAGGTATTCAAAAATACATTTAAAATGGACAAATCTTGGATGTTCAAGGATAAAAGATCAAAAGAATATGAGAATGGAGTTGAACAATTTCTTAATTTTGCTATAATTCATGCAAGTGATCTTCAATCAATACGTTGTCCTTGTAGAGTTTGTGGGAACTTGAGAAGTCAACCTATTCGAGAGATTAGAAATCATCTCTTTTTCAATGGTATTGACCAAAGTTATACCACATGGATATGGCATGGAGAAGCAATCACCAGTGAGGCATCACCATGTTTAAATGAACAAGATTTTTCCCAGCAACAATTTGACACATCTCCCATAGACAATGTAGCTGAAACAATAGAAATGGTTCAAGATGCATACGATCATTGCACGGCTGATCCTGAAGTGTTTAAGAAATTACTCGAAGATGCGGAAAAACCATTGTATCCGGGTTGCACAAAGTTTACCAAGTTATCTGCATTGGTTAAACTATATAACTTCAAAACTACGAATAGCCTATCTCACACTGGGTTTTCAGATCTACTGGCGTTGTTGGGTGATATGCTGCCAATGAACAATGAAATACCATCATCCATGTATGAGGCTGGGAAGACGTTTGCTGCATTGGGAATGGGATATGAGAAAATACATGCATGTCCATATGATTGCATACTCTATAGAAAGGAGTACAAAGATGCAACTTCATGTCCTACATGTGGTACATCAAGATGGAAGTTGAAGAAGAATTCCACTGAAATAAGAAAGGATGTGCCTGCAAAAGTTTTATGGTATTTTCCACCTATCCCAAGGTTTCGAAGGATGTTCCAATCAGCAAAAATAGCGAAGGATTTGACATGGCATGCTCATGAAAGAGATTCTGATGGTACAATGTGTCACCCTGCAGATTCTCCATCATGGAAGTTAGTAGACCATAAGTGGCCAGATTTCGCTGCAGAGCCAAGAAACCTTCAATTAGCTATTTCTGCAGATGGAATAAATCCACACAGTTCCCTTAGCAGTAGGTATAGTTGTTGGCCAGTTATAATGATTACCTATAATCTTCCACCGTGGTTATGTATGAAAAGGAAATTTATGATGTTATCATTGTTAATATTAGGTCCACAACAACCTGGTAATGACATTGATGTTTACTTGGCACCACTAATTGATGATTTGAAAATGTTGTGGGAGGTAGGTGTTGAAGCTTATGATGCTTATAAAGAAGAACACTTCAAGCTGAAGGCTATATTGTTGTGGACAATTAATGACTTTCCAGCATTAGGCAATTTGAGCGGTTGTACTGTAAAGGGATATTATGCATGTCCAATTTGTAGTGAAGGAACATGTTCTCACAGATTAAAATATGGTAAGAAGAACACATATGCTGGCCACAGAAAATTTCTTCCACGCTACCATCCATATCGGAGGCAAAAAAAGGCTTTTAATGGTGAGCAAGAGTTTGGATTAGCTCCAATTCCATTAACTGGGGAGGAGATATTAAATAAGGTTGAAGGGCTTGTAACCATATGGGGAAAGAAAAATAAAAAAGCATTAGATGTTGGTGGGACAAAATGTTGGAAGAAGAAATCATTATTCTTTGATCTTGAATATTGGAAGTACTTATATGTTAGACATAATTTGGATGTCATGCATATTGAGAAGAATGTGTATGAGAGCCTCATTGGTACGTTACTCAATATTCCAGGAAAAACAAAGGATGGAATTAATTCTCGCCTTGATTTTGTAGAAATGGGTTTGCGTGAAGAATTGGCACCACAAATTGGGGAGAAGCGAACATACTTGCCTCCAGCATGTTACACATTGTCTAAGGAGGAGAAAAAAAGAGTATGTACAACATTATTGGAATTGAAGGTTCCAGAAGGATACTCTTCAAATTTGGGAAGTCGTGTATCAATGCAAGATTTGAAACTTTATGGTCTAAAATCACATGATTGTCATGTATTGATGCAACAATTACTACCTGTGGCAATACGATCTGTGTTACCTAAGCATGTGAGACATGCTATTATCAGGTTATGTTTCTTTTTCAATGCTATTTGTAGCAAAGTGGTGGATGTGGGAAAATTAGATGAGATTCAAAAAGATCTTGTGGTCACATTATGTTTGCTTGAAAAGTACTTCCCACCTTCGTTCTTTGATATCATGGTGCATTTGACAGTGCATCTTGTTAGAGAAGTTCGACTTTGTGGACCAGTTCACTTTATATGGATGTACCAATTTGAGAGGTTCATGAAGATTTTAAAGGGTTATGTTCGTAATCGTAAGTGTCCTGAAGGTTGCATTGCTGAAAGTTATATTGTAGAAGAAGCTGTTGAGTTTTGCGTAGAGTACTTATCTGGAGTGGATGCAATCGGGATTCCTTCTAACAGGAACATGACAGTTGATGATGATATAGAAATTGGAAGGCCTTTATCAAGTGGTTATGTTGTTCCTGTTGATCGTAATGAATGGGAGCAAGCACATCGTTATGTGTTAGAAAATACAAGTGACATTCAACCATACATTGAGTAAGAATATTTCATGTGCATTTTTTTACAATTGTATTCTCACAAGTTAGAGATTTATTTCATAATATATTGCTTTATTCATGATTTGATAGGGAGCATATGGCTTGGTTGAAGCTAAAATATCATCGTCAATCACAAAGTCAAAAATGGTTACAAATTGAGCATAATAAAACATTTATGTATTGGCTTCGTGAAAAGGTATTGGGGTAATTTAACATTTATCTTTTTCTAATACCGAATATTATTAAGAAAAAAATTAGCTAACTATTCAACCATATACAGGTCTCAAAGGAATTAAGTGGCCAAAATAATATCTCAAATAACTTGAAGTGGATAGCACAAGGACCTCGATTGGATGTTATAAAATTCCCTGGCTATATCATCAATGGTTGTCGTTATCACACAAAAGATCGGGATAACTCACGAGTCAGCCAAAACAGTGGAGTTAGTTTAGTGGCAACAACAATGCAAGTGACAGGTTATAAGGATAAGAACCCAGTGTTTACGGATATGAGTTACTATGGAGTTATTGCTGAGATATGGCAACTTGACTACAATATGTTCAAGATTCCGGTATTTAAGTGTGATTGGGTTGACAACACAAAGGGAATTAGAGTGGATGAGTTGGGTTTCACATTAGTTGAGTTAGGGAGGATAGGCCATAAAGACGATCCCTTCATTTTGGCTTCCTAAGCTAAGCAAGTTTTTTATGTACAAGATCAACTTGATCCGAGATGGTCAGTTGTGCTAGAACCTCCTCAAAAACAATATTCTCGTGAAAAGGATGATGAGTTCAATGATTTTTGTATAGAGCATCATGGCTTTACAAAAGTTTTGCCAGAAGTTGAATCATTAGATATGGTTGATGATTCTTTGTCATCTTACATGCGAGGAGATTGTGAGGGAACTTGGCTCGATAATCCATGATGGAAAAAAAAATGTCTTTGTAAGAATGTATGTCTAAGTGTTGTACCTTCATGTTAAAATGTTTGACTTATATATATTCATTTTCTTCATGTCTTTATATTTAATTGTCTAACTATTTAACCTTTTTTCTTAAATTTTTTTTTTTTATTCACAGGATGAATACTTCTCATGTCCTGCCTACTGATGGAGAGGATGCATGGTTACCAGCAACAGAACCAAAATCTAATAAAAGAAAAGGCAGAGGTTCAACAACATTACCAGATGTCATAAAGGATAGGAGTTCTGGTGTACGAAAAGCCATTGACTATAATGAGAATGGTCAATTGATTGGAAACAATTCAATCAAATGTTCAAGCTATCATGGGGTGTTGGCTCGCACAATGGTTCCGATATGCTATAAAGACTGGTTTGAGGTGCCAGGTGAACTGAAAGAAAAATTATGGAGTTGTGTGGAGGTATGTAAGACATTTAAACTTGTATTTAAGTGCAATCAAAATTTGAATTTTATAACATTATATTTTTTCACTACTCAGTTAACATACAAAGTGGATGAAAGAAGTAAGAAAAAAGTGTTATCTTCAATTTGTTCAAAATGGAGGACATTCAAGAAAGAACTTACCAAGTACACACGTGAAAACAAGTTCAATCCTGAGATCATATCAAACCCACCAGCAATTTATGGATTCGTTGAACAAAGACATTGGGACTCATTTCTTGAAGGGCGACTATAAGAAGAGTTTGAGGTAAAAATAATCAAACTTTAGTTATTTAAAATGTCAGCATTAATTGCTAGACCCATCAAACTTTGTATAGTTATGTAATAACAGTGGCATGCCCCTTGTAATCTTGTAAATTTTCTGTTTTATTTTATGACTTAGAAAAAAATATTAAATGCTATACATTTGGATTAACATTGTGTGTTACATTTTTAAATATTTTGAGCCAGGTTCAGAAATGGAGACGAAGTCAAAATAAGTATAACCATAGAATCAGTCGAAAGGGCTATGCTCGCTTTCAAGAAGACTATGTAAGTGGTTATAAATTTTATAATTTAATAACAATTTTGATATGATTATTTTGAAAAATTGATATATGTTTGATTGATAGAAACGTATGACCGGATCTACTAAAGATTTGGACAGAAGCATTCTATGGAAAAAGGCTCGTCAAAATAAAAATGGAGAATATGATGACAAGACAATTATGGAACAAGCTGCGAGAATTGTAAGATATTTGTATGTACTGATTGCATTTATTTTATACTACCTTAACTGTTCATCTTTCTTATATAGTAATGTAATATTGTAGGATGAGTTGACCAAACAAAAAAGTGATGGGAGTTTAAAGACTGAAGGATACAATGACATTCTTACTATGGCATTGGGTACTCCTGAATCTTCTAGTCGAGTAAGGGGTGTAGGAAATTCTGTCACACGTAGCACCTACTTTCACTTGCCTAGACGTGGGAATCAGTCACATTGGGAGAAGAAATGTAATGATCTTGAGGCAGTGGTGGTACAATTGCAAGCTAGGCTTAGTGCAGTGGAACAACAAATACCACATACACCAGAATCTGAACATGTTAGTTCAAATGCCTTGAGAAGTGGTTATGAAGGAAATTTTCAGCGTGATTTTCTCTCAACAGAAAATAGAGTGAGAACTAAGGATGACATTCCACCCCAAGCTCTTACCCAAAAGATTATAAAGGTGTGTAGCATTTAGAACACCTACAGTTGTTATATTTTCTAATACTGTTAGTGATTTTATTAGTGTTTTTGTTGTTATCTGTGTGTTTGTTATAGGGAAAATGTTCAAACACGTTGAAAAGTGGTGGTAGAGGCAATTTTCAGGATGATTCTATCTTACCAGAAAATAGAGTGAGAAGTAAGGACGACATTCCACCTCAAGATCCTAAACAAAATAAGAGAAAGGTGTGTAGTTTTTATATATTGATGTTATAATTTATAATATCATTAGTGATATTCTTAGAAGTTCCATTGTTAACTTTGTGTGTTATAGGGCAAACCGTGTAAACTCGCGGTAGGTTCCATTGAAAATATTGTTGCACATGGCACGGTGTATGAGAGAATTGAACCCAATGAAGCCATTCATACGGTGCCATTAGGAGAATCCAATGTACGTGTGTCTATTGAAGTTGTTATTCAAAAAGATGCCCCTCTTCCTATACCTATCTCAGATGAGATGCTTATTGTTGGAGAAGCAGTAGGATTTTTTGTTGCTTGGCCCAAAAATCTTGTATTGGTCGGTGATGAGGTAAAATATTCAAACTTAGAAACTTTATTACACTTTCTTAAAATTAAAGTTGACTTATATTTGTTTATTTTGAAAATTTTAAACTTAGGGAGTTTCAATTAATGTTGAATGTGGAAAATATCAAGAGTCCATTCAATCTTTTGTTTCATTAGTCGAGCATATCAAGTATGATGAAGCCATAGACATTCCACTAGAGAAAGACATATTTGGGGTGGAGATCAATATCCAACTTCAAAAAGTAGACATGGAGTACATATGTCATGTAAAAGAATTATCTGTTACATATATCATGTTGTACATAAGGTAAGGAAAATTTGCTACATCAATAGCTATTTCTGCAGATTTTATGAATTACAAATTTAATTAATATTTGTTTTTTTTATTAGTCATCTCCATCAAGTGTTGAAGGTTTCCAATTGGAGGAAACAATTTGTATTTGTTAACCCTTGTATCGTTAGTGGAAAAACTATGGATGGGGAGAAATCAAAATCAGTGTTGCTTGCAAAAAGATTAGAGGAGGCTATGCTAGAGCAATTGATTTTAATTCCTTATAATATTGGGTAATTATCTAAAACTATTTATTTCATGTGTTCAAATGATAATAAACTTATTAAGCTCATACTTGTGACTTGTTCAATTGTAGGTACCATTGGATATTGTTAGTCATTGATCTAACATTGATGATTGTGTACTTGCTTGATCCGATTAATTCTCAAATAAACACAAGCCTTGAAATTGTAATAAACACGTAAGTTTGGCTAGTTCGTACATTTTTAAGCAATTTGAGTTTGCCTAAAATATTTTGACTTTTGAAATTTCTTTCATAAAGTGCTTTGAAAATTTATGAAACTACCCAAAGGAGGAGGAGGACCAATCCAGTTTGGAAAGTAGTTCAGGTAATCAATATTATTTTCTCTAATTTTATCATAGTCATATTTATGCTAATAGTTGTTCAGCTTGATCATAACACTTTATATGTAGTTTCTAATAATAATGAAAATGCTTTCATGTAGTCCCCGCAACAACCTACAAATGTGGAATGTGGGTTTTATGTAATGAGGTCTATGAAAGACCTCGTTAGAGATCAAAGCATCCTAAGAAAACAAAATGTGAGATAAATTCTAAACTTTTATTACTATTATATTCATGATACCTGTACATCTTCTTCATGATCTAATTGTTTCTAAATAACCTCTTATAGTTCAATGGAAAAAAGACTTACACAGAAACCGAACTTGATGAAGTGCGAGTTGAATGGATTAATTTCGTACTAAAGAATATGAGTTGAAATCCAACATGTAAGTATGATATAATTTCCGTTCTTTAAATTGCTAATAAACAATTTTTTTAGTTGGTAAGGAATATATAATCACTTCAAGAACATAACAAATTTCATAAAATGTGTAAATTTTACTTCATACAAAAGCATTTGTACAATGGAAGATAGTAAACTCAAGTACATCTTAGGAAAACTCACAACCTTCACAAAATATCACTCTTAAACTCAAGAATTTGAGATTGCTTCACACTAGATCAGTCTTGTATATCACTCTTGTATTGCATGATACCCAATACAATGAATATAAGGATGAACCCAATTCGAAATATGATAAATAAATATTTTGTAATTTTTTTATTTTGCCTTTGGCATCATTTGATTTTCACTAATAGCAATTAGAAATAGACAAAGTTGGGTAGGTAATAGGTTACAAGCCAAATGTTGACTATCCTAGATACATTGTTCTCAATAAGAGTACAAAGTCAATTTAGAGTTATCTTTAAATATAGCTTCTAATTTGTGATTCTAAAATTGAAATAATCTGAGATGGTAGCTTGAGAGTCTCCATGAAAAGTTATTTATTGAGTGATGGTAAGCGTATATTTATTCTTGCATAAGTGAACTATGTACATATTATGGAACAGCTAAAATCAACTCGATTTATTGGGTGCGATGATCATAAATCTCCAATTTCTTTGGTTTGGAAGGCTAAGTTACAAAACATGCTTCTGAACATCACAGTTTTCAGAAATTATATGTTCACTATGATGAATAAATAAATAATTTATTTATTTTAATGATTTTTCAAATATCATATGGTGGTTTTCTATGTTTTTTGAATATAGCATGTCCTCAAACATTTAATAGAAATTATATCTTCAGTGTTTATTGTTATCTTGCTTGAAAAGTGTGATTAGCGTTATGACGGTTATCCATTTTATTTTTTATTTTTTGATTAGCAAAAGAAAATTTTATTGATGAAAAGACCATAAAAAGCACAACACGTGATACAAAAAAAAAAAAAGAAAAAAAAGAGTACATATTGCATCATAGCAAAACCTTTTCATCTTAACTAGGTTAGCATAAAAGGCAAGCCCAATCAGATGCACTTTGCTATGATGCAATATGCGCTTCTCTCTTTTCTATGACTGTTATACATGATAGTGTATTCATGACTTTGCTTTGTGTATGGACAAATTACCATGAGTTAATTCTGGTTAAGTTGAAAACAAATTTGGGTCATGGTAGTTATATAACTATTCCAGACTTTCCCTCTTTTAAACTTGTTCTCTTTTGTGCTCTTTTCTTCTTTTCTCTTTCATCATTTCATCTCTTTCTTCTCTTTCTATCCACTCTCTACTTATATTTTTTCTTATCTGAAAATAGATACACCAGTACATAATTGTTAAAATCTTGGTGGAATTGCTCAACACTCAAATACTGGAACTGTGGGGGATTGTTCATTTGTTTAGTCTTTTGGAGTTGACCCGTCTTGACTTGGTATATTAATTGCTTTTCTTTCTCTACCTTGATTTGAGCTTTAATTTTTGTTGGGATTTAGTTTAGTTTACTCTCTCTGTTGATGTGTTGCTACAATAAATTTTTGACAAAAAATTTTCAAGACTATGATTTACTAATATGTGTTTATATATACTGTTCAATCATGCTCCATATGTATATGTCATATTTATATATGGTAATGCAAACATTTTATACTGGTAATAATCAAATTCGTTATTTCTTTCTATTGATGTAGGGGATGAAGAGTCAGTGTGATGAGAAAATGTTCGATTTTGTCTTTTGTAAGACAAGAACAGTCTCTACAAAAATAGTACGTTTTTTCATATGCTTCTAGCGGTTTCTAAATTAATTTGTTTTTTTATTTTTCAGGTCAGAAATTTCTTGGAGAGATGCAAAATATGGTCAAAGAATTCAAGAACTTAGTTTTTTCAAGTCTTTTTATTTTTATTTTTTAATATATGTAATCACAGTTAAAAACTTTTTATTAATTTCTTTGTACATACTTTTGAACATTTAACTTTCATTTATGAAATATATAACGTTATTCCATTCAATATATGATTGTGATTCAAAATATAGTATATAGTGTGTATTATATTCTTCAAATGCGCGTACAAAAATAATATTGATTATTCTTCAAATATGTCGAATTCTTTTTTTTTTAATCACAGGTTTATTAGTTATTAATCACACTTAAAAGATGTGATCTAAATGTTATTAATCAATGTTTTTAATCACACTTAAAAGATGTGATCTAAATATTTTTAATCACACCTAAAAGGTGTGATCTAAATATTTTTAATCACAGTTAAAAGATGATCTAAATGTTTTTAATCACACTTAAAAGGTGTGATTTAAATATTTTTAATCACTTAAAAGGTGTGATCTAAATTTTTTAATCACACTTAGAAGGTGTGATCGAAATTTTTTTAATCACACTTAAAAGGTGTGATCTAAATGTTTTTAATCACACTTACAAGGTGTGATCTAAATATTTTTAATCACACTTAAAAGGTGTGATGAAAGATTTTTTAATGACACTTAAAAAGTGTGATTAAAAATGACCCCTTTTAATCACACTCCCAAAGACCACACTTTAATAAAACTTAAAAGGTATGATTAAAAAACATACATCACACAAAAAAAGTGTGATCTTTATCTGTATTTGTAGTAGTGGTTTGGTTTGGTTCGGTTCTAACATCCACCTTCCAGAACCACAATCATATACCCACCACCATTAGAGACTTGCCACCATTACCCACCTCTCACGACCCACCATCCCCCGTCGCCACACCATATGTACCCAATCTTGCTCCATCATGCACAACCATCACCATAAAGAGAATGCAAATCAAACCCAAACCGAAACTCCCAAATTAAACCCACACAAATCAAACCTTAATTGATGGCCAAATCAAATGCAAATTGAAACTCCTAAATTTGTCCAGTATGGGTGTATTTGATTAGACGGACTGGATAAGGGGATTAGAATTTATCGGATTTGAATCTTGGGACTACGAATCTCCTGGACTATTTGGTTGGATTGGATGTGTATCGCTTATTTGTTTTTTCATGGGATTAGATGTCTGAAAATGAGTATTTTTAGTGAATCTAATGTTTAGTTGGATAGACTGGACATGATAAATGAACAAAAGACTATATTATCTTTTTTCAATTGTTTATTAAGTGATAGCAATATTAAACATATCTTTAATATTTTAATTATTTTTAGCTAGATTAAATAAAATTTTATTTTATTTTATTTTTTACACAATTAAATAAATTTATTTTTAAAAAATAAAATAAATAAAATATCAATAAAAATATATGTTATTTTTTTAATTAAAATTTTAAATAAATTTATTTTTTAAAAATAATAATAATTAAACAATGAAATTAAATAAAAACATCTATTAAAATTTAAATAATGAAATTAAATAAAATATAAACAAAATTTTAAAATAAAACATCAATCAAATATCTATAAAAAATTATTTCAAAAAATTAAATAAATAAAACATCAATAAAAAGTTAAAAAAATTATTATTTTGCATTGAGACATTTAAATTTTATTGAATTTTACTAAATAAAATACATAATTAAATAACAGATGGTCAAAATGGTAATTTCACATTCTAATCCTCACAGTAAATGATCCAATGAAAATTGTCCTGTATAATCCTCCATTGATAAAGGGTCCAGTCAAACTCCATGTTTCGCCAATAAAAAACTTTTCCTGAATTACAATCTCAATAGTGGATAGTCACTGCTTATCCCCAAATCAAACATACCCTATGGTTATGTTTGATTCAAAAAATTAATAGTGAAGTATTAATAATCATATTAAATTAGTGTGGTATTCACTATCCAATTAGATTAATATCTATTAGATTAATAATTCCACCCCTACCCCATTACTAATAATCTTACAAATTTATTGGATTAATTATCCGTTGGATTAATAATTCTAAACCAAAATGTTAAAACAAGATAATTGAGTCCACGGATTAATAATCACAATTCCATGCTCTAATCTACCCAATCAAACATGCCCTATATGTGCGAGATAGTGACGAGCCGCATAAGGTAATTGACAAATCCTTCACTATGTGGGAGGAAGCGCAGAAGTGAATGAGAAGTTGGCGGCAGCGCTAGAGGGATGGCGATTGATAGTGTCGTGGTCTGTTGTTTGTGGTTTAATTTGATTGTAATTGTTTGATGTCGTTGTGGTAGTTCCAAAGGCAAGAACAACGTGGTTTGAACTTTTGTTTTTCATTGGTAATGGTAGATTGGCACAGTATTCAATTTGTGGGCAATTAGTAAGTGAAAATTAAATGTTGCTTGTATACCTTTCGGCGATTCTCTAATGGCAGCAAGACTTTGCTCAACTCCAATCGTTTCCATATCACGTTCACATTATATATATATAAGCTTGTGCCAATTATGATGTGTGTATTTATATATATATGATAGACAAACAATTAAATATTTAATAAAATAATGATATAGGTATAGAATGAATTTTTGAAATTTCTTGCAGATTTTCTTTATTCATTAAGCGATATATATATATATATTTTCACGTTTGGGGTCAACATTAATGAATTTTGTTGCAGAGTTTATGTTGTTCTCAATGGGAAGTGGGGATGGTGGGTGAAGGTAGAGCAAATGTGGATGATGGTGGTGAGTATGAAGATTGTGGTGGGTCTGGTTTGTTTTTGACAGGTGGGTCTCGTATGTTTTTCAGAGAGTGATTAGAGAGAGAAGAGGAAGAGAGAGAGATAGCAATGAGGGTAAAATAGACATTTTAAAAAATTTAATTGCTTATGTTAATTTTTGCTTTTAGTTGACTTAACGGTTGACTAATGGAGGGGTTGAATTGTAATATAACTTTAAACTTTGAGGAGGAAATTTAATTTCTAAAACGTAAAGAAGATATTAGTATTAAAAACAAATATAAAGGGAGTGCCAGTGTAATTCATCCTAAAAACCGAATAAATTAAAAATAGATAGATGGCAGTTGCTTTTTTGTTTTGGTGGTGGAGTTATAAAGTTGCTTAAACAATTAATTGGGAACTTTTATACTACTTTTGCCATCATATTTTATTTTTTTATAGTTGGTTTTAAGTAAGGGCGGACCCAAGATTCGTCGATGAGATGGGTTAATATTAATTTAAAATCATATAATTTATTTTAAGTATAATCACATAATAAAAAAGAGAATTTAATCTTATAATTTAGATTAATATATAAATTTATTGATTAGAAACAATCTAACTAAGTTGTGCTTAACGAATCTTTAAAGATTCGAATTCATCGATTACAGAATATAGATCAATTTTCAAAAAGTATGAAAAACAATATGCTTTATTCTTTAAGGAGAATATTCTAGCCAAGAAAATCGTTTAAACCAAATATATTGAAATCGGCGATTCTGCTTTCCAAATGAGGACCTAGGATACTCAAGTTTAGGTTGATAAGGCCCCAGTTTCACATAGGCTTGTTTAACCTCATCCCGTTGATTAACTAGATATTCACAAATTTGCAAGTGTAAATTAGGATCCCGTTCAATAACAGTTGAATCAAATTCACTTGGTTTATTTGCTTGAGGCATGGAAGACGGTTGCACATGAGAAAATGAGGTTTCAACAACATTGAATGTTGTACTACTAGACTTCTATTTTGATTGATAGAATGACAAAATGATTTTGCCTTTTTTGAGTGTGGAGGTTCCATTATTTATAACCTAAATTTTTTTAAATTTTTTTTTAGCCCTATTTAATATTAAACCAGAATATATTTGCAATAATTTTAAATATTAGGGTTTTTATATATATCCTCAATAATTTTTATTTAAACTTTCATTATTTTTATATATGTCCAAAAAACTCCTTCAAAGTTTAAAAACTAAGAGCAATATAGAACATTGAATAAGGCAGCATCATAAAAAACTAAGAGTAATATAATATTTGTTACATAAAGACAAAATTTCAAAACCATTGTTAATCAAACCCATTCTCAACCAATGAAATAAAATAATTGATTAATTACACTTATCAAAAATGTTAGGAAAGTGGAGCTGCTACAGGCTGCTGGAGACGACGGAGAGGGTTGCTGCCTATCTATTGGAAGATGTGAGGATTGTTTTGAAATATTTATTCTTTAAACAAATACAAACCTATTGGGCTGCCTATCTAAAAAAAAAAAACTATTGGCCCTTATTTGGAGCGGGGCTGGGCTGGGAGAGGTTGGGAGGCTGGGCTAGGAAAAAAAATTTCTACAGATTTTTAAAATTTTGGGCTGGGTTGCAGCTACCTATGCCCAGCCCTAGGTTCGCCCTTGGTTTTAAGGTTGATACAATTTTGTAATTTAATTGCTTGGAACCCATATGGGTTAGTCAAAGTTTTTCCTTTTTGGTGATTTTGTTTTTTGTTTTTTAGTATTAATTATAATTCTATGTTCTTAAACTGGTTTTGTAATTGAAATTCTCCAATCCAATTATTGATAGTTTGATGTTTATTGACATTGGTATGAAAAAAGACATTTACAATATAGTTTTCTTTGGTTTATTTACTTATAAGTCTTGATTTTGAGTGGCTATACTGAATGAATTCACGGGAAACGTTTTTCATAGAAGTAACTGAGTCGGTTTGTGAGATAAGGGACTCATTCAGCGATGAGAGTGAGAGCGATAAGCTATCGAGATGGGATGGATGTTCCTCTGACAATGAGAGTGAAAGCGGGAAGCTATTGAGATGTGATGAATGTTCTTCTGAGGATGGAGTTTTTGAGCAAAAGAGTCTTTGGCATCTGAATGACAGACTCGATTACCTTTATTTTTAGTATTTTGCGACATCAGCTCCTTATGGAAGAATTCCTTCATGGATATGGTACTCTTTTATATGTTATTTTTTTTTTACACAAAACAATTAACTTATTTAGGTTCTTTACATTCATAACATTTGCTCTGTTTTTACCATTCTTATGGGTATAGATAATATAAATTTTATTAACATTTGCTCTGTTTTTACCTTTCTTTTGGGTATAGAGAATATAATTTTTATTAACATTTGCTTTGTTTTTACCTTTCTTTCAGATTATTTAATTTCTGTCAATAATTGAACATAGAAGTAACGTAAATTGTTTTGGATATGTTAGAATCATTTGACATCCTAATACTGACAAGCACCTGATAAAGATCTACCAAAAATTTTGACTTCGAATCAACATACTTGTTTTGCTCCTACCGATTTGTCACAATTATGTTTCGTTTTGATTCTATTCCATTCTCTCTCTCACGCTCGCTCTATATATATACATATATAATCATATTATAAAAGCTCCAAAATAGATGATGAGGGAAGGGAATGTGAAGAAATTGTCCGGGTATAATTAGGTAGACATCAGTAATAAAACCCATGTTTTTGGTGCTGAGAATTGGTCTCATCCAAAAAAGAAAGAAATATACGAGAAACTTGGTAGTCTTCTTGATCAGATCAAGAGAGTTGGAAATGTTGCTTTCACAAATTCTATCCCACTTGACATGGACAACAATACAAAGGAGAAGGTTCATCATCATCACAGTAAGAGGATAGCTATTGCATTTGCACTAATAAGCATGCCAGTTGGGAAGCCCGATCATTGTGAAGAAAAATTTGCGGGTATCTGTGGACTGCCATTCTGCAATCAAGTTTATGTCCAAGGTTGTTGGGAGAGAGATGATTGTTAGGGACAATAATAGATTTCACCATTTTGAGGATATATAGGTTGTGTTCTTGTAGGGATTATTGGTAAGATTTTGAAGGCTTTTGAAGGTTGGTGGAGGACACAATGCTTAGAATCATAAAGCTAATCACTGCGATGGATGTCATTGAAATCTCTGAACTTTTTGTTCATGCGCTGCTGTAATTTGGTACTTTTTGGCAATGAGTGTTTGCTCAAATGATGAGCCAAATTACTGGGAGGAATTTTTTTTTTGTTTTTGGGAGCCAATAAATCAAAGGGCTAATATGATCAACAGCTGTCACAAAAGAATACAAGGCATCAAAGCTTGCTTTACAGAAGATATGTTGAAATACCAACTGGGGGCTGGTTCAATGGTAAGGCTTTCAAATCTTTCGCTCAAAGCCAGGGTTCGAGTCTCCATAGTCCCTTGTTGGAGTTAAATATACTCTTTAACATCTAGAGCACGCGGGGGCCTATGCTTAGGCCCCAACATAATAGATATGCTGTAGATAGTAAGGGACAATACTCCCTGGCAAGTATGTGGAGTAGCCTATTTGTATATCCATTTATGAATAAAAAAAATAAGAAATGTTGAAGTAAGAACATTTTGGCAATGTCAAAATCTTATTTTGGCATGCCACGGGACCCCAAATGACATAAATGTAGTTTTTAGTTTTTATTTTCTTCATAGAATGTCAAATAGAAATATTATTTTTGGGCCCCATAAAATAATTTTTCAATCCTACCGGTGATCTTTGTAATGGTGACATCTCCTATAACTAGAGTTCCAATAATAACGGGCGATTTACGTATAGGTCCTAATAGCTGGACTTATTGTCCAATAAGTTCTATGATAATTAATGACATTTTTCATTAATTATTATTAAAAAAAATCACTAATTGTTAATTTTCAGTTATAGTTTGAAAAAATTTTCATAAAAAATGTTACTAATTATAAGTTTTAATGACAATTTAAAAAAATCGTCACAAAAAAATGTTATAAATTTTTAACTTTCAGCGATAGTTTGAAAAATTCGTCATAGAAAAACGTCACTAATTATAAGTTTTAGAGACAACTTATAAAAACTGTGACAAAAAAAAGCCATTAATTGTCAATTTTTGGTGACATGTAAAAAAAATTGTTATAAAAAATTATTTTTAACAACGATTTTATTTCAATAGGAATTGATGGTAATTAAGTTCAATCATTAGGACCTATTGATAAATTTACCCAATAATAAATTCCTCGTGACTTTGAGCAAAGCATCATTGAAATTGATTCTACAACAAGACTTGTTTTTTGAAATCCTAGCTAGAGATCATGATCCAATATTTCTGGCATAGGCAAAATAGGTTTCAGAAACCCATGTTTGCCACTTGGAATAAAAAAGGTGAAATTCATCTATTCATATATAGCAGCCTTCATACATATTAGTTATAACAACCAATGTCTTGAAAAATACGATACTCTACATTTCTAAACATGGGTTAATTTTCCAACATGAACCATAAGCATTGACTTTATTCATTTATTGGATAAAATCTACAGACATATATTTGACTCATGCTGCTTTAAACTTTTAATGTTGACAAATGTATATCAGTAAATTTAGTTATACTATACATACATGCAGGTCTTTGTTTGTTTGTTTGTTTTTTTTTGAACAGATTCATACATATATATGACTTCATGCTGCTCCAAACTTCTTATGCTGACAAATGTATTAGTAAATTTAGTTATACTAGAACATCGCAGCCATTCATTTCACACATTCATATCCTAGGATGGGTGGATTGCTTTGACATATTTATAGGATAAATTTTATCCTTGTGCAACAAACTGAAAAATTAGCAGTCTGAAGAATTAGGAGCGCTTCAGAAGTCTTGATTGCTTTCTTGCAGGTAAGTGATCAGTTTGAAGAACAGATTTTTCCTTATTTTGGCTTTATGTATTTCCTTCTAAAATGTGCATTAGACATTTATCCTAAATGATAATTCCTTTCATCATTCTCTCTGATGTATGATGAGTGAACATTTTGTGAATCTTTTTCTAAACATGCTAATGAAAAGATAGTCAGGTGTGATATGTTTGGCGTTAAGAGGACTGAGGACAACTGAAAGCTCAAATGAGGAGTTGAGGCAATAAGAATTGTATTCTTACAGTAGTAGTAAGGATTACATACTGACCCAAGTAATTGTGAGTAAGCTTCATAGAGTTTTTGGACTATTTTATACTTTAGTTCATTAATGTTTTTGTTTCTTTAAGTTTTCTTGTTGTTGATGCAATTTTTTATACTGATTGGTCGATAATATAGAATTTCTACACAAGATACTGACCTCTGTGAATTAGTGTAGTTTATATTATTCATTAAGGATAGTTTAGTCCTTTAGATGGTTAGGGTTTAATTCTATTAGCTTATATATTTGTACTCAATTGATTCATTCAATATACAAAACATATATTCTCTGTTATCATGGTATCAGAGCCATGCAAACGACTAACCTATCTCTGTTGCACATCGTCTCTAGTAGTTGCAGGCCCTCATAGCTCCTCTGTTGCACGTTGCCTATCTCTTTGTCGCAATCCATTGTTCGTGGTTCACTCTTTAAACCATTCGACTGACACAAGTGCTTCATCTCTCATCGTCTCTCCCTCCGATTGCTGCTTTCCTGTTTTACTTCGCAGCAATCATAGGAAGACTTCGCAATTCATGGTTCACGACTTCTCTCCTATTCGCAGTTCGTGACTTTCGTTTGCATCTTCAATAACCTGGTCTGCTCTGCTCTGTTCGTGGGTTCCAGTTCGTGGCTTCTCTCTCAAGCCTTCGCAGCATCTGTTCTCAATCTTCGCAGCATCAGTTTGCATCCGTCTGTCTGGTAACACTCTGTTGTTTAATTATAGCAATATGGTTGATGATAAACTACAAGCTATCACCACTAAGTTAGATGGTACCAATTACTCTTATTGGTCTCATGTAATGAAGAACTTTATAATGGGTAAAGGCATGTGGAACTATGTAATTTGTGTGACTATTAGACCTATGGAATCAAAAGAAACTGAGGCCGACGTTGCTAAATGGGACAAGGAAAATGCACAAATTCTTACTTGGTTTCATAATTCAATTCAAACTACCATTGGTATGAATTTTTCCAAGTATTCTACTTCTAAACAAGTTTGGGACTATTTGAAAACTATGTACCTTGAGTTTAACTTCGCAAAATAGTATGAACTTGAGATGTCTATTTGCAGTGCTAGTTAGAAAGATAAGTCCATTCAGGAGTTTTATAATGAGATGACTACTTATTGGGATAAGCTTGCTTTGATAGAACCATCAGATTTGTAGTTACTTGACAGTTATACCAAGTATCAGGAGAAGCAACGTCTTGTTCAATTTCTTAAGGCCCTTCGTGATCAATTTGAGCCACTTCGGGGAGATATTCTTCATCAGTCCCTTTTGCCTTCAGTTGATGGCGCTATCCGTGACTTATTGTGGAAGAAACTCGGTTTAAGGTGGCTCATGGTGCTCCTACTTCCCAGTTAGTTTTTGCTACTCCTCCACTCTTGCCTACCCCACATTCTTCTTTATTTCAAGTTACTGGTAAGCCCAAGCCTCAGGTTTCTATGGATGAGTGTAGCTTCTGTCATCAGAAAGGCCATTGGAAACATGCTTGTCCTAAACTTTTGCAGTCTAAGGGTTGTTCATCTGGTCCACCATCTTCTAAGCCCATATCTTCGGGATCTCGCTCATCTGTCACCTTTTCTGCACCAGTTTTTGAGAATGGTCCGTCTTCCAATATGCAGTCTATGTTTGAATAGTTCAAGTCTTTCATGGTGACCAATCCAAATCTTTCATCATAGACCTTCGTTTTGACTACCACTCAGGTTTGTCTGGTTCATTCTCTTCAGGTAATATCCACACTTCGTGGATTTTTTATTCTGGTTGTTCACATCATATGACCCTTGTTGCATCTCTCCTCAGTGATTATGTCTCCCCTTCTTCTTCTATCACTATTGCTACCGCTAATGGTTCTTCTATGTCTGTACACTCTATTGGTTCTATTTCCTCATCCCATTTGTCTCTTTCTCCTGTATTTTATGTGCCTCACCTCTCACTCAGTCTTATTTCTATTAGTCAATTATCTAATTCCATTTTTGATGTTATTTTCTCTTCTTCTCATTGTGTTGTACAGGATTAGGTATCCAAGAGGCAGATTGGGATCGGGCGTAGAGTTAGAGAACTATATATCTTGGACAGCTTACATGTTCCTCCAGAAGTGTCTTCTACTATATTGTCATCTTTTTGTTTAAACAATTAGTCTTCTTTATTTTATATCTGGCATTCTAGGTTAGGTCATCTGTCGAGTGATCGTTTAAGGATATTAGTTTAGTCTAGACATTTAGGTAATTTTTCCATTGATGATATTTCTGAGTGTCGTGGTTGTAAACTGGCTAAAATGTCTGCTCTTCCTTTTAATAAAAGTAGTTCTATTTCATCTTCTCATTTTCATTTGGTTCATACTGATGTTTGGGATCCTTTCCCTATCGTTACCAAGGGTGGTTCACAATATTGCGTGTCTTTTGTGGATGATTACAGTCAGTTTACCTGAGTTTATTTGATGACTCAAAAATTTGATTTTTACAAAATATATTCTAATTTTTACTCCATGATTCGCACTCAGTTTTCCACCACCATTAAAGTTCTCCATTCTAATTTGGGGGGTGAGTATTACTTATCTGAGTTTGGGGAGTTTTTAACTACTCATGGCACTATTCATCGGTCTCCGTGTTCTAACATTCCTGCCCAAAATGGTCGAGCTAAGCGCAAATATCGCCATCTCCTTGATACCGCTCGCTCTTTGTTGCTCTCGTCTTTTGTCCCTTCTGTTTTCTGGGGAGAAGCTGTGCTCACTGCTGCATATCTTCTCAATCGGATGCCTACTGCTCTTCTCTCAGGCTCATCTCCGTATAAGCGTCTTTTTGGTGTTACTCCAAATTATTCTCTTCTTCGTATTTTCAATTTTGCATGCTTTGTACTCATTCTTAAACGAGAGCGCTCTAAGCTTAGTTCTCGTTGTGTCCTATGTATCTTTTTAGGGTATGACATTAATCAGAAAGGTTATTGATACTATGATCCTGCCAGCAAAAAGCTATACGTGTCTAGACATGTCACCTTTTTAGAAAAACTACCCTATTACACTATACCTTCCACCACTGTCCCTAATACCAAGGGTGAATTGGTTTATGTTGACCCATTTCCTCCTGATGTTTCTCCCGATGAGTTTGTTTATGATCTTGAGGTCTCCACTTTGCCTCTTACTAGAACTTTTGCTATCTCGCCAGCTACTTTCTCTCTCTCTCTCTCTCTCTCCTCTTCTTGTTTATCAGCGCCACAAAGCATATCCGAGCTCGCCTGTCTCTAGCCTTACTGTCCCTTCAACTGTTTCTTTGGATCATGCTTCTCTTGCCCATCGTTTTCTAAAGTGAGACCGTCATCCTCTGAACTGGGATGGTTTTGGTAATACATGTTCTTCCTTTCTTATCAGTCTTTTCTTTCTTGTCTCCATACTTATTTTGAGCCCAGGTCCTACAAGGAAGCTTGTCATGATCCCAATTGGATTGCTGCCATGAACGACGAGTTAACTACTTTGATTAACACTTAAACTTGGGATTCGGTTCCATTATCTGTTGACAAAAATATTGTAGGCTGTAAATGGGTCTATAAGGTCAAAACCCTTTCTGATGGGTCTTTGGAAAAGTACAAAGCTCTTTTGGTTGCCCAAGGCTTTTCTCAGGAGTATGAGATTGATTACGATGAGACTTTTGCCCCTGTTGCCAAGATGACCACTGTTCACACTCTTATCTCTATTGTTGCTTCCCATCACTGGCCTTTGTTTAAACTGGATGTCAAAAATGCTTTTGTGAATAGGCATCTTGCTGAAAAAGTGTATATGCGCCCTCCACCAGGTCTCTCTCACCCTCTTGGTGTTGTTTGTCGTCTTCGCCATGCTCTATATGGTCTCAAGCAATCTCCTCGTGCTTAGTATGAGCGCTTTCACTTTGTTGCACTTTAGCTTGGTTTTCGCCCTAGTCATCATGATTGTGCTCTCTTTGTTCGACACATTTTTGTTGGCCTTGTTCTCCTTCTCTTATATGTAGATGATATGATCATCATAGGCTTTGATTCTAGTATTATTGAGACGGTTAAGCATCAGTTGTTTCAGGAGTTCGAGATGAAGGATTTGGGATCTCTTTGGTATTTTCTTGGTATTGAGGTTGCTACTTCTCCTCTGGGTATCTTCTCTCTCAGACTAAATATGCCCGTGATATTCTTTCTCGTGCCAATCTCACTGATGACAAAATTGTCGACACTCCTCTTGAGTTACATGCTAAGTTTTCAGTTTCTGATGGTGTGAGACCCCTAACTTTTGTAAACCCTATTAAGTCCCTTACTTTTCAATTTATTTCTTTGAAATCGCTCAATTTCTTAATTAATTGCAATTTTAACCGTAGGATCAAAATACATGCACCAACTAAAAATTCGCAAACCCTGATCGATTTTGATAACTTAGAAATCATTCTAATACCCTAATACTAATTAATTGTGTAACGTCCCAATTTTCATGCCCAAATGATAATACAATAATCATGACTCTTTAAAGTAAAACTAAAAATAAATTCCACTGTTGCATTTCATGATACAAATAGTCTTCATGCGATAATACATTTACTTCAAATCAAAATAACATAAACAAATAAATACCTTCATGGGTTTACAAGTTTCCAAGGCTAAGGGCCGCTTACACAAATTGGTTATTCAAACCCACACAAATATAGCCCTTGGCTTACAAAACAGAGTCACGCAAAATGAGAGCATTGTACTCCCAACACACACACTTTCACGCCTTCAGTTAGGCGGAATCACCACATCTTTTCCTGTACAAAAATCAAGTAGAGTGAGCATAAAGCCCAGTAGAGAATTCTTAACAAAGTATATACATTTTACACAAGTCTCAAGAGATGAATGCATATGCCATGCCATGTTCTTTTGAAAATAAAAACACATCTTCATTTATTTGAAAACCATCATGCTTAATGATGCCATGCAATTTCAACTATTCCACATTTATCAATTTTGTTCAAGGGACGGTAAATACAACTCCGTAAATCCCTAGGTTAGTGTCTGCAAGTAGACTATACCAGTACTACCAATTTGTCATTTTTACCAGTATTAGCCGGAAGGCTTGACACCTCTAGTCTGTCATTTTTACCATATTAACTGGAAGGCTCAACACCTATAATCTACACCACTTTTCAAGACTTACCACCGTATTCACCCCAAAACCATTTTATGAAAACTTGTTTCTCAACATTCTTTTCTAAATGCAAAGTTTTCAAATCAAATTTCAAAGCTCTTCATTATCAAATGAATTGATATGCCAATGCAATGATTAATAATACAATGCAATACTTCTTCCACTTTCAATATTCCCACACAATATTCCCATTGTGATCAAAATTCTCATTTCTCAAGTTGTAACGCCCCAATTTCTAGGTTTTCTCACTAAAAACATCTTTCTTTCATCAACATAGTTCAAAAACCCTCAATTTCTATTTTTAGAAGGAAAAGAAAGTAAACCTACTTTCAAAATCATTCATCTTCTTAAATCAACAATCAATTTTCAAAACTAATCAAAGGATGATTTCGAAAATCATCTAAATCTTGCAAAAACATATATATAACTCAAAGAAAATCCCTACCTCAAGCTTAGAAGAGGAGATAAGCAAAACAAGGTTGAAACTCCAAAGTTGTCGAAACCAACTTCTACTTGGATCAAAACGAAGCTCTTGATAAGCTCTACACTTAATCTCAAAGGAGCAAGGCAAGAAGATGCTTCCAAGTGAGTAGATCTAAAGATCTTCGAGCAAAAAGTGATTTTGGAGAGGGAGAGAGTGACTCATGGCTTGGAGAGGGAAAAAGAGAAGAAAAAGTAAAGAAAATGTTAAGTGAGGGACCTATTTATAGTGCTAGGTCAAAGTAAAATGAAGTCCCAAAGTCAACCCAAAAGATCAAGTCAAAGTCCCCAAAAAGTAGGCTCAAAACCGGACTGAAATCTGGAAAAAAAAAATCTGCAGGGGTCGACCCTTGCAACACAGGGGTCAACCCTATGAAGAAACTTATGTTTGACAGCATGCAAGAGGGTCGACCCTTAGACAGGAGGGGGTCGACCCTATTTTCCAGCAACTAACACACAGACATAAGAGGGTCTACCATCTCCAGACTAGTGTCTACCATATTTTCCAGCAACACTTCCAGAAACTTTACCAACAGGTAAGGGTCGACCCTTAGGAAGGCTGGTGTCAACCCTAGAATAGAATTTTTAAGTCTCCAAGGAACTTTTGACAAAAATAAGTGCGCACAACCAAACCCAACAAGTTTAAATCAGATTATACTCTTCCAAGACCAATCCATAACAACACCAAAGATTTCCAAAATAAATATAAAGGATTCGAATACACTTTCCCAAATGTTTTGAAGGACACAAATGCTACAACCTCCCCACCTTAGGAAATTTCATCCCCGAAATTAAATCAAACTACCTGAATAAAGATTTTATAAGTGATCAAAACCACGCTCTTCCATTTCCAAATCACAATATTAGCTCTCAACTAAATCTCACGATTACATCATGGTTACCTCATTATCAACAACCTCTCAATTACTCATCAACATGAAGTTCTTCCAATGGTAATGATAACCCATAACAACTTCATGCTTAAAATAAAAACATACATAACCATATTTAACAATCTTTATACATTTCCCTCAAACACAAGGGAATATTACAACGAAAAGTAACTCAAACATTTTCAAACAAATCTGAATATTTGGAGCGGACTTCCGCCTCCCGTTCCCACGTTGCTTCCTCAACCCCATGGTGTCTCCACAACACTTTTACCAACGGTATAGTTTTACCCCGTAGCACTTACTCCCGGGTATCTAAAACTGGAACCGGTCGTTCTTCGTAAGAGGCATTCTCATCTACCTCCAAGTCAACTCAATCAAGCACATGACAAGGGTTGGGTTCATACTTCCTAAACATAGCTACATGAAACACGTTGTGAACTCCCGAAAGTTGTGGCGGTAAAGCTAACCGGTACGACACTTCCGCAATTCGTTCTAAGATCTCAAAAGGCCCAATGAACCTTGGAGATAATTTTCCACTCTTACCAAATCTCATCAAACCCTGCATTGGTGAGATTTTTAGAAATACATGGTCACCAACTTCAAAAGATAAAGGTCGTCTCCTCTTATCGGCATAACTCTTTTGTCGGCTTTGGGCCGTAGCTAACATCTTCCGAATGAGAACAACTTTCTCGGTTGTCTCTCTAACAATTTCCGAACCCAGTAATGGTGCATCACCCACTTCGGCCCAACAAACCAGTGATCTACAAGGTCAGCCATACAAGGCCTCAAATGGTGCCAGCCTAATACTAGCTTGGTAACAATTGTTGTAAGCAAACTTAATCAATGGTAAGTACCTTTCCCAAGACCCCTTAAAATCAAGGACATAAGCTCTAAGCATGTCCTCCAAAATCTGAATGGTACGTTCCGATTGTCCATCGGTTTGAAGATGATAAGCAGTGCTAAGAGTCAACCTAGTTCCCAACGCCTCTTGAAGGCTTTACCATAACCGGGCAGTAAAATGAGGATCCCTATCCGACACAATAGTCACAGGGACTCCATGAAGTCGAACTATCTCTCTAATATACAACTCTGCTAAGCGTTCAACTGAGTCACTGGTGCACATCAGAATGAAATGGGTAGACTTAGTCAACCTATCAACAATCATCCAAACGGCGTCATTGCCTCGCTGTGTTCTAGGAAGCCCCACTACAAAATCCATGGTAACACGCTCTCATTTCCACTCGGCTATCGGTAAGGGTTGTAACAAACCCACTGGTCTTTGGTGTTTGGCCTTCACTTGTTGACAAGTAAGGCACTTCGATACAAATAAGGCGACATCTCGCTTCATACCCCTCTTCCAAAATTGATGGCTAAGATCATGATGCATTTTGGTGCCTCCCGGATGTACCGCAAGGTGTGAGTGATGGAACTCCCGAAGTACTTCCTCTCTACAAGATTTCGATATAAGCAAACGGTCTAGATAGCGCACACTCAAATCCGAGTGAACGTTCAAACCTTTCTCTTCCTTTCATTGGAAATTTTAACCCGAATAGACTCTACTTCACGGTCCCCTTGTTATGCCTCTATGACCTTACTAATCAAGCTAGGTTAAGCAGTCAAAGTAAACAAAGTAGCACTCTCGCTGGACTCACCCAAGTGTAAATCAAACTTGCCAATTTCACCTAGCATAACCCATTCCCGAATGGCTACACTTGCCAAACTACTCACAGATTTTCGACTCAAAGCATCGGCTACTACATTGGCCTTCCCCGGATGATAGTGTAACTCAAAGTCATAATCCTCCATAAATTCCATCCACTTCCGTTGACGTAAATTCAAGTCCTTTTGAGAAAACAAATACTTTAGACTCGTATGATCGGAGAAGACTTCAAACTTCTCACCGTACAATTAATGCCTCCAAACTTTCAAGGCAAAAATCACCGCTGCTAATTCTAAATCATGGGTGGGGTAATTTTTCTCATGAGTTTTCAATTGTCATGAATCGTAGGCCACAACTTTTCCCTCTTGCATCAAGACACAACCAAGTCCATCTCCTGACGCATCACAATAGACAGTATAATTCAAACCCTTTCTAAAATTATCAAAACCGGTGCGGTAGTCAATCTAGTCTTAAGCTCTTGGAATGACTTTTCACAAGCCTCACTCCACATAAATTTGATACTCTTTCTAGTCAACCTAGTCAAAGGTGCAGCTAGTCTAGAGAAGTCCCTTACAAAACGTCGATAATACCCCGCTAATCCCAAGAAACTATGGATCTCAAAGACATTCTTGAGTTGTTCCCAATCCTGTACGGCATCTATCTTTGATGAGTCCACAGTTTCTCCCTCTCTGGACACTACATGCCCCAAAAACTTCACCTCAGTTAACCAAAACTCTCATTTTTCAAATTTGGCATACAATTGGTGCTCACTAAGTAAACCCAGCACTACCCACAAGTGAGTCTTGTGTTCCTCCTCGGAGGTTGAATAAATCAATATGTCGTCCACAAAGACGACCACAAAACGGTCCAAGTATTCCCAAAAAATTCTGTTCATCAAATCCATAAAGGAAGCAGGCGCCTTGGTTAATCCAAAAGGCATTACAAGGAATTCATAGTGGCGATAACGCGTACGAAAGGCCATTTTCTGAATGTCCTCCTCCCGGACTCTCAATTGATGGTACCCCGACCTCAAATATATTTTTGAGAAGCAACGAGACCCTCTAATTTGGTCAAACAAATCATCTATTCTGGGTAGAGGATACTTGTTCTTAACTGCAATTCTATTCAACTTGTGGTAATCAATACACAACCGCAATGATCTACCCTTCTTATTCGCAAAGAGAGCCAATGCTCCCTAAGGTGATGTACTAGGACGAATAAAGCCCTTATTTAAAAACTCTTGTAGTTGAATCTTCAACTCATGTAACTCGGCGGGTGCAAATCTATACGGTGACATGGAAATCGGTGTCGTGCCAGGCACTAATTCAATGGAGAACCCGATCTTCCGGTGAGGTGGTAAACTAGTAAGATCTTCTGGAAAGACATCTGGGTATTCACAAACTACCCTTGGTAACTCAACACGAACCCCATCACTCTTACTATCTAAGAGAGTTGCAAGAAGGCCACTAAGTTTGCTCTTACTATGAGGGTCAACAACTAGCGACAATGTTCTATCAACTCGGTTCCCCAGAAAATAGAAATGATCACCACTCAAAGTGCACACCGTAACTCTCTGACGGTAATAATCAATCATAGCTTAGTAAGAACACAACCAGTCCATGCCTAAAATGACATCAAAACTCAACATATCTAGCAACACAAAAGCAAACGGAAGTCGACACCCGGCAACTTCTATTTCACAATCATGACAACCCCGGTCCAAATCAACTGTACCCCCAACAGGTGACTCTACTTTGAGTGGAGACACTAATTGTGCTACTTCTAACCCCAATGTAGAAGCAAATGTAGTAGATATAAATGAATGAGATACACCCATGTCTATCAACACATTAGCTAAATAATTACACACAACAAAAGTACCTCTCACAATTGAGGATTTTGGCAACTGCTCTAGCACGGTAGCAGCATACACGCGCCTCTGTGACCCCTGATTAACTTGCCTCCCTCTCGGAGCATAGGCATGTTGTACTAACTGAGCCGAAGTGGCTCCCTGATTTGCTCGTGAAGCCTGAGCTGAATGAGCCTGTTGGTGCCTTTAAGTCTGCTTCGACCCTGATATGCCAGATGCGCCTCTCAACTGAGGACAAGTTCTCTTCATATGCCTCGGCTGACCACACTGATAACAATTAAATCCTTGGCCTCTATTCTGAGACTGAGATTGAGTTTGAGATTGGTTAGGTAATGGTAACATCAACTGTCCTCCACCCTTCTGTGGACACGAAAAGGCTTTGTGACCTTGCTGGCCACACTTGAAACACGTGAGGCCACTCGATGTATTTTTTCCTGAACCCGCACTAGGCAAAGGAAAAGTGGATTTAGACTGCTGTGGTTGGGATTGGGATGAAAAGGTACCCCTGCTCTTCTTATTCTGCCTATAGTCGCCTTGAGACTCTTGGCCCCTAGGCCTTGAACTTTGAAGCCTCTCTTCCTCGGCTTGCGCGAAAATCTCTACGTATGCCGCCGACTTTACAAGACGGTCATAGTTCCAAATCATGTTCCCAACAATCTTAAAGAAAATTTTGGTTTTCAACTTTTTCTCGAATTTAATGCAACGACGCTCTTCCGTTGCCACCAACTCTGGTGCAAACCTAGATAAACTAGAGAAGACTGCCTTGAACTCGGCCACGGTCATGTTGAGTTATTTGAGGTTTTTGAACTCTTACCTCAATCTCTTCCTAGCAGCGGGAGGTAAGTACTTATCTTGAAAAGCAACCACAAAGGCTTCCCATGATGACTCCACCCTACCCTTGGCATATTTCTACCATTGACCCACATCTCCTTTAAGGTAGTAACTCGCTAGAGTCGCTCTTAGTTCACTATCTTCGATGTGAAGCATCTCAAATGTCTTCACCGTTTGTTCGAGCCACTCATCCGCTTTCTTAGGCTCGGGGCCACCATGGAACTCATCCGGTTTGGCCCGCAAAAATTCCCGAGCAAATAAACTCATTCTAGCCTCCACGGTGTTCTCTCGGGCTTGATTCTCCGCCCTCAACAAGTTCATAGCCCCTGCTATTTCTCGGGGCTAGGGTCCCTATTGCAATATGACCCACTTGTTCCGCTTGTTCGGCCACATTAGCTTGGCCTGACTCTTCCTCTTGTACCGAAACCTCATGGACTGGTACCTTATGTACATCTCAGCGAGCCCGACCACGCCTCCTGCCTCTACCACCATGGACTTGACCCCTTCCTGACATCCTAATAAAGGACACAAGAGAATAATTTAGCACATTAACTCATATGTGCTTGCAATTTATCTCACACGTTCGATCACAATAATTCTATATATTTCTCTACCATATAAAGAATTTAATATCACTCCACATAAGCACTTAGTCATGTAAACACATACGGACTATTCTTTTACGATGAAATCCGTCCCACGAAAAACTAAAAATTCTTAGTAGAACGAGTATTGATCAAGTACCCTTCTAATGAGACCTCAAGGAATTTAACAAGCGCAAACAACATCCCAAAAGTCCAATCCCATACCCATTTAGTCACATAAGCATGTTATAACATAGTCACAAAATGCATACCACTTCCTAAGCATGCTAAATGAACGCATTGTGGTTAAACAACCACTTCCCACGAGTTCCAAGTTTCCGAACCCGATAGCTCTGATACCAAGTTGTAACCGCCCAATTTTCATGCCCAAATGATAATACAATAATCATGACTCTTTAAAGTAAAACTAAAAATAAATCTCACTCTCGCATTTCATGATACAAATAGTCTTCATGCGATAACATATTTACTTCGAATCAAAATAACATAAACAAATAAATATCCCCATGGGTTTACAAGTTTCCAAGGCTAAGGCCCAGTTACACGAATCGGTTATTCAAACCCACACAAATATAGCCCTTGGCTTACAAAACAGAGTCACGCAAAATGAAAGTATTGTACTCCTAACACACACACTTCCACGCCTTCAGTTAGGCGGAATCACTACATCTTTTCCTGCACAAAAATTAAGTAGGGTGAATATAAAGCCCAGTAGAGAGTTCTTAACAAAGTATATACATTTTACACAAGTCTCAAGAGATGAATGCATATGCTATGCCATGCTCTTTTGAAAATAAAAACACATCTTCATTTATTTGAAAACCATCATGCTCAATGATGCCATGCAATTTCAACTGTTCCACATTTATCAATTTTGTTCAAGGGACGGTAAATACAACTCCGTAAATCCCTAGGTTAGTGTTTGCAAGTAGACTATACCAGTACTACCAATTTGTCATTTTTACTGGTATTAGCCGGAAGGCTCGACCCCTCTAGTCTGTCATTTTTACCAGTATTAACTGGAAAGCTCGACACTTATAATCTACACTACCTTTCAAGACTTACCACCGTATTTACCCCAAAACCATTTTATGAAAACTTGTTTCTCAACATTCTTTTCTAAATGCAAATTTTTCAAATCAAATTTCAAAGCTCTTCATTATCAAATGAATTGATATGCCAATGCAATGATTAATAATACAATGCAATACTTCTTCCACTTTCAATACTCCCACACAATATTCCCATTGTGATCAAAATTCTCATTTCTCAAGTTGCAACGCCCAATTTCTAGGTTTTCTCACCAAAAACCATTCATCTTCAAATATTTGAGAAGATCTCACCAAAAACATCTTTCTTTCATCAACATAGTTCAAAAACCCTCAATTTCTATTTTTAGAAGGAAAAGAAAGTAAACCCACTTTCAAAATCACTCATTTTCTTAAATCAACAATCAATTTTCAAAAACTAATCAAAGGACGATTTCGAAAATCATTTAGATCTTGCAAAAACATATATATAACTCAAAGAAAATCCCTACTTCAAGCTTAGAAGAGGAGATGAGCAAAACAAGGTTGAAACTCCAAAGTTGTCGAAACCAACTTATACTTGGATCAAAACGAAGCTTTTGATAAGCTCTACACTTAATCTCAAAGGAGCAAGGCAAGAAGATGCTTCCAAGTGAGTAGATCTAAAGATCGTCAAGCAAAAAGTGATTTTGGAGAGAGAGAGAGTGACTCACGGCTTGGAGAGGGAAAAAGAGAAGAAAATGTTAAGTAAGGGACCTATTTATAGTGCTAGGTCAAAGTAAAATGAAGTTCCAAAGTCAACCCAAAAGATCAAGTCAAAGTCCCCAAAAAGTAGGGTCAAAACCGGACTGAAATCTGGAAAAAAAAAATCTGCAGGGGTCGACCCTTGCAACACAGGGGTCAACCCTATGAAGAAACTTATGTTTGACAGCATGCAAGAGGGTCGACCCTTAGACAAGCGGGGGTCGGCCCTATTTTCCAGTAACTAACACACAGACAAAAGAGGGTCTACCCTCTCCAGATTGGTGTCTACCATATTTTCCAGCAACACTTCCAGAAACATCACCAACAGGTAAGGGTCGACCCTTAGGAAGGCTGGTGTCGACCCTAGAATAGAATTTCTAAGTCTCCAAGGAACTTTTGACAAGAATAAGTGCGAACAACCAAACCCAACAAGTTTAAATCGGATTATACTCCTCTAAAACCAATCCATAACAACACCAAAGATTTCCAAAATAAAAATAAAGGATTCGAATACACTTTCCCAAAAGCTTTGAAGGACACAAATACTACAAATTGACTCCATAAACGTAGAATTACCACTTGAAAACCCTAGGTTTTTCCGGTTTTTATCACGCTTGTCGGTTGATAGCCTTTTTATTCGAAACAAGAAATTCAAACTGAATTAGATTCTCTAACCCTAACTTAGTTAAATTCTACTCTAAAATAAAGGTTCCAATTCGTAAATTAAGGCCTTAGCCCTCATATTTTACTTGAATCACAAATTGACCCCAAGTTAGTACCATTGTATATATATATTTGTACCTCTTATTCATCAAATCTTTTTGTACACAATATCTATGGAATTTGTACACAAAATAAATAGGAAAATCCCCCAAAATCTTGAGCACATGGCCAACCATCATACCTCGTAGGCTATAATCATTGTACTTTAGAGACAAATCCCTTGAATCATGGAAATAATTATGACTTTGGTACCAATTCTATATATATACATGTATATATCTAATGTACTTGAAACTAGAATGGATCAAATTAGACTTAAGCCTAACTAGATCATAATTAAATACATAATTAAGGTCCTAATTATCCACTATTGCATTTCATTTGAACTAAATACAACTCAATTCCATTACATTTCAACCAAAGGACATTTTAGACAATTCACACTATTTTTCCTATAAATACACCACCATCCTCCATCTATTTGAACATCAAACACCACACCCACACACTCACATTTCATAGAGAGAGGGAGAGGAGTGGAGAGTGAGCTTGTGGGAGGGAGAAAGAAGAGAAAGAGAGCAAGTCTTGCAAAACTAGTTCCATAAGCATTTAAGTAAGCCACAATACAACTCTCTCTTTTATTTTCCTTTTTCAAATACATGCTCTTAGAAGTTTTTAACATTCATTTCAGATGTGTTTTGATGGTATTCTTGTGTTAAAAATGAAAGGAGTTGAGCCTTGATTCTACCCTTCTTGTATTTCTCTTAATCGGTATAAGACTACCTTTTTCCATATCAAACTCTCAAAATTTCCAAAGGCACACCTTCACCTTAAATTTTTGAGTTTAATACATATTATTTAAAATGTTTTCATCACAAGATAAGTGGAAAATTTCCTCTAGTTGACCTCTTTTCTCACCAATTTTCTTGTTGCAAGAACTGTGCCAGAAAAATCTATTTTACAGCCAACTTTCAAAAATTCTAGAAAAATGTATAAAAATCTTCTGGACCTCAATTTTATGTCAACATCTTCCTTAAAGAGTTATCTTTCAAGTAAAATTGATTTAATTTAAAAAGAGTGAGCGGTTTGAAAGAAAATTTGATTTTCGTAATGGTCGACGAATCTGGACAGCGCTGGAGTATTTCTTAAATAACTAAAAATCTAGAAAAGCTATCACATTTCCAAAACATGTTCTAAAAACTATATTAAATTCTCTACGAACCATAGGAAGGCCGAGTTTGGTAAATATCTAAAACAACCCTTTTGATTTTAATCTTTAAATGGTACTGAATCTGGAAATTTAGTTTTGCATGGATGTTTTATGCTCTTGTGTTCATGAATATGCTTGTTTGTACATAATCATGTATTGGTATGATATTGTATGTGTTATGGTTATGTTCCTTATCTTTTTCATTTGATGATGCACATACTCATGTGAATATTATTATCTTGTTAAGTTGTTCTAACTTTGATTTAAAACATTTAACTCAACGGGAAAGTTCATTGGGGTGGTATTGGGTTTTCGATCACTTAAATATTGAAGAGATGATAATGTGTTATGCATGGATTGATGGAATGTGCTCCCTAATTGAAGGTTAAGTCTTGCGCAAGCGGTTGTCGCGTAAACCCTAGAATGGAACGGCCGTATTCAGACTCTTCGCGATGGTTTGATTGGTGAGATAAGGTTGGGTCCGGATAGGACATTAAGGACAATAAAACTTTTTGAAAGGATAAGGTTGGATTCAGGAGATAAAACCTTTTTTCCTTGTCCCTTTTGAGGTCCTGCGGTTGGCGCTATGCGGTATATAACCGTTGGTAGGCATCCGAGGTTAGTTCTGCAACAAAGCAACAAAAGGGGGAGTTCCGAATAGTCCGGTGTCCAATTCTTATGGTTGGGAGGATGAAATCTCTTTGGGGGATTTCTAGAATACTAACCACTAATATTATAACCTTGTTATCTATTTGAATGACATATTCTTTTCCTCTATTATTGAAATTGCTATTATTAACTTGAATATCATGCTTCACTACTTGCTTGCTATAAATATGATGGTGTATTGGATTGGAAAAAAGGGATGGGGTGTGTGTGCGTTTATTGGCATTCAAAGCTCATGGTGTTTCATGCCAGGCATTAAAGACTATTAGGCTGGTTGAAGGCAAAGCTGAAGTATTTGAGGACGTATGGCTATCCTATGAGAGTTAGGAACTAGTTATATTAAACGTGTTTTGATATTGTAAGTGATAGATCCCATGTTGTATTTAAGACATGATTTTGTAATTTGTATATATATAACATTTGTAACCTATCCTTATACCCCGTCAACTCATGTAGGCCTTGTATTAATACCTTGTCAAGATCTGTCAAAATGGTAGGTTTGCTATCTAAGGCGGTTGGACTTTGAAGGGAGGCTATTTTGACTTTTCCGACCTTCCTGGGATCTTGCTTGATTATTAGCTAAAGGACTCATTAGTGACATTTCCTACCCTTGTAACCTTAGATAAACCCTGTATTTTATGGTTGATATATTATCTGATGTTCTCGATTCTTGGGGCGTCATAGATGGCGTTCCTCTTGAGGATCCCACTGTGTATCATGAGTTGGTTAAGTGCCTTGTTTATCTCACTGTTACTCATCCAAATATCTTCTATGTTGTGTACATTCTCAGTTAATTTGTTTTTGCTCCTCGTTCCACACACTGGGCTGCCTTACTCCGTACTCTACGCTACCTTCGTGGCACTTTGTTGCAATGTTTGTTGTTATCTGCCTCTTCGGGCTTGACTCTTCATGCCTATGCTAACGTTGATCGGGCATGTGACATCTCTGATCGCAAATCCACTTCTGGCCTTTGTGTTTTCCTCGGCAATTCTTTCATATCTTGGAAGAGTAAGAAATAGTCTGTTGTTGCTCGTTTCACCGCTGAGGCTGAGTATCATGCCATGACTCATGCTACTTCCGAGATCGTTTGGCTTCGGCGCCTTCTTGTTGATATGGGTGTCTCTCTTTCTGATCCGACTCCGTTGTATTGTGATAATCAGAGCGCTGTCCAGATTGTCCATAATTTAGTCTTCCATAACCGGACCAAGCATGTTGAAATAGATGGTTCACTTTATTAGACAGGATCTTCAGGCTGGCACTATTACTCTCCCTTTTGTTCCCTCTTCTCTTCAGTTAGCCGATTTTTTTACGAAGACTCACACTGTTGCTCGTTTTTGTTTTCTTCTTAGCAAACTTTCGATACTTTCTGCGCTCGCATCCTCAGTTTGAGGGGGGTGTGAATTAGTGTAGTTTATATTATTCATTAAGGATAACTTAGTCCTTTTAAGTGGTTAGGGTTTTATTCTATTAGCTTATATATTTGTACTCAATTGATTCATTCAATATACAAAACATATATTCTCTGTTATCAACCTCCAATGACATTTTTAAAGTGGAATCAATTTATTCCAAGTGTTGTATTGAGTAATTCTTCTACCCATTGTTAGCATTTTCACATAGCAAGTATTTTTCTACTTATTTAAGGTCTGTTTGGTAACGTTTACGTTTTCAGTTTATATTTACAAAAATTTTATAAATTGGTTTTTGTTTATTTTTTGTTTATTTTTAGAAAAATATAAACTACAAACGCGTTTGGTAATTGACAAAATGTTTAAAAAATTTTAAAAATATAAAAAAGAGTGAGAAATGGCAAGTGGTGGCAAGTGGCGGTGGAAGATGGTGGTGGAAAGTAGTGACGGTGGGTGGTGGATAGCGGATGGGTGGTCGGTGACGGTGACGGTGGCGGGTGGTGGGTGGTAGTGGCGGGTAGGTGACGGTGGCGAGTGGCGGATGGTGGCGGGTGCCGGTGGTGGCGGGTGCCGGTGGTGGGTGGGTAGGTGACGGTGGCGAGTGGTGGGTGGTAGCGAGTGGGTGGTGATGGTGGTGGGTGGCGGTGACAGGTGGGTGGCGGATTGCAGGTGGTGGTGGGTGGTAGTGGCGGGAGGTAGCGGATGATGGTGGTGGTGGGTGGGTGGATGACGTTTGTGGGTGGTAGCGAGTGGGTGGTGGTGGCGGTAATGGTGGCGGTGGTGGCGGGTGATGGGTGGTGGTGGCAAGTGAGTGGCGGATGACGGGTGGTAGCGGGTAGGTGGTGGTGGCGGGTAGGTGGCGGGTGGTGATAGTGGGTGGGTGGGTGACGGTGGCGAGTGGTGGGTGGTAGCGAGTGGGTGGTGGTGGTGGTGGTGGTGGTGGTGGCGGGTGGCAGGTGGTGGGTGGTGGGTGGGGGTGGTAGGTGGGTAGCGGATGGCGAGTGGTGGTGGTGGATGGGTGGGTGACAGTGGCGAGTGGTAGCGAGTGGGTGGTGGTGGGTGGTGGGTGATGGTGGTGATGGTGGTGGTGGTGGTGGTAAGTGGTGGTGGTGGTGGTGGTGGCAGATGGGTGGCATGTGGGTAGTGGATGGTGGTGGCAGGTAGGTGGCAGGTGGTGGTGGCGGGCGGTGGATGGTAGTGGCGGGTGACGGGCAGTGGGTGGTGGCGGGTGGATGGCAAGTGGATGGTGGTGGTCACGAGGGGTGGGTGGTGGTGGCGGCGAGTAGGTGGCAGGTGGGTGGTGGGTAGTGATGGCTGGTGGGTGGTGGTGGCGAGTGGTGGGTAACTGGTGGTGGCAGGTGGTGGTGAGGGGTGGGTGGTGGTGGCGGAAGACGGTGGTGGAAAATGGTGGCCGGTGGTGGCTAGTGTTGGGTGGTAAAAAAAAAAAAACTCAAAACGGAAACATATTTTTTGAGTTTACATTTTTTGATCAAATTTATGAACTGAGACTACTGATTTATAAATCAAAAATTTACCAAATAAGTTTTTATTTGAGTTTTTTAAATTTTTATAAATATAAATAAAAAACTAAAAACGTAAGTGTTACCAAATAACACCTTAATTTTTAGGGTGGTGCATGAGACTACATGTTTCAAACAAACAGTGCGCTTTCTTGGGGACTAATCTGGGCTTGTTTGGTTTGTTTTTGGGAGAGTAGTTTTTGAAAATTGTTTTGGGAGAGAGAGTTTAGAATTTTTTTTGGTTTGTTTGGTTGTGTATTTTGAAAGTAGTTTTGGAGTTTGGGAGTTTGTAATGATTTGATGTTTTGTTATAATTGAGTAGATGTGTGTGAGAGAAAAAGTGATTGAGAATGAGAGAGGAGAGAGAAAAAGTAATTGATTGATAGGTAAGAGAGAGAAAGTGATTTTGAAAATTGTTTTAGAAAATTTACAAACCAAACAAATTTTTTTTAAATTTTTTTTCCAAAATTACTTTAGAAATTCAAACCAAACATACACAGATACTTTTGTAGAACTTGTCTTTACCTTCACTGTGTATGTTACGACTTTTTTTATGTTTGTTGCTTTTGATAAGTGATCTTTGCAGATCAATCAAATCAAATCAAAGCGTTCGAAACAAATACTTTTGTAGAACTTGTCTTTACCTTCGCTGTGTATGTTACGACTTTTTTTTATGTTGGTTGCTTTTGATAAGTGATCTTTGCAGATCAATCAAATCAAATCAAATCAAAGTGTTGGAAACAAATTTGGAGGTCTTAATAACTAGATTTATTATTTAATAAATTTTATGATAATTAATGATATTTTTTATCAATTATTATTAAAAATTATTACTAATTATTAATTTATAGTGACAATTTAAAAATTGCCACATAAATTGTTATTAATTATAAGTTTTAGCGACAGTTTAATAAAATTATCATAAAAAAAAATCACTAATTTTTAATTTTGAGTAACAGATTAAAAAATTCATCATAGAAAAATAAAGTCATGAAAAGTTGAAAATAAAGTCACTAATTATCAATTTTTAACGACATAAGTAAAAAATTTATTATAAAAAATTATTTTTTATGATTATCTTATCAAAACTTAATGAAAATTAAGTCTGACTATTAGAATCTATTAATAATTTATTCTTAATTTAATGGGCTTAAAATATGGTCCCAATACTGCCCAATATACAAAAATAAATTTCTCAAACCCTAACAAAATAAGCTGGGCTGCACAGTTTGGGTGGGTCAGTGGGCCAATCCCTACCTTTCACTCTTCCCTTTGCCCTTTCCCTTCTAATATATAAATGGGCCTGACGGCAGTCTGTATGTTTAACGAATCATTTGGGAAAGAAGGTTGAGAGCATAGAGGTTTCACAAATATATATATACACTCGGTATAATTCTTTTTTTTCCATGAAAGGTCAGTTTTTTATTCTAACTTGTATGTTGGTTCTTCTTTTCTTCTTCTTCTTCTGATTTACAATATGATGTGCCCTTTGTTTACATTAATTTTCTTAATTTGAATTGTGGTTTTGCTATTAGAATCGGATTGTTCGGTTTTCTTGTTAAGGACCTTCAGATCTGTAAGAATAGCTATATTAGCTTAGCTATTGATATTTATGAGATTGTGATTGTGATTGTGATTGAGATTGTTCATCTTTTTATGAAACCCTACTACTAATTATTATGAAATTGTTTGGATTTATGGATTTGAAATCAAAATATTTTAAATTTAGATTTGTTACTTTTCTATATATGGATTTCAAGATTGAAATCTTTCAAAACAACAATGTCAAATTAGTTATTTGAAATATTTCGAGGATTCTAATAAAATACTTATCTTTCTTCTTCCCCTTTAGCTTTTCAATTTACCTATAATAAATTGGTCATTCTAGAATTGAAGGTTTATTAGAATTAAGGCAGAGAATTATCATCTACTGTTAATTACTCCAAGAACCCCTCAAATATTAGCAATTTACCCTCTCGTCTATCAAACCAGACATTTGATCCCTTAAATTATAGAAATGTATCACTTTCCCCCCTCCGGACACCTGTCGGGGGTGTATTAGTACGATTTTCAGAGCTAGCAAGTAGTCCATGGCAATGAGGCCATCAACGCAGATTAGCGAACAAAGCAAGACTGTGAGGATTTGTTTGAGACTTTGAGAATTTGTTTGTTGATGGAGATGAAATGAAATAAATGGGAAAAATAACCGGCATAACAGATTTTTGAGAATTACTAAATTTTTTCCAACTTCCTTGTAATCAAAAGTTGGCTAGCTGCCTTCATTCTAATAGTCCCATAATTTAATCTCTTATTATATATATTTTTTTAAAGTTTAATTTTAACTATAGTTTTTTTGCATTGTGTTTTAGGTATCCATTTGTTGGTGCATTGCAAAAATCAAAAACTTGCAAGTGGTTGAATCTTGTTCTGCCCTTTGGTTACTTTTGGAAATCAAACCAAAAAAAAAAAAAAAAGGTAAAAATGAAGAAGGGAAGGAATACTAGTAATAGTTGTGGATTTACTACTTGTTCATTGCCTCAAGAAATGTTGGTAGACATTCTAACAAGACTACCAGCAAAGGTGGTAGTCCAATGCAAGTGCATCTCCAAGCATTGGCGCTCTCTGATTGAGGACCCCTCTTTTGTGGATTTACACCATACCCGTGCCCAATCTAGGCCCTACCTTGTTATCTCCTTAATCAACTGCTTGTTAACCAAGTTACATTTTTTCTCAGCAGATTATGAAGGAGGACCGGCCCAGTACTTGCTCACTGATTTCCTCTCAGGACTTTATCATATTAAACAATTTGTCAATGGCTTAATATGTGGGTACCTTAGAAAGTCTAAATCCATTTTCATCGTGAATCCTACCACTCGACAATTTGTTACCCTTCCTCCAGCACGTTTACTTACTTATGATGCTAATTCTACTCACGAACCAGATTTGTCATTTGGGTTTGATCCTTCTACCAAGCAATACAAAGTGTTGCTCACAACTTTTATACACATCAAGGGGGAGGGGGAGTGTTATGACTACTTAGATTACAAGTGTGAAATTTTCACTTTGGGGACACATTCATGGAGAGAGATTGATTGTCTTTCTGTTCCTTGGCACTATGAATTTGGTAGGGGTGGTTGTTGTGTTAATGGAGTTATACACTGGAGAAATAGGAGTTATTATATACCGAAACCTTCTCCTCCTATGAGTGCAGATGTCATAGTAACATTTGAACTGAAAAATGAGAGATTTCAAATGATTCCACTCCCTAGGGGACCTTCACGCATGCATCGTCTATGAGAACTTGGTGGCCATTTGGTAGCATGTGGTGAATACACAGAACATGGTTGGGAGGAGCTTTGGATTTTGCAGGACTATGAGAATTGGATATGGGTCAAAGGGATAATGATGCCTACTCTTGATTGGGGTCGAGAGGGAGATCCTTATATTGTCGGAGCAATTCAGACAGGTGAAATACTTCCACAACCTTCACGGATACATGACCTCTGGAATATTTACTATTATGATCGGAATAGGAAATCTTTTAGAAAGATTAAGATCACAGGACTTCCTGATTCAGAGTTCCCCGGCAGGCGCGGTACGAATGCCTTACATGTCACTCATTATGTCGAAAATCTATTTTCCTTGAGTGATATTTGAAATTTGATTGAATTCCTTTTTTCCTAATTTGTTAGGGAAGATCAGTGTAATTTATACCAAAAATATATATGTAGTATTCACATGGCCGTTTCCAGTCATTTATGGCATATTCAAAGCAAACACTTATTTGCTCAAGCTTTTTATTTTTATTTTTATTTTCATCATTTTTCAGCTTTTACTGCTGGATTTAAAAAATATAGGTAAATTTCACTTCACCTGCATGTGGTTTTGCCGATGTGTTAATTACCTCTCATTTAGAAATAACCACATAATTTTCTTGTGATTTATAAACTAAAGTGTATCGCTAAACATTTTGTTCAATTTAATAGTAAATGTAAAATACGTGCCAGACACGAAAGGGTTATATGCGTATTTTCAATTATTATTTTTTAGATGGGAATTCATTTTCAAATTTTAATAGAGTAAATTGCACATGAAATAAAACATAGGAGCTTAAATTGTATTTTGCCTCCCAAACAAATGACAAAAATATCTATAATTTAAAGGTATTTTAATCTTTTTGTTAAATCATTAATGCCTAACCGTTCATTTTAGTCGACAAGTCATGAGGGGGTGATGTGATTATTTCCAAGTGAAGGGAGTAATCTGCTCATGAATCAAATTAGAAGGGTTAAATTGAAATATGTTCTAAAAAAATATGAAACTAAACTTTGAGTAATCTGTCAAAAATATTTTTACATATTTTCGTATCTAATTATGATATTAAATATAATCATGATGCAGGCATTGGGTAGGTTTTTTTTAATTATTTTTAAATTTTTTTTTTTCATTATTTAATTTAAATTTTTTAAAAAATTTAATTTTATAATTGTATTGTAGCGTTTCTAATACACAAATATTGTTTCAGCAAGAAAATATTTTATACTTTACCTCCTTGAACACTCAATATCAATTTATCTCCTCAACTAAAAAATGTTGCATTTTTTTCACCTTAAACTCTTAATTTGTATATCAATGGAACATTTTGTTAAAGACTTGTTTCTTAGGGTTGCTCCAATGGTGTTTCACTTTTTTTAATTAAATTTGAGTAAAAACTCTCTTTAATACCGCTTGCTCCAACGAAGAAATTTGACTTTTCATCAAATCACTGGTTGACCTGGCAGACAACTGACCGATCGACCAGTTAATGCAAAAAATAAAAAAAAACAAGTCTTGCATCTTTGTGTGTTTATTATCTTCTTCTTATTTAATAATTTCACATTCGGTTTGTTTGTATGTTCAATTTAATTGACAAGTCCTGCATCTTTGTGTGCTTATTATGCACATTGATTCACTCATTGGTTTTTTGTTATTTTATTGATTCCCTCTCTCTCACTCTCTCCCCAACTATTCATACATACATACTCTACTTTATATTTATAATGCAGAAAGCTAAATGATGATGAAGAAAACATAGCAACTCCTGTGTTGCTAAAGTCTTTTGGAGTTAATTTCGCATTCACTTGGAAAATGGTTTGAACAACCAAATATACGAAGTGAATTATCACCAGGCCAAGAACGCGTTTCCGCCCGGACACACCTCAATCAATGTCCGGAGCCTATCTGAATTTAGGCTCAAAGTTAGTCAAAAGTCATGGTTTAACACTCTGTGTTATCTATTTTTGTGGGAATTGTTCAAGGAAGGGGATGATCGGGGGACATCTAGCTAGACGTCCGGACCCCGGTCGTCCAGCGGAGCCATCTTCAAAGATCATGCATAGTAAAATGGTGAAAGGAGCCCAGATCTTTAGTTTAGTGAAATATTTGTTATTTTCTCAATTTAATATAGGTTTGATGAAACCATTGGAGCAAAACAAAAAAAAAAAAAAAGACTTTTTTCACCAAATTTGAATTTGATGATGAATTTGGTGCTGCGTTGGAGATGGCCTTTGGTTTGGCAAGTGGGTTTGGATAGGTTTGGGGCTATTTTAGCCATAAAAGACAAAATAGGCTATTTTAGCCACAATAAACAAAACATCACATCCAATCTATAATCATTACACTCTTCTCTCACAAAAAAAGTCAAAAAAGCCAAAAAGCCCTTCCCAAACCAAACTTTTTAGCCCAGGCTACAATAGCCAAAAAATTCAAAAAGCCAAAAAGCCAACCCACTTTCCAAACGACACTTAGATGAAATATTGGCATGTGATTTGTACATAACATCTCAAATGAAATACTTAAAATGATTTTATCAGTTTATTTGGTTTATTTTTTAAAAATCATTTTGGAGTTGTTTAAGTTTTTTATTTTATTTTAATTTTTAATCATTGGTGAATTTTTTTTCATATTTTTAATTTGTTTTAGGGCACTTAGTATATAAATCTAATTTTAAATTTTCTTTACCCAGAAGTTCATACTCTAAAATATTTTACAAAATGACCAAACTACCCAGATATATATATATTATTTCCAAACTCTGACGGATCATCAAATTGATCACCAAAATTTAAATTTGATGAAAAATGACAGTTTTTATCTCCCCAGTGATTTCACTAAAATGATATCAAATTGAGAACGAGTCAAAACTTTCACCAAACTGAGGATGGATTGCACCTTTCAGCAATTTATTATGTGTAGCCGTTGAGTGTGGACCCACCGGACCTCTGGCCGGATCTCCTCCCGGATGACTACCTCAAGGCATAATTTGTAAAAATTTTACTTTGACCGGTCGACCACAATCGACCACCTCTGCATCTTTTTTTTTGCCCTGCCTTTTTTGCCAATGCTCGTGGGTGGCCTCTGGCTAATCTCCTTCCTCTTCTCTCCCTTGTGATTTTCCTATCTTTTCTCTACTAGGGTAATTCCTAGATCTTCCAAACAATCAAGCTCTTGTTTTCTAAATCACAACAACCCTTTCATTTTTTTCCATTAATTTAAGCTCTTGACCTTCAAACCAATCTGGGTCTTCTTTAGATTTTTGCTTATCAACACAAAGAAGGAATACAGGGAAAAAAAAAAAAAATTTGTGCTCTTTTGCAAACATTTTTCTTTTTCTTTTGAAAAATATTCAAAATCATCCAAAGTTTTTGGAGATTTTTTTCACTGACACTTCTCCTTTATTTAATCTAATCCTTTATGAAAAGAAAGTCATATCCGTAACCCCCAATTGCAATTTCATTCCCTTATTTTTAGCCCTTATATATAATATATATATATTTTTCTCTTTTCCTTTATTCAAATCCCATAAAATTTAAAATTTGTAAAACGACCTGACATATATTTTCTTAAATTTTAGCTTAATTCCATTGTCCTTTCGTTTATTTCGCTTTGCTGCTCTTCTACGACATTTTGCTTCGATACTATTTGGGTTGCGAGCTCGGGAGAGGTGAATTTCGGATCACATATCTAGCCACTAATGTGGAAACAGGTGAAAAATTCGCTTGCAAATCCATATCCACCCGCCGGAGAGTAAGCTGAGAACTGCTGTGGACATGGAGAATGTGAGCAGAGAGGTTGAGATGATGAAGCTCTTGTTGTTCCTCTTTCCGGTCGACCGGCCGGTCGTCCCTCAGACGTCTAGTGCGCTTTGATACCGTTGGAGTGGCTGATATCAGATTGAGAAATTTGACTTTTTTTTAACTCAGATTTGATGAAGTTTTTGATGGAGCATTGGAGATGCTCTGACCAAACCATTTTCTGTCTCTCTCTCTCTAACCGCTCCCTTTTACGTCGATCTCCTTAATGGCGATCTCCCTCCACCAATCACCCTCTCTCTCTCTCTCTCTCTCTCTCTCTCTCTCCCCCTTTCATTGTCGTCTGCCCATCGAGCATATCACAATAGCTGCCGCCTCCTCCAACCTCCATCATTTCTCTCCGGCGGGGGGTATTGCCTCCGGTGTTCGTCGTCCTCGATTTGGCTCAGGTAGAAGTCGACGAGGCGAGTTTGCGGCAGCGAACGCGATCATCGATGCGTGAATCGCAGATTTGTAGGTATTTGGAGTCAGATCTGATTGTTCCGGCGAGATCTCTCTATCATCGTCACCGCCGATGGCTTCTCGAGCTGCAGTGAGTCCTCAATCTAACTTTGTCGATCCTCATATTCCGGCGTCGCACAACTCTGATCTACATATAGAGTTCGTCATCGTCAATCAACCCACGATCTAATCATGCCACGTCACCCCTCCTCTCGTCAAGTCATCACATTTTCTTCTCGCCAGAACAACCCGAGCTTCTGGTACCATCTTCCAAGAAAAAGAAGGTACATACTATATTTTCCCATCAAACAATCAACCTTTGTTTGGTTGTCCAAAAAATTTTAGAGAATGAAACATAGGGGGGACGTTATTAGAGTCTTTTAGTGTGCGCCCCTTTTGATTTTTCCTACTGTTTACTAGCAACCAAACCGATTGTTAGAATTTGAGCTATGAAGAGTAGTGTGTGTAATTGTATTATGCAGAATTAATTTGGGTTGAATATGTTTTGATGATATTCTTATTTTCATTTTATTTATTTATCTTCTATTAATAAAATTTTTCAGAAAATTTCCATCTTCATCCTCAACTTCGCAGATCTGGAGTTTTTTACTTTCTGATTCTTGGATTTTCTAGAGAAAGTGTAGATTTTCCCAAGTTTGTTTTCTCCAATTTTTTTCATGCGTTTAGAGAAATCTCCTTGTAACAGCCTAAAAAGTGTGAAATTTTGCAAGAAAGTTATAGCGACCCCGGTCTTTTCCCATTTGATTATTGTACCTGGACTTATGTTCCGTGGATTCCGTTGTTGTATTATTGTTGCTGTCATCCTTTAACGTCATTGTTTGAGTCTTAGGATGTGTTAGACTTGTTTCGAGTGGGTGGTTTGAGTCTGGGTTCAAATCCCAGGTTTTTGAAATTTTGGCCGTTCCGCTCGAGCGGACATTCTTGCGCTCGAGCGGAGATTGCACACTTCCAGTATTTTTTTGAACCCTGCAAAATTTCTACAGGTGTGATATCTACGCTCGAGCGGGCTTTCTGAGCTCGAGCGGGTTGAGCTCGAGCGGTCCTGTTGGCGCTCGAGCGGACAGTGCTTTTTGGTGAAGCGTTCTGGAGGTTGGAAAAGTGAGCTCGAGCGGACCTTCTTGCGCTCGAGCGGTTATTTTGTGTCTTGGCGCTCGAGCGGACATTCTTGCGCTCGAGCGTAACATGTTTTCTCTTTGTTGGCGCTCGAGCGGTGTGTTCTACGCTCGAGCGGACCTATCCAGTATAAAAACTCAGCAGCGGGTTTTTAATGAGTTTTTCAGCCCCTTTCAGATTCCAAACCCTAGTTTACGAGTTCTCTCTCTCCCAACTCACCTTCTCTCCTAAGATTGATCTATCTAGAGTGTGTTTCTACCCTAACTCCTTCATTAAAAAGGTAGAGTGAGTCGAGGGCTTTCATTTAACCTGAACAGTTTTGGATTTGGAGCACTTTGGAGTTTGGGCATCATCTTCATCTTCTTCTTTTTGAGTTGTTTCTTCGAGGTAGGGATTTCCTACTCCATTTATACGTTTTAATCCTAAGTGGTGGTATTTTGGTATGTGGGGGTAGTTTGGTAATTTTGGGAGAAACCTTAGGGTTTGTCATAGATTAATTGATATAATTAATTTAAGGGAATATTGTGATATTGGGTTTAATTCATGAGATTGGGGAATTTAGTGATTTAACTGTGTAATTGGGTAGTTTAAATACTTACCTATGAGAATGATGAAATTTCATTGTGTTGTTATATTTATTTCTTGTTTAGAAATAATTGTTTTGGGCTATCGGTGGAGGATAGCCATTGATTGTTGTAGACCTTGCATGCGGCTTAGGTATAACTGAAATTGAGTCATTTATTTGACTGTTGAGTTAATACAGAACATTCGTGTATTGATTATGTGTTGTATATGGCAAGTATTGATTATGTTGCATATGCATTTGGTTTTGGAGGAGATAGGGGATGAACTTCACGGTTTAGGAGAAGATAGGGGATGGACCTCTAAACCGGATTTGTTGGGAGGAGATAGGGGATGGACTCCAGTAGCATCACATATGTGTGTGCTTATTGATAATAGAAATATTTCTAGTTGTTGTTGATATGATACATCACCACCATGTGTATCAGTTGGGAAGTATGGAAGTGGATTTGATTGAGATTGTTATAACACCAGTATGTGTGTTTATTTTGTTATAAGAAAGGTTTAACCTGATTTGTTGTCCTTGTTGAGTTGTTTGGCCAGGTTCTGAGCCATGTCTGTATAAATGGAAAGTGTATTGTGTCATAGACCATGTGTCATAGACAATGTAGACATTCGTGTCATAAAATTGTAAATTGATTATTTTGTGTTAACCATGTATCGGGTGCTACTGCTTTAGTTAATTCTTATGCTTGGTTTAGTATTTCTCTACTGGGCTGTGGCTCACCCTATATGAGAACTTCATTTTCAGGTTCAGGTGGTTCACTACCTCCAAAGACTTAGCTTGTGAGGATTTGGACTTGAAGACTTGCTTTATTTGTTTTATTTGTTTTATTTGAACTATGTAAACATTCAAGCCTAGGGCTTTATTTGATTTGAGTTAGAACTCATGGAATTGTGTCCAAGTGTTGGCTTGGCAAGATGTAAGCCCGTAGGGCATTTATTTTAATGTTTTATTTCATAATACTCTGATGATTGAAATAATATAATGTTTTTTTTAATGATGCATGTTAAATATATATATATATATATTATGGGCTTAATTTTGAGGGCGTTACAACTATTTTATATCAATTTTTTTTGGTATTTTCTAGTTTTGTAATTTGTGTTCTCATCGTTCGTCCATTTCATATGTAGTCCTGGCAAATTGTGTACTATTTTTTTAATAATTAATTATTTTATTGAATTTGTGCTGGAGTTAGTGATTGAATGGAAAGTGGTGGTCGTGGTGGTGGTCGGAGACGACAGTCTATGATGGAGTCGCCAAAAACGAATCTTGTCTTTGAAAGCCTTCCATGTCTTCTTGCTTTCGTTGCTGCAGTTGGGATGGTCTCTGTTCAAATATATATATATTTTTTAGAAGCTCAGATCTGGTAAAGGCTTAATTGAACGGATAGTTAGAAAATGGGTTTTGCTTCTTTGATTTTTGGTAGCTTCATTTTGTACAGATAACCATCTGGATCCTCCTTTATCTTTCTTTCTGGTGGGTTTGGATGTCTTGTTGTGTATATGGGTTTCTTCTTCTGGGTGTTCACATATTTACATCTTTCTAAAAATCTCTGTTTGTGTATGTGTGTGTTTGTGTGTGAGTAATCAATTTTTCTACTGAGTCTCCCCCTTTTTCTCTACAACCACGTCTTGCTTCAATAGATAAAGAGAGAAAGAGATGAGAAGTGAGAGAAAGAGAAAAAAAAGTGTGAAATTAACAGATAAAGAGATAAAGAGATGAGGAAAGAGACACAAATAGAAAGAGAAAAAATAAGTTTGTGAAATCAATAGATAGAGAGAGAAAGAGAAAGAAATGAGTAGGAGAGAAACAGATAGAGAGACAAAAAAAAGTGGGTTCGAAAAGGTTATCCAAAATAGGTTAGTCTCTCTCCTCTGTATTACAATTTAAACAGATAAAAAAAGTTAAACAGATAAGAAAAAATAAATTTGTGAAATCTAAGCAGATAAAAAATAATTTGAACAGATAGATATAAAGTTGAACAAATAGACAAAAAAATTTGAACAGATAGAAAATAATTTAAATAGATAGATATAAATTTGAACATATAGTAAAAAAAATGGTCAATAAATAAATTAAGGGGTAAAATTGAAAACAAAATGTCTTCTCAAAACAATCAAATGACTTCTCATCAAATTATTTCACAAAGGGTGGATCTCATACCAATAAAAAATATCCATGGTACCTAATACCTTATGCTTTCCTTAGATTGGATTTATCACCAATTTTTTCTTTTTTTAGATACTTTTGTCATTAAGATACAAATTGAAATAAAAATTAATAGATGATGGGATTAAGTGTAATGATTTTTAGTTAAAAGGGTAAAAATGATATGAAACAATAGTTGAGGTTGTTAAAGTGTAATTTGTCTTTATTTATATCAAATAGATAATTATATGGGTAAATTACAATCACACTGGTTTGCTTAAAATATGACTTCATGTGATTCTAAAAATTGCATTGCATCCTACTCCATCTAATTTTTAATCGCATAGCAAATTACCAAATTTATTTACAATAGAAATTATTAATCAATTAATAGTTTTAATGATGTCATAAATATACTTCAATTAATAATTTTATTGTTGTATAGGAAATGAAAATAAAAAAATTATGATAAGAGAGTATTTATAATTTCTAGAATTAGTGGAGATAATATGTATTTTAAATAAATTTTTAGAAAGTGTATTTATAATTTACTCTAAATACATTAAATGGAGATAAAAATAAGGATTAATTACACTAACATCCCTGAGATTTAAGTTTAATACAATTTCCTCCCTGACATTTTAGAAATTACACTGGCCTCCTCTGTAAGTGTTAGTCTTCTAACAGAACTAACAGCAAATATGAAATGACTTTAATATCCTAAACTAATGAGCTAAAATTACCCTTGGCCCTTCTTCCATGTGTTGGGATCTGGGATCCCGCCCAAGACCTTATAGAAATCATAGCAAGCAGAAAAACACACCCACACAGAAGAGACACCATATTTAACGCGGTTCAGCATTAAAGCCTACGTCCACGGGAGAGTAACCGGTTATCACTTTACCAATGGAAAGCTTACAAAAAGATTACAATAGAGGAGGAGCTCACACTCTCCTCACTCAGCCACTCTCCCGTCTCCTTCTCTCACACCGAGAGAGACGGTCTCTTCGTCTCATATCTGTCACTCTCTTGGGTTTGTCCTTTCGGTTTGCTCACTCATTCAACTCTCCTCTCAACCTCCATTTATACACATTGAAGGAGAGTGAGTCTTCCATGTGAACTGGCTGGCCGCCTTCCTTGACATGGTTGGTGGCTGCCATGCTTGACTTGGTTGGTAGCCTCCTTCCATGACTTGTGTGTGTTCCCATGGAGAAGAATATCACCCCCTTCACATGGGGTGATATCAACAAATCACCCCCTCAACCCATGTGAGGTGATCTACTGCATACACTGCTGCTAATCTTGTCACGCCCAAATTCAACATAGTCTGCATCTCCTCACTGAGACCCTGCATCCCTTGAAAGGTAGAGATAATACACCAGAGATACAAGAGGAGGAGGGAATCCTACATCCTCAACTCAACTCACACCACTCTCTGATTTGGAGAGAGACTCTGCTCCTATCTCCCATAGATCTCTTCCATGCTTCCTGTCTCGGATGTCTACACCTGCTATGCTTGAACTTGCACAACCAAGATATCCGACACCCCCTGATTGGATGTCCTGCACCCCCTGCTGGAATGCCCTTGACTGTCATGCCTTATCTCGTAGGACAAGTCATTGGAGCAATAGAAAACTCGTTGTTCATCAACGTCCTCGGTCTTCTTTGCCCGGAGCTTTTCCTCTGAACTATCAGCCTTTGCCCTCTGCACTTCTGAACAACCTCCTAGCGTTTCTACATACGCTTGTTGTCTGTGCCTTTGCAATCCCTGATTTGCTATCCAGTAGATTGATGGTTGACAGTAGCTCCATCTGTCAAAGCATCGTTAGCTATGCACTTCCTTGCATAGTGCTCGCACCCATGGCTTCTGGTCTCCCTGCGTCAAGCTTGCTTGAGAGATCCGCATCAACTCTATCCTCTACTGCCATGGAACTAAAGAAACCACCATAGAGAAAAAAAACTTGCCACTCCTTGGCGCACACTCTTGCGTCTTATCTATCTTAATTTCTCTGTCTGGAAATTCCTGTGAACTTTCAATAACCCGCTGCTACACACTCTTCTCGCGCCTCTGTACGACACTCTAGCATACCCTTGCACTGCTGTACGTTTGCATTTGTGCTTCTGCGCTTAGTATGCTCCTCTGCAACTATTGTTCTACACGTCCACATACCATCAGTACCTACTCGTATACAGTAGCTCCAACAGCCACAGCATTTCCCTGAGCTTGTACTTGTTGCCAAATCATCTATCTGATGAAGTGGACTTTTGATTGAACCAGATCTTTCGATCACATCAACAACCAGGAAAGTTCCCAGGAAAGACTGGTGGGGTCACAACCAATCCCACTAAAGAACTAGTCTCCTTAGACAGTGTCTTTTTGACAGAACTTTCCTAGACATTGTTGATCTTGAGATAATCATGTGCAATTCTTCTGATCGCCCTTGACCAATCCTGATCTCCCTTGATTTGCCATTTGATCAAGCTTAATCTCCTTTGGTCTTCAATGATCTATCTCGATTTGTATCTGGTTGTCTAATCTGGTCAGAATCTGCCCATTTTAACCTCTTCAGTGAATCCGTAGCGTTCCACAATATCCGGCAACCTTCCTTCGATTATTGAAGATGACAAACTCCCTTGTTTGACAATCTTTCAAAACCGTTCAGAATTTCACTATTCTGACCTCGCGGTTGCGTCCGGAACGATCTGTTTAGCTAGGACCAACCTTCACTGCACTTCCGGGGACCTCACTGGAAAATATCCCTGAAAGTTGGGCCACACCATAATTTCTGAAAATTCTGGGCCAAATTGCAATTTTCAGAAGTTCAGGGAATATTCTGTGTACCAACAGAATATTCCGTCCGCTATACCTGATGTCGTCTGCCACTTTAATTTGCCTTCTTTTTACAGAAACTCCGATTCCAAAATCTGACCGTATGGATGTGTCCGGAATACTCCAAATAGTTGGAAAGCACTATTGGATCGCCAAAAACGGACTCCGAATGGCTTAGATGTAGCCAAAACATTTTGTGCGCCTCAGATCTGCGGCTACAACTTAGCCACGTTGCATCGGATAACTCTCTGCTCCCTCTGTTGACTGGTCAACGGCAGGCTGACGTGGCTAACACGTGGCTGACACGTGTCTGGCTGGCTGACACGTGTCTGGTTGGCTGACACGTGTCACCGACGTGGCAGATGACACGTCGATGACGTGGCGCTGACTGGACGCTGACATGGCGATGACGTGTCGCTGATGTGTCTCGTCTTCTTCATACAGGCGCGCGTGGGTAGCGTGGATGCGCGTGGTGTGACGCGCCGTCTGCCTGCACGGTGCGTGAGAGCGCGTGCTGAGACTTAGACTCACGCGTCTTCTTCAGGTGGCGGGTGAGGGCGCGTCTGGGCTTCTTTGGGGCTCTGCTTTGCATTTCTGGACTCCTCTCATCGAGACATAGCTCCTGGTATGCTCAAAACCTGATTTCGAGTGATTTCATTTCTGGGCAGTTTCGAAAAACGCACTGTTTTTATTCCGAAACGCACCGACGGGGCTTTGATACCAATTGTTGGGATCTGGGAATCCGCCCAAGACCTTATAGAAATCATAGCAAGCAGAAAAACACACCCACACAGAAGGAGACACCATATTTAACGTGGTTCGGCATTAAAGCCTACGTCCACGGGAGAGTAACCGGTTATCACTATACCAATGAAGAGATTACAGAAAGATTACAATAAAGGAGGAGCTCACACTCTCCTCACTCAGCCACTCTCCCGTCTCCCTCTCTCACACCGACAGAGACGGTCTCTCCGTCTCACATCTCTCACTCTCTTGGGTTTGTCCTTTCGGTTTGCTTACTCATTCAACTCTCCTCTCAACCTCTATTTATACACATTGAAGGAGAGGGAGTCTTCCATGTGAACTGGTTGGCCACCTTCCTTGACATGGTTGGTGGCCGCCATGCTTGACTTGGTTGGTAGCCTCCTTCCATGACTTGTGTGTGTTCCCATGAAGAAGAATATCACCCCCTTCACATGGGGTGATATCAACACCATGATCCTCCTCTTCTTCTTTACTGTGCATCTCCCTTATTGATCTCCATCACCAACGTTCAAAAATAAAATCTCCATCACCAATTTAGCTTTATCACAACTACTAACATCCACCTTCCAGCACCACAATCATAAACCCACCACCATCACCATTACCGACCTCTCACGACCCACCATCCTCTGTCACCTAGGGGTGTTTGGAAATAAGGCTTTTTAGTTTTTTTGGGCTAAAATAACACTAAAAGATAAAATAGGCTAAAATAGTTAATAAGACAAAATATCACATTAAATTCATAATCATTTAACTTTTTCTCTCTCAAATATTACATTTAACTACAAAAAAATCCAATCATCTTCTCAAACACAAAAATTTTATCCTATTAAAATAGCCAAAAACTAAAATAACCTACTAAAATAATAACTTTCCAAACACCCACAATATATACCCATGCTTGCTCCATCATGCACAACCATCACCATAAAGAGAATGCAAATCAAACCCAAACCGAAACTCCCAAATTAAACCCACACAAATCAAACCTTAATTGATGGCCAAATCCTTCACTATATGGGAGGAAGCGCAGAAGTGAATGAGAAGGTGGCGGCAGCGCTAGAGGGATGGCGATTGATAGTGTCGCGGTCTGTTGTTTGTGGTTTAATTTGATTGTAATTGTTTGATGTCGTTGTGGTAGTTCCAAAGGCAAGAACAGCTTGGTTTGAACTTTTGTTTTTCATTGGTAATGGTAGATTGGCACAGTATTCAATTTGTGGGCAATTAGTAAGTGAAAATTAAGTGTTGCTTGTATACCTTTTGGCGATTCTCTAATGGCAGCAAGACTTTGCTCAATTCCAATCGTTTCCATATCATGTTCACATTATATATACTAGCGGCCGCGCACATGCGATGCATGTGCAAACTCGTTTGGAATTATAATATGAAATTTACATTAAATTTTCTAATAATGGACATATAAATCACATGTATAACTATGTGTAATGTAACATTTGATAATAAGATATTTGATAAATAAAATAGGTGTACGTTAAAATTTGTTTCATTTTTTTTTAAAGAAAATATAATATTTACTAATCTTAACTAAAGAAAACTCTACAACAAAAATTCATATAAAATCTCAATTTGGTAAGATAAGACTGAAGATCTACAAATCTTGATGTATGTATTTATATATATATATATATATATATGATAAGCAAACAATTAAATATTTAATAAAATAATGATATAGGTATAGAATGAATTTTTGAAATTTCTTGCAGATTTTCTTTATTCATTATGTGATATATATATATATATATATTTTTTCATGTTTGGGGTCAACATTAATGAATTTTGTTGCAGAGTTTATGTTGTTCTCAATGGGAAGTGGGTGATGGTGGGTGAAGGTAGAGCAGATGTGGATGATGGTGGTGAGTATGAAGATTGTGGTGGGTCTGGTTTGTTTTTGACAGATGGGTCTCGTATGTTTTTCAGAGACTGATCAGAGAGAGAGGAGGAAGAGATAGAGATGGCACTAAGGGTAAAATAGACATTTTAAAAAATTTAATTGCTTATATTAATTTTTTCTTTTACTTGACTTAACGGTTGACTAACGGAGGGGTTGAATTGTAATGTAACTTTAAACTTTGAGGAGGAGATTTAATTTCTAAAACGTAAAGAAGATATTTGTATTAAAAACAAATATAAGGGGAGTGGCAGTGTAATTCATCCTAAAAACTGAATAAATTAAAAATAGATAGACGGCAGCTGCTTTTCTTTTTTGGTGGTGGAGTTATAAAGTTGCTTAAACAATTAATTGTGAACTTTTATTCTACTTTCGCCATCATATTTTATTCTTTTATAGTTGGTTTTAAGGTTAATACAATTTTGTAATTTAATTGCTTGGAACCCATATGGGTTAGTCAAAGTTTTTCCTTTTTGGTGATTTTTTTGTTTTTGTTTTTTGGTATTAATTATAATTCTATGTTCTTAAACTGGTTTTGTAATTGAAATGCTCCAATCCAATTATTGATAGTTTGATGTTTATTGACATTGGTATGAAAAAAGACATTTACAATATAGTTTTCTTTGATTTATTCACTTCTAAGTCTTGATTTTGAGTGGCTATATTGAATGAATTCACGGGGAACGTCTTTCAGAGAAGTAACTGAGTCGGTTTGTGAGATAAGGGACTCATTCATCGATGAGAGTGAGAACGAGAAGCTATCGAGATGGGATGGATGTTCCTCTAACAATGAGAGTGAGAGCGAGAAGCTATTGAGATGGGATGGATGTTCCTCTGAGGATGGAGTTTTTGAGCAAAAGAGTCTTTGACTTCAAATCAACATACTTGTTTTGCTCCTACCGGTTGGTCACAATTATGTGTCGTTTTGATTCTATTCTATTCTCTCTCTCTCTCTCTCTCGCTTTATATATATATATACACACACATATAATCATATCATAAAAGCTCCAAAACAGATGATGAGGGAAGGGAATGTGAAGAAATTGTCCGGGTATAATTAGGTAGACATCAGTAATAAAACCCATGTTTTTGGTGCTGAGAATTGGTCTCATCCAAAAAAGAAAGAAATAGACGAGAAACTTGGTAGTCTTCTTAATAATACAAAGGAGAAGGTTCTAATAGAATTTGTGAAAGCAACATCTCCTATAACTAGAGTTCCAATAATAACGGGGACTTACGTGTAGGTTCTAATAAGTGGACTTATTATTCAATAGGTTCTATGAGAATTAATGGCATTTTTCATCAATTACTATAAAAAAACATTACTAATTGTTAATTTTCAACTACAATTTGAAATTTTTGTCACAAAAAATATCACTCATTATGAGTTTTAATGACAAATTTAAAAAATCGTCACAAAAAAAGGTTATTAATTTTTAACTTTCAACTATAGTTTGAAAATTTGTCATAGAAAAGCTTCACTAATTATAAGTTTTAGCGACAACTAATAAAAACCGTGACAAACAAAGTCATTAATTGTCAATTTTTAGTGACATATGTAAAAAAAAATTGTTACAAAAAATTATTTTGAACGACGATTTTATTATGACTTATTTTCAATAGGACTTGATGAGAATTAAGTTCAACTATTAGGACCTATTGACAGTTTATACAATAATGAATTCCTCATGACTTTGAGCAAAGCATCATTGAAATTGATTCTACTGCTAGACTAGTTTTTTGAAATCCTGGCTAGAGATCATGATCCAATATTACATTTCTGGCATAGGCAAAATAGGTTTCAGCAACCCATGTTTGCCACTTGGAATAAAAAAGGTGAAATTCATCTGTTCATATATAGTAGCCTTCATACATATTAGCTGTAACAACCAATGTCTTGAACAATACGATACTCTACATTTCTAAACATGGGTTAATTTTCCGACATGAACCAAAAGCATTGACTTTATTCATTTATTGGATAAAATCTATTTTTGTACATAGACACATATATGACTCATGCTGCTTTAAACTTCCTTCATTGACAAATGTATATCAGTAAATTTAGTTGTACTATACATACATGCAGGTCTTTCTCATTTTTTTTTTTTTGAACAGATTCATACATATATATGACTTCATGCTGCTCCAAACTTCTTATGCTGACAAATGTATTAGTAAATTTAGTTATACTAGAGCATCGCAACCATTCATTTCACACCTTCATATCCTAGGACGGGTGGATCGCTTTGACATATTAATAGGATAAAATCTTTTATGCTTGTGCAACTAATCAAAAAATTAGCACTTTGAAGAATTAGGAGCGCTTCAAAAGTCTTGATTGCTTTCTTGCAGGTAAGTGATCAGTTTGAAGAACAGATTTTTCCTTACTTATTATGGCTTTATGATGTGTCAGGCACTTATTAACAATGCAGAAACCTCCTAGTCTACCTGCTGTATTTCCTTCTAAAATGTGCATTAGACATTTATTTATGTCCTAAATGATAATTCCTTTCATCATTCTCTATGATGTATGATACAGTGAACATTTTGTGAATCTTTTTCTAAACATGCTAATGAAAAGATAGTCAGGTGTGATATGTTTGGCGTTAAGAGGACTGAGGGCAAGTGAACGCTCAAATAAGGAGTTGAGGCTATAAGAATTGTATTCTTATAGTAGTAGTAAGGATTACATGCTGACCCAAGTAATTGTGAGTAAGCTTCATAGAGTTTTTGGAATATTTTATACTTTAGTTAATTAATGTTTCTATTTCTTTAAGTTTTCTTGTTATTGAAGCAATTTGTTATACTGATTGATCAATAATATAGAATTGTTAGAAAAAAATGATTTTTTTGTGACTTTAATGAGAAGTTGAAGTAGGTCCCAACCATTGGTTGAGGTGGGATTAAATAAGTTTAGATTCTTTGTTACAAGGTCTTTACACCACAAAAAGAATGACCAAAAGCCATTAAGAAATGGGAAATTATCTCATAAAGTTGGCCTCACGAATGAGGTATTGGAAATTGTGTATAACTACCAATCCCACATTGATTATAGAGGAAAGCTTTGATAGGTATTTAAACCTCAAGATTTTGATAAGGGCATGAGCCCTTTGGGGCATCCAAATTTTTCGAAGGGAGGGAGTTATGGACGCTTCAATGATGGGTTTGGGCCAAAACTATGGTCCAAGTTGGTTATAGCAAAATTGCCATGCACCAGCCGCCCGCCTGCCAAGAGCGGGTCTGGGTGCTTGGGAGTTAGGACTGAGGCTTGTATAGTGTGTGTAACTCACACATTGAAATCTCATCAATTTTGTGCATTACTCCAGTAGTTTTGTAGGATTAATGGGCATTGGTTGCTAGCCTTCATGGCTGGAGGCTCCTCCTTTCTCCCCCATGGGGTATAAATAGAGAACAACCTCTTTAGTTGTCAATACAGATTTTTGCCTTCCAGAATTATACATTCAGTTTGTTTGCTCCTATAATTTTCTTCCTGTGTGAGAGTGCTGCCATTGTCGGTTCGCTAAAGTTAACAGAAGGTGCTTCTGCTTCAGCTAGTCTAAACCGTCGTATCCTGGTAGACAGAAGTTCGCGTACCTCTACCACCCACGATGAGGCGGCTAATCTATTTTAAAGAGACTGTGGTACCACACAGGCTTCGATTTGATTCCTCGTCTTTCAATAGATTATGTGATATATATTTCTGTTTCATGTTCTATAATGTAATTTATCAAATATGGATTTATTTGATATTCTATAATTTAATTTATCAAATATAAATTTATTTGTTTTGTTTAATCACGCAATTTGTACAACAAGCTTAAAACAGATTATATGTATTTCCTATAAAATTAAATAATTAGATTCATCTAGTAATTTAGAATAATTCAGATTCATGTATAAGATTAATTGGTTTTGGTTTCTGTGACTAAATATCATGTTGTGTCAAGATCACTGTTTCAACATGATAAGGGAATTCATCTTTAATTTTAATAAATCACACTACTTGTATTTATTAACAGGAAAAAAATATATGTTTTTGTATTGGTTATGTGTCATAGCAATTTTCTACCAGATGAATGGCCACTGTTTGAATTCATGATTTAATTGCATGCCTCTGTATACATTCCTACCATTATGTTAGAATCTTTGAATAATAAAAACTCACTGTTTCGTGATTGGACTATATTTAGACTACTATTGCATACTTAGAATTACAATAATAAATAAACAAAGGAACATATATACATGCTAGTTATATACATGCTTAGATTTACTCATTGTTTTGTATACTGTTTCGTTGCCCATTATTTTTTATGATCGTAAATTATGCAATGTTATGGTTTTAATTGTTCAGTTGATTAGAATACTTTATTTCTAGATCTAATAATATAATTTCCGTGATTATGCAATTTTTGGCATGTAAATTATCTTATAGATTTTAGTTTTTTTACATGATTTAATTTCTTATGTGCATGTTAATTGCTAAAATTATTTACATGGTTATTGTTTTGTAACAATTTCACATAATTCCTACCTACTAAATTTTAATTTAAGATTTTGGAGTTATAAAGGTTTTGTAACTTGTCTATATTTATTTGCATGTTTTCTAGAACATTTGCATGATTTTAATTGCTAGAGTTATTTTCATGATTATTGTGAATTAAATTCATATGCAACTCTTGCCTAGTAATTTAATTTAAAGTTATAAGGCTTTGTAACTTGCATAGTATTTTAATTCATTCTCTAATTTTGCTATTCAATATACTGCTAGAGAGTTGAAATACCTTTATTGCTTTACAGTTTTTTTCCAAGTATTTGCTTTGTATTTTGTTGTGGTTTCCTACTAACTTACTTTACAAGAATACCTATGCGCAAGGGAATGGAAAAAGAAAATACAAATCCAAATGAATAAAATTTGGGATTGCAATAAAATTTAAACTACTAACCTTTTTGATTGAACATAAATACCTAAGCGAGGAAAGGAGTTTAGACAAATAATAATTCTATTTGGATTGGTTTATATTTGCAGTAATGTTTTGCTTGATTTTTAATTTGGTTCATTTACCAATTTGTAGAAGCAAGTTTTATTTGCTTGTATTGTTATAACAATTTTTTACATTGCTTATAATTTGGTTAGCAATTTTTAAATTGCTTGTAAGTTTGGACTTTGGTTTGTTTTAACCTAGTTCATCCCTTGGAAAACTTAATTCTAAAAATTGTTTCCCATGGACTAGGAGCCAACATGCTCTTGAAAGTTGTCAAAAGGTTAACTGGGTTTTAAGTGGGACCAATGTGACCCTTCCAGCTTTCCTGGGAATATTCCTGACTATGTTCGATTCTAGGTTAAGTGATGAGACTAGTTTTGAATTAAATTTCCAACTATGTAATTTTTTAGTGTTCAATTTAATTTCTGGAAACACAAAAAGTGAAATTCTGTTGTATTTTTCAGAAATGGCAATTGTCACCAATGCTGCTGCTAATGTTGGTGTGGATCAGAACCCCGGGGCAACTGGCTTGCTAACCTTTACTGTTGTGACCTCTGTGGTCAACCCGGTTACTGTGACCTCTATGGTCAACCCTGTTATTGCTCCTGCTGTTCCTGGAGGACCTCTCAACCATCATGAGTGCTCGGAGAAGTTCACGGGAGTGAATTTCAAGCGATGGTAGTAGAAGATGTTGTTCTACCTAACAACTCTAAGCCTTGCAAGGTTTTTGAGTGAAGATCCACCAACCATGGAAGAGAATAAGCAAGACAAACAAAAACTCATGGCTCTAGATGCTTGGAAGCAATCAGACTTCCTTTGCCGGAACTATGTTCTGAATGGTTTGGCAGATTCACTTTTCAACGTGTTTTATGCCAAGAAATCAACAAAGGAGCTGTGGAATGCTTTGGACAAGAAGTATAAGACCGAGGATGCTGGGGCAAAGAAATTTGTCATTAGCTGGTTTCTGGACTTCAAAATGTTGGACTCAAAAACCTTCATCAGTCAAGTCCAAGAGTTCCAAGTAATTCTACACGAGATTCATGAAGAGGGAATGTTCCTGAGTGAATCATTCCAGGAAGCTGCGTTGATTGAGAAGCTGCCTAACGGTTGGAAAGACTTCAAGAACTACTTGAAGCACAAGCAAGAGGAAATTACAATCGAAGAGCTCGTTGTCAGGCTCCGTATTGAGGAAGACAACAAGAAGAAAGTGGGGAGTACCTCCACTATAAAAGCAAACATGGTTGAGCATGGCTAGTCCTCAGGGGTGAGGAAAAAGCCACCGACAAGTAAAAGCTCAAAGCTGGGGGCAAGAGGCGGTGTCTCCAAAACGCCAGTCTACAAGTCGCAGGAACCTACTTTTGGGTTTTATGGAAAGTGTTTCAACTGCAGAAGCGATGGGCATCGGGTGGTTGATTGCACAAAAAGAAGACGTCTTACAACAAGTACCCTCCACAGAACAATAGCCATGCCCACATGACTGACATGCATTTGGCAGATGTCGTCTCTGAAGTGAACATAGTGGGGTCTAACCCGAAGGAATGCTGGGTGGACGCTGGGGCCACTTGCTACATCTGTGTGGAGAAAAAGATGTTCACAACTTTCACACCAATTTCAAACAGGGAGAAGTTGTTCATGGGGAATTCTACAACCTCAACTATTGAGAGCAAAGGCAAGGTGATCCCAAAGATGACTTCAGGAAAAGAGTTGGCTCTTAACGATGTCCTATATGTGCCAGACATTTGTAAGAACCTTGTCTCGGGGTCGCTCTTAAGTAAAGCATGGCTTCCACATGGTGTTTGAGTAAGATAAGGTCATGTTGACCAAGAGCGAGGTCTATGTGGGGAAGGGATATATGTCAGGTGGTATGTTTAAGCTCAATGTAATGACTCTTGTCCCTAAAATTAATGAGAAAGCTTCTTCTTCTGCTTATATGCTTGAGTCCCCTAATGTATGGCATGGTAGATTGGGTTATGTAAATTTGGACTTTTTGCATAGATTAATCAAGTTAGATCACATACCATCTTTTAAGATTAATCCAAATCACAAGTATGAAACTTGTGTAGAAGCAAAATTGACAAGGACTTCTTTTCATTCTGTTGAAAGAAGTACCGAGCCTTTGGATTTAGTGCACAGTGGTGTGTGTGACTTGAAAGTTGTACAATCACGTAGTGGCAACAAGTACTTCATCACTTTTGTTGATGATTGTACTAAATACTGTTATGTGTATATAATAACCCTCATCTTGTCTTAGTCATATTCATGAACATTTATATGATTTTGCCTTGTTAAGTTCGTACATGCAGACTTGGACTTGTTTTGCCTAGGTAAAGGTCCTTATCTTGTCTTGATGCTATCATGTTTTGCCTAAGTATTGTATGCATGCTTTGTTCCTTGCTTGGTGTTGTCTTAAGCCTAGGTCATCTCAAGCCTAGGTCGTCTATCCTTGCTGTCTCAAGCCTAGGTCACACCTTTGAACCTCTTACACCTAGGTCGTTGAGCGCCAACACCTAGGATCATCTTGGAACCACCTTGGTTGACCTCCACCTCCACCGTCACCTAGGCATGTTGGCTGAGGTGTGCATCACCTAGGCTGAGGTGTTAATCATCTAGGCGTCCTAGATCCTTGAACCTAGCAACCTTTTATTCCGGGACTGGTATGACCTAGGCCGAGGTGTGGTACATCTAGGCCGAGGTGTGGCACACCTAGGTCAAGTGTTATCCTTTCTAGTCGAGATCATTGAAACCTTCTTGTCCAAAGCCTATGTCTTGATTCGAGATCATTGCCTTGTTAGAGTGCCCATGCCATCTTACTTGTTGTACACAGTTTGTCATATCCTTGTCTTTTCACTCTGGTACCTTTTTTAGGAGAGCTAATCAGGTGATGCCACGTGTCCTAGGAGTGGTTTAAGCCAGCTAGCCGTGAGGGAACCCATATCATTTTGTCATATCATTGTTCTTGAAGAGAGAGAAGCTCTAGGAAGAAGAAGGAGTTCTTGAGAGAGAACTAGATTTCCAAGTTTGATCCTTAGAGTTTGAACCGTTTGATCCGTGTTTTGAGGTCAGATTCTTGATCTACTCTTGTTGTTCTTTATGTTGATCTAATCACATTGCATGATCTAGCATGATTCATGAGCCATGCATTGATTTAAAGTTTTGTTCTAGAAAGAGAAAGTGATGTTCTTATGTTCTTGAAGAAAAACATGTTTTGATCCGAAAGTTTGTAACAAGTTCCATGTTTTTGTGTTTATTTTTATGAAATATTCAAGTATGGGTACCCAGGTCCATGTTTTTGAACTCATAACATGAAATCTTAGATTTTGAATAAGAAGTTATGATTTTAGCATTCATGTTCTTCATATTCTTCAAGAGAAAACCTAGATTTCCAGACTTCATTTGCTTAAGTGTGGTCACTGAGACCCACTATTGCCTAGACCACACACCTAGGCCAAGCATCATATCTCACCTTGGCCTACCATGCATAATCACTTGCACCTTAGCCTATCTTGCATGCACACCTAGGCCAACCACCACACACCTAGGCCGACTATGGTACACCCTTGCCGGCACCTTGTAACACCTCGGCAGACAGCCGCACACCTAGGCGTAGGAGACCACACCTCGGCCAAAAGGTGTGGGACCTCGGCCAAGACTCCCTGAGTTCATCCAGCTAGGCCATTTTAGCCTAGATCATCTCTGTGCATCTATTCCGAGACCTGGTTGGTACCCATCATGTTTTCCCTAGAAGAAAAATAGTGTTTTGACTCTCAGCACATGTTTTGCTTTGTCTTGACTTGGTTTTGGAAAGAAATGTCGGGATCATTTTCATTCATGTAAAACTTGTTTTAAGAATGCATTGCACAACCATCTTTGAGCTTTCCTTCTTGTCTTCTTGAAATGCATTTAGTAGACTTTGCTATATGATTGTAGGTCTTGGATTCTTGCCTTAATCCCTACATTCGAAGAACCATTGTGAGTGGTATTTCTAATAAAGCTATGTTATAATGTTTTGATAAAAGCTTTGCTTTGTTTTGTTTTGAAAAAATATTTGATCAAGTATGAATGATTATCCATTAGCTTCTGTATCAAGTATTACCTTTGTTTTGATGACATTCTTGGAAAGTCCTTAGTGCTAGCGGACTATAATGCAACTAGTACCCTTGTTTGAGATATCTCCCTTGCCACCAACAGTCTTGTATGGGTGGGTTTGTCTAATCGATTCCGGGTCGATTATTCCCTTGTTTTGTCAGGAATGTCATCCCTTGTATTATGTTGATGCTAGTAAGCATCCCTTGAAGCTTTGAAGGACTTTGATAGATGAACTTGGTTCATCCCCTGATTTTGTACAAGCTATGATATGTATTGTTTGATAAAGATCTCAGAAATCACTCATTCAAACCTTTATTACTTATACCATTAACTGAGTATCGAAGCTCACCATCTCCTTTATATATATATGTAGGTGATGAGCAAGAAGGCGATGTCGCCTAAGTTTTGTTTGCAGCTTGTTTTGGATTCTCGCTTTGCTAGCATCTTGAAGATTATGCTTCTTAGCTTTTGATTCATGTCTTTTGCATATTTCGGCTTGAGAAGCCTTTTGATCAAGATGTAATATATACTTTATTTTGTCTCGAATTCGAGGTGTAAAACCATGATTAAGCTGTATGACATTTCATTAGATCTATGCACAACTCTTATGGACTACTTAGATTTAAATTTATTGCTCTGCACATGTAAGCCTCATATGTATACTCTGATTGTGTGAAACTTTGTAAGTTGGCCTTTGGTAATCTTGGATTACTGGCCATCATGGCACCATTTTACTAGGGGCGAAACGGGGTCGTGACAGTGTATTTGCTTAAAAGCAAAGATGAGGTGATTGATAAATTCATTCTTAATTTATTCTTTTCAAGAATGAAGTTGAGAATCAACTAAGCCAAAAGATCAGGGCTGTAAGAAGTGATCGTGGTGGTGAGTATGAATCCCCTTTTGCAGAGATTTCTGCTCAATTTAGGATTATTCACCAAACCATAGTGCCTTACTCCCCTTAGTCAAATGGTATTGCTGAGCGGAAGAATAGAACATTAAAAGAAATGATGAATGCAATGTTAATAAGTTCTGGATTGCCACAGAACTTGTGGGGGGAAGCGATTCTCTCCGCGAATTACATTCTAAATAGAATCCCTCGAAAGAAAGTAGACAAGACTCCATATGAATTATGGAAAGGCCGCAAGCATTCTTATAATTTCCTATGAATGTAGAGGTGTCTTGCAAAAGTGGCGGTACCTACACCCAAGAGTGGATTATATATTCATTGGTTATGCACAAAATAGTAGTGCATATAGATTTCTTGTGCACAAGTCTGATATTTCAGATATCTACAAAAATACCATAAAGGAGGCAAGGAATGCGTTCTTCTTTGAAGATGTATTTCCTTGTCGAACCCGAGGAGAGGATCAAAGTTCTGAGAGGAACTTGAAGATGATGAAGATGAGGAAATAGATGAGCCAAGAAGGAGTAAGAGGGCTAGGACTGCCAAGTCCTTTGGCCCAGACTTCTTGACTTATATGTTAGAGGAAGAACCTTGAACTTTTCATGAAGCTGTGACTTCACTTGAAAGTCCCTTATGGAAAGAAGCAATTAAGAGTGAAATTGACTCCATCTTACAGAACCATACTTGGGAGTTGGTTGATCTACCCCTAGACAGTAGGGCCTTAGGGAGTAAGTGGATCTTTAGAAGAAAGATGAAGGCTGATAGGTCAATTGATAAGTATAAAGCTAGGCTAGTTATCAAAGCATATAGGCAGCGAGAAGGCTTGGATTATTTTGATACGTATTCACCTGTGACAAGAATTACATCCATTCTCCTGGTGATTGCGATAGCCGCTTTACGTGATCTAGAGATACATCAAATAGATGTAAAGACAACTTTCTTAAATGGAGATTTAGATAAAGAAATCTACATGGAGCAACCTGAGGAGTTTTCAGCTCCAGGGAAAAATAAGAAAGTCCGTAAGCTTGTCAAGTCATTATATGGTTTGAAGCAAGCTCCGAAGCAATGGCATGAGAAGTTTGACAATGCTATGTTGTCAAATGGATTTGAAATCAATGAGTGTGACAAGTGCGTATATGTTAAAGACACCGACAGAGATTATGTCATTTTGTGTCTATACGTAGATGACATACTCATTGTTGGTAATAATGACGAAATGATTAGAATTACCAAGAGATTGTTAAACTCTAAGTTTGACATGAAATATACGGGCCTTGCAGATGTCATTCTGGGTATTAAGATTACCAAAACATTTAATGGTATTGTACTTTCTCAGTCTCACTATATTGAGAAAATACTTGAGAAATTTGGTAAATCAAATACAAGTGTGTCTAGGACACCGGTAGATGTGAGTCTACATTTAACCAAGAATAATGGTGAGAGTGTTTCTTTGCTAGATTATTGTAACGCCCTCAAAATAATACATAAACCTAACATTCTTGACATTCATTGATATAAGAGAAATAAACATCTTTCTATTAATCAAAGTAGTTCATACAAAAGTATTACATGTTGACAATAAAAGTAAATGCCCTATGGGCTTACAACTTTCCAAGCCAACACTTGGTTGCAAGAAGAGAGTACTAACTCAATTACAAAGTAAGCCCTTGGCTTGATTTACATGTAATACACAAAAGATAACACAAAAAGTCTTTCAGCCTCTAGCCTCCCAAGCTACGTCCTTGGAGGAGGCATACCATCTGTACCTGAAAATGATGTCCCATATAGGATGAGCCACCGCCCAGTAGAAATATACTAAACCAACTATAAACAATGACTAAAATAATAGCATTTGATAGATGGTCAACACTTATAAATCGATTTAAATCACAATACAGTCCCATGACAATCATGTCCATGTTACATTTCACTTCCCTTTACTTATACAATTCATTTCATAGCATGGCTCAGAACCTGGCCAGATAAGTTAAATGAGATCACGTCTCATATCAATAGTACTTCCAATTCAATTGGGATGACAACTCATGTTAAACATTTCATACTTCACAATAGATACACATAATTGCTGTATCAATCTCAAATAAAACACTTCCGTACTTCATATATGATATGCAGATTTGCTATATCAATACTTCAATAGATACACATATTAGCTGTCTTAGCGGAGTACATCCCCTGTCTCCTCCCAGACAATGTCCGGTTTAGGAGTCCATTCCCTATCTCCTCCCACACAACACAATGTATATAAACACGTATCATATACAAGATCATTCAATACATAAATTTGATGTATTATTCCAACTGTCATATTCAATGACATACTCAATGTGATTAGTTTCAGTTTTCCATAATCAACATGCAGTGTCTACAACAATAAAGACTATCCTCCGCCGAAAGCCCAAAGCAGATATTTCTAAACAGAAGATAAATGCATCAACAGATATAATATCAACATTTTCATAGGTGAGTGATAAATTAATCCAACTACACCATTTAATCCCATAATTTTCCAATTTCATTATTCTCAATTCAATTTCACATTTCCCCAAATTAATTATACAAATTAATTATTCAATACAATTAGGACATTTTCCCCTTTTTCATATATCAACCCTAAGGTTTGATTTCACCAATCTCACAACATCAATTCCATTTTTCAACAACTCACATTCACATAGGTTTTGATATTTGAAAACCCCTCTTTTGTTAATTACATAAGAAACCCTAACTTTTCCAAAATTACCTAACATCACCGACTACTCAAAATGGCTAAAATTAAAGACAAAACTCATAAGATGGAGTAGGATATCCCTACCTCGAAAATAGAAGCCCAAAGGTTAAGATGATCAAAATCCAAAGTGCTCCAAATCCGCTATTTTTCAGATTAAAAGGAAGCCCTCAACACCCTCTATCTTTCTTACAAAGGAACTAGGGTAGAAACTCAATAGAAGTAGATCAATCCCTAGAGAGAAGGTGTTTAGAGAGAGAGAGAGCTCGGATCTAGGGTTTTGAAAATGAAAGAGATAAAAAAGTGAAGTGTTTCCCGCTGCTGTCTACTGATATAACACAGGCTCGCTCAAGCGAAGGATTGGTTGCTCGAGCGACTAGACATAAAGAAAGCCTCACTCGAGCGAAGAAAGTCTCACTTGAGCCAACAATGCAAACCTTCAGGTCTGCAACCAGAAGCACGCTCGAGCGAAAAACTCCAAAACATAGTCCTCGCTCGCTCGAGCGAAGAAAAGCTCACTCGAGCCAAGAACTCAAACTCTCAGGTCTAAACCCAGACGCAGACGCACGCTCAAGTGAAGAAACCCTGGCTCGAGCGAAGAACCCAAAACACAGAGCTCGCTCGAGCGAAGAAGCAAAATTCTGGGCAGCAACCATTTGTTCCCAAATACAACCAACCTGTAACAAACCTGCCCAACACATCCTATAACTCAAAAATAAGGAATTAAAGGATGACAACAAGATATATACAACAACAAGATCCACGAAACCTAAGTCCGGATACAACAACCAAATGGAGAAAGACCGAGGTCGCTATAACTATTCTCGAGTCATTGGAAGTTTGATGTATCTAATGAGTTGTACAAGATCGGATATAGCCTACTATGTTAGCAGGCTTAGTAGATACACAAGTAATTTGAATGCCACTCATTGGAGGGGCATTACGCAGATGTTACATTATCTACGTTGCACCCAGGATTATGGGTTACATTATACTAGATGCCCAGCGGTACTAGAAGGGTATAGTGACGGTAATTGGATATCTGATATAAAGGATTCTAAATTCAATAGTTGTTATGTGTTTACCCTCAAAGGGGCAGCCGTATCTTGGAAATCTTCCAAGCAAATGTGTATATCGAGATCAATGACAGAATTCGAGTTTATTGCTTTGGATAAAGCAACTGAAGAAGCTGAATGGCTTCGCCAGTTTGTTGAGGACATTCCACGTTGGTCGAAACCTGTGCCTGCTATCTGTATTCATTGTGATTGCCAATCGGCGATTGGACTGGCACAGAGTAATATGTATAATGCAAAGTCTAGACATATCCGTCGTAGGCATAATTCCATACAACAACTACTCTCTAATGGATTTGTCTCTCTAGACTATGTAAATTCTATGGACAACATTGCGGATCTGCTAACCAAAGGGTCAACTTGAGAGTTAGTAGAACGTCATCAAGAGGAATGTGGTTAAGGCCTTTAGTAATGTTACCTGAACAGAAAATCCAACCTAATTGACTGGAGATCCCAAGATCGAGGTTCAAAGGGACAACCTAATTTCGCGTAATGGGTGAGTCACTGAAGAGGTAAATCCTCTTGCCCATTCCTTTATACAGTGATACCCTGTGGGGGTAGAATGTTAAGCTAACACTTTTAATGATCTAAGTGATATGAATAATCAACCGTGGTATAATGAGATACCTTATATAGGTCACCTATGTGAGTACGAAGTGGGGCAGCTTCTTTAAGAATTGGTAAGGCTGAATTCTTTAAAAACACTCACTGAACCAGGCTAGTGTTCCAGGGCTATACTTGACACACCAGTGAGAACAAGAACAATGGTTGGACTAACTCTTGTGTGAGGTCTATTGTCTCGGTTCACACAAATGGCAGAACAGATTAAGACATCACGTTCACTGGTCAACTAGTAAATCCGATAGGCGTTCACTACAAAAGGTTCAAGGCCAACAGCTACCTTTTCTGATATAGGGTTAGTCTGTGTGCTCTCTCTTCGAGTGTTTGTTGTAAATGTTGTCCGTTTTTCTTTATTCGGTCAATTTATATTCATATGTTGGATTGTTGGGGAAAAAAAAAAGTTTTTTGGTGACTTTAATGAGAAATTAAAGTAGGTCCCAACTATTGGTTGAGGTGGGATTAAATAGGTTTAGATTCTTTGTAACAAGGTCTTTACACCACAAAAAGAATGATAAAAAATCATTAAGAATTGAAATTGTCTCATAAAGTTGGCCTCATGAATGAGGTATTGGGAATTGTATATAACTACCAATCCCACATTGATTATAAAGGAAAGCGTTGATGGGTATTTAAACCTCAAGATTTTGATAAGGGCATGAGCCCTTTGGGAAATACAAATTTTCCGAAGGAAAGGAGTTATGGATGCTTTAAGGATGGGCTTGGGCCAAAATTATGGTCCAAGTTTGGTTATGGCAAAATTGCCACAAGCGCACACCGCCTGACCGCTCGGGCCGGGCAGGGCCGGGTCCAGGTCCGTGGTCTGTGATTCATGGGTCGTGGATCTTGGATCTTGGGACTTCGGACTTGGGACTTAGGCTTGGGCTTGAGGCTTGTTGGAATGGATTAGGTTTGGACTGGGCCGAATTGGTAGTCCACTAGCCTAATCTTTTTGGGTTAGGTCTGCTGCAGATTTGAATATACATACAAGTGTATAGTGTGTGTAACTCACACATTGAAATCCCACCAATTTTGTGCATTACTCCAGCAGTTTTGCAGGAGTAATAGGCATTGGTTGCTAGCCTTCATGACTGGAGGCTCCTCCTCTCTCCCCTATGGTGTATAAATAGTGACCAACCTCTTTGGTTGTCAATATAGATTTTTGCCTTCTAGAATTATACAATTAGTTTGTTTGCTCCTATAATTTTCTTCATGTGTGGGAGAGTGCTGTCATTGTTGGTTTGCTAAAGCTAACAGAAGGTGCTTCCGCGTTAGCCAGTCTAAACCATTGTGTCCTGGGAGACAGAAGTTGACGTACCTCCAGCACCCATAGTGAGGCGGCTAATCTATTTTAAGGAGACTGTGGTGTCGCACAGGTTTCAGTTTGATTTCTCGTCTTTCAATATATTATGTGATATACATTTCTATTTAATGTTTTACAATGTAATTTATCAAAAATAGATTTATTTGATGTTCTATAATTTAATTTATCAAATATCAATTTGTTTGTTTTGTTTAATCATTCAATTTGTACAACAGAATTTCTACACAAGATACTGACCTCCAATGAGATTTTTTAAGTGGAATCAATTTATTCCAAGTGTTCTATTGAGTAATACTTCTGCCCATTATTAGCATTTTCACATAGTAAGTATTTTTCTGCTTATTTAATTTTTAGGGTGGTGCATGAGACTACGGGTGTGTTTGATTTGTGTTTTGAAATATGTTTTTGAAAGAAAATTTCCAAAAACATGTTTGGTTATAAGTTTTTTCAAAAAAATTCAAAATTACTTTAATCTCTATTACACATCAATCAATCACTTTTTCTCTCTCCTTCTTAATCATTTTTTCTCTCACACACATCTACTTAATTACGACAAAATATCAAATCATCCCAAACTCCAAAACTCCAAAACTATTTTCAAAATATACAACCAAACAAATCAAAAAAAATTCTAAACTCTCTCCCTAAATTTTTTTTTTTTTTTGAAAATTTATCTCAAAACACAAACCAAACACACCCTACATGTTTCAAACAAATGGTGTGCTTTCTTGGGGACTAATCTACTTTTGTGAAGAACTTGTCTTTACATTCACTGTGTATTTTACAACTTTTTTATTTTATTTTTATGTTTGTTGTTTTTGGTAAGTGATCTTTGCAGATCAATCAAATCAAATCAAATCAAAGTGTTGGAAGCAAATTTGGAGGTCTTAATAAGTCTTATGATAATTAATGGTATTCTTTTAATCAAATATTATTGAAAAACATGACTAAATGTTAACGACAGTTTAAAAAAAATCATCACAAAAAAATTACTAATTTTTAACTTTGAGTGATAGTTTGAAAAATTCATCATTGAAAAGCCTCACTAATTGTAAATTTTAGTGACAATTTATAAAAATCATGAAATAAAGTTACTAATTGTCAATTTTTAACGACATAAGCAAAAAATTGTTACAAAAAATTACTCTTTGCAACAATTTTACTAAAACTTGATGAAATTAAATCTAATTATTAGAATCTATTAATAATTTATTCTTAATTTAACAGGCTTAAAATATGATCCCAATCCTACCTTGTATACAAAAATAAATTTCTCAAACCCTAACAAAATAAGTTGGGATGCGCGGTTTGGGTGGGTCAATGGGCCAATCCCTACCTTTCGGGAAATTCTATTTGAACCGAAAATATATCTCAGTATGCCCGATTCAAATTTATAAATTTTAATTCATATTATCTTAATATGAATTTACTAAAAAAAATACATATTAAACCCTAAAATATTTTTTTTCCCTCATAGTACACCATAATCAATTATTCTTATTCAAATCTCTGTATCTTCTTTCCCAAGAGATCAAAGTTATTTCTTCATCTTCTTCTTCTTCTTCTTCTTCTTCTTCTTCTTCTTCTTCTCTCCAAAACTCCAATACATCCTACTAAAACTCACCATTATATGCATATACACTTAAAAAATATAATATTTGAAAAACAATACAGAAAAAAAATTCAATAAAAGAGGTAAGCCAACCAAGGTATCAGAGTGTTTCCAATTCAAGCATTTTGTCAAACACATAGTAATCAACACATTGGAATAGCAAAACAGCAAGAAAAGAAAGAGATATAAAAAAGCAGATGCAAGGCAATATGCTATGCAAAGTACACAAGTGATCAGTCATTTTAGCAATGTTCAAAGCAGTTTTATTTATTTATTTTTTAAGTTTTGATTTATAGAATCAAACTATATTGCTTCATGATTACATGAGAATTTTGAGACATAAACAAAATTGAGTATTTTTTTTTATCGGGTGCGTTTACGATTCAAATTAGGTTTTCCATCAACATATAAGGCATTATTTAACTCAGAAAGAAAATTAAACAACAGAGAAGAGAGACAGGAAAACCCTAGACGTACAATGCCGTCCAGCTAGAGACAAAAGGGATTGAAAGATCGACCGAAGTGAAGGACGAGAAGTTTGTCAATAGTGTATCTGATTATGAAGTTTGTCTCTCGATTTTTTTTTAAATTTGTTTATTATTTATTATTTGGGTTTACCTTGAGGGTAATTTGGGAAAAATAATAAGGTGTAGTGAGAGTTACATAAAATTTTAAATAATTGAACATGGTGTACTCCGAAATTGGGATTACTTAATGATTTTTTGGATGTAAATATCCCCCCTACCTTTCCCTTTCGCTCTTCTCTTTGCCCTTTCCCTTCTAATATTATATATATATAGGCCTGATAGCAGTTTGTATGTTTAACAAATCACTTGGGAAAGAAGAAGGTTGAGAGCATAGAGGTTTCACAAATATATATAGACACTTGGTATATTCCTTTTTCTCCATGAAAGGTCAGTTTTTTATTCTAACTTGTATGTTGGTTCTTCTTTTCTTCTTCTTCTTCTGATTTACAATATGATGTGTCCTTTGTTTACATTAATTTTCTTAATATGAATTGTGGTTTTACTATTAGAATCGGATTGTTCGATTTTCTTGTTAAGGACCTTCAGATCTGTAAGAATAGCTATATTAGCTTAGCTATTGGCATTTATGAGATTGTGATTGTGATTGAGATTGTTCATCTTTTTATAAAGCCCTACTACTAATTATTATGAAATTGCTTGGATTTATGGATTTGAAATCAAAATATGTTAAATTTAGATTTGTTCTAATAAAATACTTATCTTTCTCCTTCCCCTTTTGCTTTTCAATTTACCTATAATAAATTGGTCATTCTAGAATTGAAGGTTTATTAGAATTAAGGCAGAAAATTATCATCTAGTGTTAATTACTCCAAGACCCTCTCAAATATTAGCACTTTACCCTCTCATCTACCAAACCAGACATTTGATCCCTTCAATTATGAAAATGTATCACTTTCTCTCCTACGAACACCTTTCAGGGGTGTGTTTGTACGATTTTCATAATTAAAGGGGTCAATATGTACATTTTCATAGATAGCTTATATATATATATTACTTTCAGTTCTTCATCCATAGTAGCAGAGCTAGCAAGTAATCCATGGCAATGAGGCCATCAATGCAGATTAGCGAACAAAGCAAGACTGTGAGGATTTGTTTGAGACTTTGAGAATTTGTTTGTTGATGGAGATGAAATGAAATGAATGGGAAAAATAACCGGCATAATAGCCTTTTGACATCTCAAAAAATGAAAAAAAAAAAAAAAAAATTGACTTTTGAAGAATTACTAAATTTTTTTCCAACTTCCTTGTAATCAAAAGTTGGCTTGCTGCCTTCATCCTAATAATTGCATAATTTAATCTCTTACTATATATTTTTTAAAAATTTAGGTTTAACCATAGTTTTTTTGCATTGTGTTTTAGGTATCCATTTGTTGGTACATTGCAAAAACCAAAAACTTGCAAGTGGTTGAATCTTGTTTTGCCCTTTGGTTACTTTTGGAAATCAAAAAAAAAAAAAAAAAAAAGAAAAAGTAACAATGAAGAAGTGAAGGAGTACCAGTCATAGTTGTGGAATTTCTACTTGTTCATTGCCTAAAGAAATGTTGGTGGACATTCTAACAAGACTACCAGCAAAGGTGGTAGTCCAATGCAAGTGCATCTCCAAGCATTGGTGCTCTCTGATCGAGGATCACTCTTTTGTGGATTTACACCATACCCGTGCCCAATCTAGGCCTTGTCTTGTCATCTCCTTAATCAACTACTCGTTCACCAAGATACATTTTTTCTCAACAGATTATGAAGGAGGACCAGCCCAATACTTGCTCACTGATTTCCTCTCAAGACTTTATCATATTAAACAATATGTCAATGGCTTAATATGCGGGTACCTTAGAAAGTCTAAATCCATTTTCATCGTGAATCCTGCCACTCAACAATTTGTTACGCTTCCTCCAACACGTTTACTTACTTATGATGCTAATTCTACCCGCAAACCAGATTTGTAATTTGGGTTTGATCCTTCTACCAAGCAATACAAAGTGTTGCTCACAATTTTTATACACATTGAGGTGGAGGGGGAGTGTTATGACTACTTAGACTACAAGTGTGAAATTTTCACTTTGGTGACACATTCGTGGAGAGAGATTGATTGTCTTTCTGTTCCTTGGCACTATGAATTTGGTAGGGGTGGTCGTTGTGTTAATGGAGTCATACACTGGAGAAATAGGAGTTATTATATACAGAAACCTTCTCCTCCTATGAGTGCAGATGTCATAGTAACATTTGACCTGAAAAATGAGAGATTTCAAATGATTCCACTTGCTAGGGGACCTTCACGCATGCGTCGTCTACGAGAACTTGGTGGCCATTTGGTAGCATGTGGTGCTGGAAAATTTGGTTTTTATAAGCTTATTTTAGGCAAACTTTGAACCAAATTTGAGTGGGTCTCAAACGTCTTTTGGAGTGGGTCCAAAGAGGTGACGTGTTCCTTGCCGTATGGCAAGTCACACGATGAAGATGGTTCGTCAAAACTATTTATGAGTGAATGGAACGTTGACGTCATTTTTAGGTTCATGGAATAGGAAATTGAAGAAGTAAAATGTGGGTTTCCTTAAAATGGTTATCCTACATTGGAAACTTAGGAGAACTTATGTGTGTATATAAGTTCTACACTTGGGTTGGGCCCCAAGGGGCACCCCAAGTTGGTAGAAAGGAGGAGTTATGAACAAATTGAACCTTGGCTCAAACCACCACACACACGTGCGCACACCGCTGCCGCCGTCCGTCTATCTGACCGGCCGGGCGCGGGTGTGGGTTGTGGGTCTGGTCGGTTCTAACATTAATTTTTTGGACAAAATTTATTTGAATTTTTTCAAATTCTTGCAGGAAATTATTTGAATTTTTGTCCAAAAATTGTGCCTCTTTCGAGTCCAAATTCCACAACAGATTAATCTGTCCAAACAGGTTTTAAAACTATTTTACACTGGACAGATTCTGTTATTCCCAAACAGATTTAAATCTACCTAGGCAGATTTGAACAGATTCAAACTGAGGTTCAACAGGTTCAAAATGTTCAAACAGATCGGGAAAGCTGTCCAGCAGTTTTGGACAGTTTTATAATTGCTGTAGTTAACAGATCTGTTACAAACTGGTTTTGTACCTGTTCAATTTGAAATAAGATCTCTTTAATTCAAATAATACCTGTTCGGACAGCCACAGTTTGCCTATAAATACCAGCCATTTCCAGCAGTCTTTTGGATCCGAAAAATTCATTTGGTTCTTGTGCAGGTATTGCTCTTTTGCATATATTCTACATATTATTTTAGGAAAATTTTTGAGAGTATAAAACACAAGGTTTTTGTTCGCCATACAAATTGTTTGGAGTGCTACTACAATTTGTGAAGATCATTATATCCTGGGAGATAAACGCCATTTTTCTGTAAGCACCGTAGCGGGACGAATCTGTCTTAAGGACAGAGTGTCACACACTCGACTTGATCTTTTAAATATTTATTCGGTTCGATAAAATAAATTCTGTAAGTAATTTATTTATTTATTTTATTTGTTTGATTTGTTTCAATTTATTTATCGTACACAGAAGATTGTTCGAACAATCTTAAGACATATTTGAATTATTCTGTTTATACAGAATTTTTTCTTTGTTTCCTTTCTTCTTTTCTTCTTCTTACAGAAATTATTTTATGTGGTTTTACAAAATAATATTCTTGTTAGAAAAATAAATAGTAGTAATATACTGTTTATTTTCTTTGACAACTAGTAGTAATATACTAGTCTCTTCAACAATTCAGAATATTTATTTGTGAAGTTAGTTAGAAAATAATTTTTGTTTTTCAAAAATAATTTTTGAAGTGTTACAGAAATTTAATTTTCTGTGTAGAATTAATTTGTTTAAATAAATTTTATTTTATTTTCAAATTAATTGGAAATAAAAGTTTCAATTTTTACGGAATTTAATTCTGTGGTTTTGGTTTAAATTTTCTATGTAGTATAAAAATTCTAATTATTAGTGTGTTTTATAATTTAGAATTCATGGCTGCTGAAATTGGTCAAACTAATGCTCAAACAAGTACTAGTATGGTGGCTGCAATTGCTCCAACACCTCCTCCTGTTGTGGCTGTGCCAGTCAGTCACGGTGAGAAGCCAGAGAAGTTCTCAGGAACTAATTTTAAAAGATGACAGCAGAAAATGTTGTTCTATCTTACTACTCTAAACCTGGCGTGTTTCCTTCGTGAGAATGCTCCTACTCTGAACGAGGATGAAACTGACCGGCAAGTGGTTGTTGCGATCGATGCCTGGAAACATGCTGATTTCCTTTGCTGGAACTACATCTTGAACGGACTTGACAACACATTATACAACTTCTACAGTCCTATCAAAACGACAGAGGAACTTTGAGAGTCTTTGGAGAAAAAGTACAAAACAAAAAATGCTGGCTCAAAGAAATTTGTGGTTGCCAAATTCTTGGATTTTATGATGGTTGATTCTAAGACTGTGATTAGCCAAGTTCAAGATCTCTAACTCATTCTGCATGACATTCATGCAGAAGGCATGTCTTTCAGTGAATCCTTTCAAGTTACTGCCACAAGGTTGGAAAGAATTCAAGAACTACTTCAAACACAAGCGCAAAGAAATGTCTTTAGAGGAATTGATTGTGCGTTTGAGGATTTGGAGGACAACCGCAAAAAGCAGGCTAGTAAGCATCCAATGGAGTCTAAGACAAATATGGTGGAACATGCTCCAAAAACAAAGAAACAGAAGTTTTCTGGAGAAAGTTCCTCATAAGGCTCTATAGGAGGGGAAACTAAGAAGTACAAGTTTAATGGAAAATGTTACATCTGTGAGAAAGAGGGACATCGGGCCAAAGATTTCCATAGCAAGTGCAAAGGCAAAGGAAGATCAAGCAAGAAGCCTGCTCAAGCCAATATGACCGAAGTGGACAAAATTTCCAATGGTGTTAATGACATAAATCTTTCTGCAGTTGTTTCCGAGGCAAACCTCGTTGAAAATCCTAAAGAATAGTGGGTGGACACTGGTGCTACTCGCTATATCTGTGCCGACAAAAAAAAATGTTCACATCTTATTCTATAATGGACAACGATGAACAACTTTTTATGAGCAACTCCTCGACTTTTAAAGTTGAAGGATAGGGAAAGATTATTTTGAAGATGACATCTGGAAAGGAACTCACTCTCAACAATGTGCTGCATGTACTGGACATTCGCAAGAACCTTGTTTCCGAATCTTTGTTGAGTAAAAATGGGTTTAAGCTAGTTTTTGAAAGTGATAAGTTTGTACTTACCAAAAACGGGATGTATGTAGGAAAAGGTTACATGTCTGATGGCTTTTTCAAAATGAATGTAATGACTGTTGTACCCTCTGTTATTAATAAAAATACATCTTCTTCTTACTTGCTTAAGTTTTCAAATTTATGGCATGATAAACTTGGATATGTTAATTATGGATCTTTGTGTAGATTAATTAATATGAAATATTTACCTAAATTTGACATTGATTTAAATCATAAATGTGAAATTTGTGTTGAGACAAAATTATCCAAAACTCCTTTGCATTCAATTGAAAGAAGTACAGAACCACTTGAATTAATTCATAGTGACATTTGTGATTTTAAATCAATTCAAACTAGGGGTGGCAAAAAATATTTTATTACTTTCATAGATGACTATACTAAATATAGTTATGTTTATTTAATTTGAACCAAAGATGAAGCTTTAGAAACTTTCATTCAATATAAGAATAAACTTGAAAATCAACTTGGTAAGAAAATTAAGAAACTTAGAAGTGATAGAGGTGGTGAATATGAATCACCTTTTGGTGAGTTTTGTAAAGAACATGAAATAATTCATTAAACCACCGCTCCTTACTCACCTCAACAAAATGGAATTGCTGAAAGAAAAAATAAGACTTTAAAAGAAATAATGAATGCCATGTTAATAAGTTTTGGATTACCTTAGAACTTGTAGTGGGAAGCAATACTTTTTGCTTATTATATACTTAATAAAGTACTCCGAAAGAAAGTGAATCAAACACCTTATGAAATGTGGCATGGGAGAGTACCATCCTACAAATACTTAAAAGTGTGGGGGTGTTTGGCAAAAGTGGTTATTCTTAATCCTAAAAAGACTAAGATAAGTCCTAAAACTGTTGATTGCATTTTCATTGGTTATGCCATGAATAGTAGTCCATATCGATTTTTGATTCATAAGTCAGAACATTCCGAAATGCATGTAAATACTATTATTGAATCTCAGAATGCATCGTTCTTTGAACATATATTTCCAAAGAAAACTAGACAAGAGACTAGTACTAATAAAAGATCTTTTAATGCTATTACTAGTTATGATCAAGAACATGATCAAGAACAAGAGCAAGAGATAGATCAAAATGAGGAAGATGAACATAGGCGTAGTAAACGTGCTAGAACCTCAAAATCTTTTGGTCTAGATTTTCTAACATTTTTGTTAGAAAATGAGCCCTTAACTTTTAAAGAAGATATGTCCAGTCCTGAGGCTCCTTTATGAAAAGAAGTTGTCAATAGTGAAGTTGAATCCATACTGCAAAATCACACTTGGGAATTGGTGGGTATGCCACTAGGTTGTAAACCTCTTAAGTACAAGCGGATTTTCAAAAGGAAAATGAAAGCGGATGGATCAATTGACAAATACAAGACAAGACTTGTGGTCAAAGGATATAGACAAAAAGAAGGTCTTGATTACTTTGACACATACTCACCGGTTACTAGAATAACATCCATTAGAATGCTAATTGCTATTACATCGCTGTACAATCTAGAAATTCATCAAATGGATGTGAAAACTGCTTTGTTAAATGGTGAGTTAGATGAAAAAATTTACATGGAACAACCAGAATGATTTTCTGTTCCAGGAAAAGGAAAGAAAGTGTGTAAATTGGTTAAATCATTATATGGTTTAAAACAAGCACCAAAACAATGGCACGAGAAATTTGACAAGGCAATGATGTCAAATGAATTCAAAATTAATGAATGTGACAAATGTGTTTATATTAAAAACACAAACTACAGTTATGTTATAGTATGTTTTTATCTGGATAATATGCTCATCATAGGTAGTAGTAATGAGATTATTAAAACTACCAAGAAAATATTGAATAAACATTTTGACATGAAGAACATGGGGATAGCTGATGTAATACTTGGTATGAAAATTATCAAAACATCAGAAGGTTATGCTTTGTCACAATCTCATTACATTGAGAAAATACTTGACAAATTCTACAAAGATGATGATCATCTTGCTAGAACACCTGTGGATGTTAATTTGTTTCTTTCTAAGAATATACAGGAAAGTATTTCTCAATTAGAGTATGCCCAAATTATTGGAAACTTTTTTTAATATCGCCTACTTGACAATTAGAGTATGCCCATTTAACTTTTTTTTTTAAATTTAATTTTATCATCATATAGTAGCGTTTCTAATTCGAAAATATTGTTTCAGCAAGAAAATATTTTATACTTTACCTCCTTGAACACTCAATATCACTTTATCTCCACAACTAAAAAATGTTACATTTTTTTCACCTTAAACTCTTAATTTGTATATCAATGTAAACATTTTGTTAAAGATTTGTTTCTTAGGGCATCGCCAATAGTGCATTACTTTTTTCACCAAATTTGAGTAAAAATTTAAGTAAAAACTCTTTTTAATATCTCCTACTCCAATGAAGAATTTTGACTTTTCATCAAACCACCGATTCACCGGCCGGTCGACTAGTCAATGCAAAAAATAAAAAAACAAGTCCTTCATCTTTGTGTGTTTATTATCTTCTTCTTATTCAATAATTTCACATTCGGTTTGTTTGTATGTTCAATTTAGCTGACACGTCCTGGATCTTTGTGTGCTTATCATGCACAGTGATTCACTCACACAGTTTTTGTATTTTATTGATTCACTCACTCTCTCTCTCTCTCTCTCTCTCTCTCTCTCTCTCTCTCCAACTATATACACATACATACATACTCTGTGTTTCACAAGGTCCTTGGATCACTTTATATTTCTATTTTCTATTTTCTTTGTTTGGATCACTATATACACATACATCTTTGTTTGTTTCACAAGGTCACACATATACACATACATACATACATACTCTGTTTTATATTTCTAATGCAGAAAGCTAAATGATAATGAAGAAAACAGAGCAACTACCGTGTTGTCGAAGTCTCTTTTGGAGTCAATTTCACATTCACTCAAAAAATAGTTTGAACAACCAAATATACGAAGTGAATTACCACCCGGAAAAGAACGCGTTTCCACTTGGACACACTTCAATCAGTGTCTGGAGCCCATCTTAATTTAGGGTCAAAGTTAGTCAAAAGTCATGGTTGCACAAACCATTTTTCCAATAGTCTATGTTGCCTATTTTTGTGAAAATTCCAGTCATTCGGTGGGGCCATTCTCAACGATCATGCACAGTAAATGGTGAAAGGAGCCCATATCTTCAGTTTGGTGAAACATTTGTTGTTTTCTCAATTTGATATAGGTTTGATGAAACCATTGGAGCACAAAAAATGGACTTTTTCACTGTAGCTCGACTTTTTTGCGCCCCTTTTCAGAAGTTTGAAATAAGCCCTACAGTTCGGACTCCCGCGGTTCTGAATCTAATCTCAGAAGTGCAATGTGAAATAGATAATCACTAAAGAGTCTAAATTCGAAAAATCTTTTGGAAAATCAATTTTGAATCAAATTAACAATAATAGACTGCTTTGCCAGATACAGAGTCGCCACCTAAATATTTTGTTTCGGGAAAATTTAGGAAACCCATGACTCGTGCCAAAGGCCACGTGTCCATCATCACCAAGATTGTCTCAGCTCAGAAACTTAGGTATGAGAGGGGAAGGTCCTGAATTGAGTACCCCCACTCGCCCGATCAAAGATCAGCCTCTACTAATCATGATATGATTTTTATCAACATTATATGCTCTTGTTCTGATTATTAATCTAGCATTTACTATGTGATGCGCACACACACAAGTATAGACTAATTTGCAAGAATTGGAACACTTCGAGTCATGTTCATTTTGAAAATTGTTTCGAAATATGTACCACTTGAAAAAGTGATCGCATATAAACATTTACTCAAATTATTCCAATTCAAGCAATTAGTCTTCATCCACAGGCATACAAGCAGTTTATCAGTTAAGCACTTAGCCGCATGGCAAGCATGCTGAACATGGCAACAATCACACGTATGCAATATGCTAAATCGAATAAAACTCACTTAGTACTCCAAGCCAAAAAGAAATGAGTTAGAAAAATGCATAATTCCTAACTATGCCATATGACTAATGCGACACATGCGGTATGTAATCTAAATAGGCTCGGCTACTTAACATGGCATATGAAGCAATTAAATAACATGCAATCTAAGAGGAATTTAAACTAACAATGCAGTTAGAATGATGAACTGAGCCTTGGTGCATGCAAGACAAATGGATGCAAACATGAAGAATGCTAAACGAAACATGATGTCCCTAATCTAACCATCGTAAGCAGGTAAATAAAAGGGAGAAAGACGTGGGGTTGGAAGACATACACAATATTACAACTTTGCACTCTCACAAAGGGGAGTCCAAATAAACTAAGCAAACTACCTAACTAATTAAAGCTAAAGCTAATTAAGCTAATTATTACAAACCGAAAGGAAATAAATTAACTAACTACTCTAAGCTAATTAATTATTACAACAAATGAATTAATTAACTATTCTAGTTAACTAACTAATTAAACACCTAATTAACTAACTACTGATTAGTTATAACACTTGAATTAAATAGCTATAACTAATTAATCACAACAATTTAAACTTAAATAAGCTCGGAATGTAAAGGATGATCATGCACATGCTCAGTTTCCACCTGAAAATGTATTGTTTTGCTTCTGAATACCTCTGTTTGCACAGTTGAGCACCAACACTGTTGCCCACTTCCAGAACAGCTCTGCTTGGCCTTAGAAACACTCTGCTAAAATTTGCATCAGTGGCCGGCCAGCCACCAGTGATAGCCTGTTGGCCACCTGCCGGCTATGGATAGTGGCCTGCGGGCCACTGCTGCCCAGTTCTCCTTGCTGCAATAGAGGACAAACAGAGCATATATAGGGTATTTCAAGGGTTTGTTTGCACAACTTACCCGTCATTTTCATGAGCAAATCAAAGGATTGGTGAGTTTAAGCCACAAACTCCCAACTCAAGCAATTTTATTGCATGATGGCTTGTGACTCAAAGTGTGCAATATCAATAAATGCAAAACAAGACACAAGACCTCCTCTCTTTTATGAAAAATCTAGGGAAGTGGTGACCTTGGAACCTTGAATCATTTCATCACTAATGAGTGTAAAATGGTTCAAGTTTCTATGTGTTCAATTAATGTCCGATTGAACACAACCAATTGATTATCTTGCACCATTTTAGTTTCAAGTTTTAGTTACTCAAGTATAATTACCTTGTAATTCCTTAACCAATTAAGTCCAAAGGGTGAGTTTAAGTCCTCTAATAGAAAGAAGGCTCAAAACACAAGTTGCTTTAGGCATGAAAGAGATATCATACTGTTGGTAATGAACCCCCTAAGGGGTTAAACCATTAAGTATGAAACGTCAATTTCATACTTGGGCAAACAAGTGAATTAAAACCACTTTTAAAGCAAAATAAAAAGCCAAGAAAAGAGGGAGGTTGCAGAGATGATTAAGTGCTAAAAATGAGTGATAAAAGCATAAATAAATGTTATCAACTCAAACAAGATGGTGTCTAAGGCGTAGAACACCAAACTTGTGAGGACTATTACACTAGAAGCATGCAAAACAAAGCTCAAATGCTACCAACATCCCAAAACAGTCCTAAAATAGGTCAAAATAAGACTTAAAACATGCTGGGATTGAGCTAAAAAAAGCTAGATTAAAAGGCTAAAACATGGCACCAACTAGGCTAGTAAGCAAGACACAAGGAGGGGAGGCTAACCCCTCCAAATTTGGCCTTCAAAACATGATTTTGGCCACTGAAAAAGCTCTAAAAATTAGTGTTTAAAAGCTTGGAAAAAGATAGCAAAAGGGTAGGAAACACAAGGGCAAAGGCCTCCAAAACAAGGTACGAAGAAGGCTATTAACCCCTCAACCTTTAATGGCCTTAAACCCAAGATTCAGCCAAAAAAACATAGAGTTTTGACGGCCCAAAACAATTGAAAAATAGCAAGAATAATAGTAGAGAAAGAAAGCTAATGGATAAAGCCTTATACCTCTTGAAGAGATAGAGCAATTCAAGCAACAAAACCAAGCAAACAACACCCTCTAGAGCTCTAACCAAGCTCAAAAACACCTCAGCTCAAAGATGGTGAGATTTGGTTAAGGGTGTATAGGCAAAAGTTGAAGATTTAAAGGCTAAAGTGTATAGAATTTGTAGAGAGAGAGAGAATTGTAGAGAGGAAAATTTTTGATCTCCAAAATTTCTAACCTTAAAACATGAGAGAAAGGCCTCCTATATATAGAAAACATGAAATTCTCTCAAGGAGATCCAGCCCTACGCGTGGGGATAGATGCTTACATCTGTGCAAACAGCTAACATAAAATATCTGCAAAAGAGACTGGTGGCCGACAAGCCACATTAGTGGCCGGCAGCCCAAAAGTGATGGCCGACAGCCTCAAAAGGTGGCCGACAGGCCACTAGAAACTACAAGCTTGAAGGACTAAGGCTTGGTCTAAAGCTGAGGCAACAAAGGTGTAGGGTTTGAAAGGCTTAAAGCTGGGGCATTTTGTTTAGGGCTTCGAGCACTTGGCGAGCAAATACATTCATCATCAGGTGTGCATGCGAGGACGTCCAAGTCATAAGGGTCGTCAAAAATGGGATGTCTACAATTGCCCCTCTTTGACAGAACTCGGAGTCATGAAATGACGTGAGTGAATGTCAAAGCCCGGAGACGACCCATTTTGACAAGGCCGTAAGACTTGGACAAACAATCAAGACAGAAATAAATGGTTGCGCCTGTAGACGTCCCTGAACGTCCCGGGAAAATCCCATTTTGTTCATTAGGCTCACTACAGTTCAGACTCAAATGTCACGATTCTTAATCTGATCTCGCAAAGTGCAATGCAAGACTGATAAATCACCAAAGAGTCCAAATTCGACAAATCGTTTTTGAAAACTGATTTTTTGAAAAAGTGCCAAACATGGACTGCTTTGCCAGATACAGAGTCACCACCTAAATATTTTATTTTGGGGGAATTTAGGAAACCCTGACTCGTGCCTAAGGCCACGTGTCCGTCATCACCAAAGTTGCCTCGGCTCGGGAACTTGGGTACGAATGGGGAAGGTCATTTCATGAGCACCCCCGCTTGCCCGATCAAAGATCGGCCACTACTAAGCATGAATCTTGTTTTTGAAAACACATGTGCTCTTCTTCCGATTTATTAGCCTAGAATTACTAAGTGATGCACACAGCATACAAGTATAGACTGGATCGCCTAAATCGGAACAAAACATCTCATTTTTGTTTTTGAAAGCGGTTTGCTACTCGCAAGTAGGCTAAAATGCGGATTTTGCCACCCTCAAGTGGGCTTAAGAAAACATGGTGATTTGCCACTCTCAAGTGGGCTTAAAACTCGCAATCGATGAATTGTTCCAATTCAAGTAATCCAACCTTCACCCATAGGCATTCAGGCAGTTATATCACATAAACAGTTAGCCTCATGGTAAGTATGTTATCATGGCAGTCACTCACACACATGCACGGATGCTAAAGCATAAACACTTACTGAGTACTCCGAGCCAAAACAGAAACTAGTTAGTAATCAATACATGATCCTAGTTTATGTTAAGATGGCTAATGCAACACATGCAAAATGCAACTACAATAGGCTCAGCTATTCTAAAATGGCATGTGAAATGCAACAATTGATACATGTATTCAACTTGGAATTGAAATACAATGCAGTTAGTATGATGCGCCGAGCCCGGTGCATGCAAGACAGATGAATGAATGTAAACATGCGAGCATAAGGATGCTAATTAAAACGTGCCCTAAAACTAACCATCATAAGCTGGTAAAAAAAAGGGAGAAAGACGTGGGGTTGGAAGACATGCATCACACACACGCACACTTATTACAACATTGCCCTCTCTGGAGGGTCCGAATAAATAATACAGAACCAAATTAACTAATTATTACACAACTCTAATTAATCAACAAATTAACTAAGTAAGCAAATAAACTAGCACGCAAACTACATGAAATAGACTGCCTCAGCTCTGCCTTGGATGATGAAGGATGCATGCATGTTTGAATTGCCTTGTTCGAAAATCCCGTGCGACGCCCCGACTCGCCTTTGTTTGCAATTGATCTCAGAAACTTGCACAAAGCTCCAGAAGGCTGAAACTCCACCTTGGGAACATATGGGAAGGCTGCCGACCAGCCATTGGCCTTGGAGACCACCTGCCGACCACTTTTGGTGGTGAAGACCAGAAAAAGTGGTCGGCCTGCCAGAAAAGCTGGTCGGCCGACCAGTTTCTGCCTCTGGTTTCTGGTTTTTCTGCAACAAAGGCAAGAGAGAGAGAAGGCAAGGTATTTTCAACAAATGTGTGCATGACCACTCTCCCCATCATTACACAAGCTCAAGGGAGTGTAGTCCTCGACCCTCGGGCCACCAATCACGCATCCCGATGCATGATGGCCGAGGAGTCGAATTGCACGACTCAATGTGAAATGAATGCGCATATAGACACTTAAACCCAATAACTCTATCATGGATAGTCAAGAATGTCGGGGACCGGGAATCGAGGCACGTTTCATCACTTTGAGTATGAAACTTCCCTCGTTTTCCGTGTTTGGACAAACTCCTACTCCAAACACAATGCAATAAACAATGCATGCATCGATGCAACTCTAGCATGCAATCCTAATGCAATGTCACTTCATCATGCAAACATGCAAGAGACAAGAATGAAAACATGCAACTAACACACTAGCATGCACAATGCTATAAGCTACATGGCATACGCAATGCAAGGGACAATCATGCAATGACATGGCATACTCAACGCTATGAACTATATGGCAGGCAAGATGGACTTAAACCAAAATGGATGGGCCTCAGCCACACCCAAATCAGTGGCCAAAAAGATGAAAATGAGGCTCCCAAAACTCATGCAAACATGCACAAGGCAAGGGCTCCAAGCTAAGGGCACAAGATACAACTCTACAAGAGCATGGCAAGGATGAAACATGGAACACAATGACATATATTCCAGCTCTGAAATGGCATGCAAAATGGCTCCGAATCATGCAAACAACTCACATGATGCATGTTGGATGGCTCAAGCATTGAAACTAGTGAAGTGTATTACACTATAGGCATGCAAAGCATTGTTCAAATGGACAAACCAACTCCCAACAAACCCTATGCAGGCCCAAAACAGTGGCAAAATGGGCTAAAATGATGGCTTGAAATGCATTAAAATGAAACTCATACAATGGCTCGTAAATGAGGCATATAAGCACAACTCTCAAACACATTTAAAGAGTGGAAAACATGAGAACATGGCACAAGTATGAGCTCTGAAATAGCATTGCATATGGTACCAAAACATGCAAACACCTCAAGCAATGCATGCAAGGGACCCCAAAACTCAAAGCTAATCAAAGGTATTGCACTACAACCATACATGGCAGGCATTTTTTGACCAAGAGGCCTCAAAATAGAGCTAAGGCAGCCCAAAATATGAACAAAACTAGTTTAGAGCATGGCCAAAATGTGCTAGAATAAAGGGCCAAAACATCATGCATTGTGAGCTAGTGAACATGGTTTACACTACAAGCATATGAAGCATGTGAGGGACCACCAAACTAGACAAAAAAAGATTCATGGAATGCCAAATGATGGCCAAAACCCCCCTGAAACATGGCCAATACATGCAAGAATGACATGCTCCTTTGACAAGCCATAAAAGGGATTACTCTATACATGCAAGAGGCAAACAAAAGGGGACCAAACCAGCCATGATTAGAGCCTAGGCAGGTCCTAGAAGTCACCAAAAAGTGCCTGAACTAGGCCTCCAAATGGTATAAACATATGCTCCTTTGTTAGGCCAAAAATGCTAGTAAACAAGACAACAAAAGAGAGGGTCACCCCTCTCTGATTTAGGCCCTCAAAACCACATTCTGACCACTGAAAATCTGCTAGATTTCAGTGGCTAAAAGGCCAAAGCAAGACTAGCTCGAAGGCTATATGGCATGGCACAAAACAAGGCTAAATAGAGCATGCAAGAGAGTAGATGACCCCTAACACCAAAAGGGTCTTAAACAAACATCACAAGGACCTTAAAACAAGACTTTGTTTAGTTGACAACAAAGCTCAAATAAGTATGCAAATGAAGCTAAGAGAAGGATCAAAATAATGCTTAAAAGAGGAAAAAGTGATTACCCTTGAAGCTTAACAAAACCAGCAAACTTCTGGACCAAAAACCCAGCCTTTGAGACCTCTCAAGACTCTCCAAGAACTCAGTAACAATGGTGGAAGTGTATGGCTATGAGGTGTGGTGCAAAAGGGTCAAGAACCATGCACCTTAAGGCTCAAAGTATAGAGATATAGAGAGAGCTATATATTTTTTGCCTTAGCAAATTCTGAACCTAGTATAAGGAGAGGGAGGCCCTCTCTTATAGAGGAGCAAAGGTTCAAGCTTCCTCAAGAAGCTAGAGCAAAGGTTCAAGCTTCCTCAAGAAGCTAGAACAAGGGTGCAAATCCTCCATACACGTGTATGGAGGATACAGTCTGTGCCTTCCAGCTGGCACAGCTGGCACCCACTCAGTCAGACAAAACAAGCAGAAACCTGCCAACCAGAAAAGATGGTCGGCCGACCAAGGGCCAAAAAACAAAGTGGTTAGCCAGAGCAACTGGTGGTCTCCACACTGAGAGCAAGCCAATGGTGTGGTGGGAGACTAGTAAATGTGGCCCAAAGATCAATGAGACCAATTTCCCGACAAGAAAATCGGCTGGCGGAGAGAGAAGTGGTCTCCAAGGGAAATGCTAGTCTCCCACCCTTGTACCACCTCCCAAAAAAGGAAAACAAGGTCCATGCCAAAAATGAACCAACACGGATGCAAAACGAGAGTTTGGGGGGCAAAACGCGCGGCCGGGTGCCCCGAAAATTGGCTGTTGAGCACAAAAAGTGGCGCACGACCACAAAAGTGGTCTCCCGGACCATAGTGTCCCTCTGGATAGGGGGAACAAGGTGTGTTCCAAAAACCGGGGCAAACGGAGAATGTTAAGTGGTCCCGAGCTGAGGTGTATGGCCGACGGCTCTGAAAATCGAAAACTAGTCTCCAAACGAGAACAGTGACCTACGACCACGAAAAGTAGTCTACGACCATTGAGAGATGGTCTAAAAGACCTCTCCCTCCCCTCGGGAAGAGAAAACAAGATCTGGTCTGCAAACCGAGTCAAAACACAAAAAGTTCAGAGGTCCGGGGGCAAGGCTCTCAGCCGAGAACTCCGAAACTCGAAACGAGCACAACATGCACTATCACCGAGCACTCAATCGATGACGTCTGAGTCTTAAGGTCGGTCAAAAATGGGGTGTCTACAGCACCACAGGCTGCCTACGTATCCCTTTGCAACGTAGTTCTGGGGCAAGATGCAAATGATATGCAAAATGTAACTTTAAAAGCTGGAGTTGTAAAAGAAAAATATAAGCATAATTTTGGCATGCTTCTAAAAAATGATAGGAAGCTTGGTCCAAATGTCCAATTTATATTTTTATAAGAGCATAGATTTAAGGACCTTTTTGTTTAGGTCCACATGGACACACATTAATTTATTTGGGCCTACAAGGACAATGTTATCTGTACAAATTCTCAGTAACCCCTCTCTCTTCAAACTACTGCTGAAAGAGTAGAGGCAAAGTCAGATAGAAACACCTCCAACAACCGTGCACGCCGAAAGTCGACTTTACCGTTGTCGTCGGAGATGAATCGGAGACACAACTCTCATCGCCGTGACCCACCACAGAGCAGACAAACCCTCTCTCTTAGAAACACACAACCCATTTTCTCTTTCTTCATTACTCTAGGCCCCGTTTGATTGTCCGGATTTGATATAAGAGTTTGAGGAGGATATCTAATACCTAACGATAAAGATGGGATATAATATGTTGTGGGATATGAGATAGATTATATATATATATTGTGGAGTCACTTCTACTATGTTTAGTTAAGATATGATATATAATAGGATAAGAAGAGAGTGATTATTTTTTACCTTTAGATGAAAGATGAGTTATATCCGACGGTGGAAGATATAATATTATGGGAGAGTATTGCATATTCTCCCCCTTTTGCATCATATACTATTCGAACTCCCTATATCCAGAACAACTAAACATGGGATATAGAGAGACAAAAAAAAAAAAAAAAAAAAATGTGAGATCTACCTCATATTATATTCGGTCTCACACCTATATCCAACCTTTAGATTCAATAAACAAACAGGGCCTAAGCTTCGAATCACTCTCTCTCTCTCTCTCTCTCTCTCTAGTCAGTCCCTTTCCTTAATGTCCAAACATCATGTCATTTGTTCTTTCCTCAAGGAGATTTTGAGCAAAACCCAAAGTTGTAACCTCTTCCAAGGTGCTTCTTTAGTCTTTCCAAACCTATAAATCTGCCTCATCTCCTCCAATTCCCTCTCCAAATCCAAACAACCACTCAATACTTTTTTTTTTTTTAACAGTACCACCACTCATTCTCAGGTCTTAAATTTTTTCCTAAGAAATTTGAAACCCTCTCTGTTGCCATTTATGCAGATTCTTCTTCAACTACCACTCTTGTTGTCTAGCTGGGTTTCATAAATGGTTGCACATGAAATCTCAACTCCAATAATATGTGTTGGGCCTTTAATGGAAACCCTCATATTTCCATGTCTATTTTGATTGAACAAGCTTGTGGAAAGGTAGGTCACATTGGATGTCTAAAATGTGGGGGTTTTATTTTTATTTTTTTTCACCAAGGTAGGGTTGGAGATTGTTCTTCCTAATACAATAGCTTTGTTTGGAAAGTTGGCTATTTTAACTGACTATTTAATTTTTTTTTATTATTTTAGGTTGACTAAAAAAGTTATATTTGAAAAGTTGATTTTTTATTTATTTATTTTTTTTTTTGTAGTTGATTTGATAGTTGTAAGAGAAAAAGTGAAATACATATAGATTTAATGTGTCATTTTATCTTCTTAGCTATTTTAATCTATTTTATCTTTTAGTGAGCTATTTTAGCCCAACCGTCCTCCCAAATAAGGCCTATGTATCATCTAAACTTCAATTAGAGAATAGATCAAAACTCACACCCAAGAAAAAAAATACATACTCAGATTGTTGTTCAATCTCTCTCACTCTAAAAAGAATTTCACACAAATAGGTTCAATAAATTTGGTAAATTTCAACAAATAGATTAAAAAATATTAAAATAATTTTGACAGATAAGAAAAAAACTAGGATAAAAATTTCAACATATAGGAAAAAAAATTCAACAGATAGAATTAAATGGACTTTTGACCAACAAATGTCTTTATCATCAAATAATATTTTCTCTTCAATCTAATACCTTATACCCTCTTTAAATTGACTTTTCACCAATTATCACAAAATGATATTCATACAAAATCTTTATATAAAATTTAAGATTAAAATGATGCTATAATAACATTATAGTAACTATGAACCATAGTGATAAATAATTTGACATCCAATAAAGGGGTATAAATGAGACATATTTCAATATTTGTATAGAAACATAAACATCCCCTTGTGGTTCAGACTAATCCATTTTAGAGTGATACAAATGATTAGATACAGCAATGTAACACCTAAAAAATAAAAAAATATATATAAAAAAATGGGGGGCCTTGATAAGGGAAGGTGAGTACTAGAATATCTTAATCATAGATCATAACTTCTGTCAGGATTGGGTGAGAAATGTAAAGCAATGTCTTTGAAGATTTGAATCAAACCCGTCAAGTCATTGATTAGTCCCTTATTAACTTACCCTCCGCCACCTCTTTTTGTGCTGTCTCCACCACTTCCCTCATAGGCCCCTGCCAATTCCCCATCCCCAACACCATTTAAAAGAGGAAGGTCAAATATAAATAAATAAATAAAAGTAAATGCTAAAAAAAAAAATGGTAATGGCATTTAGATGTTATAAATGTCACATTTTATATAACACTAATACATAGCATGATATTTTTTTAATCTAAAATGAATTAAATAATGTGATTTGGTGGAGAAAATTAGTCTAAAGTCCCTCTCCCATTTTTTTGGAATGCAAGAGATCCACGATATTATTTTATTTTATGATATCAAAAGTCCCTCAACCTTACACACATTTATCACAGAGAAATTTAACTCTCTCAAATCAAACCTCATTTCTCTCTCTCTCTCTCTCTCTCTCTCTCCAAACTTCTCCCCCGAAGTCTCCCTCACATCCTCAGACGATCTCAATCGTCTCATCCCATAATTTTCATAACCTGGTCTCTCTCTTCTCTCTCTCTCTCTCTCTCTCTCTCTCTCTCTCTCTCTCTATCTATATATATATATTTACCATTGCTATCAAAGGACGACGATGCCTCCGCTTCCGTCAATCTCTTTGCCAAAACCTTCTCCGTTGCCTCTTCCACTTCTCGCTGTTACCACCATCCAAACAACCACTGTTGCTAAAGGCTTGTTCGTACTGCCGTTGTAGCAAATCTTCGTTTATCCACCATTGCCGAAAACTTCCTCCATCTCGGTTCTACCACAATATCTCACATCAAACACCAAAACCTTCTCGAGACACATACAATCTCTAGGGTTTCAAATCAACGATACACAGAAACATATGTAAATATAGTGAGAGAAAGTGTAGATGTGGAATTTATTTATTTATTTATTTTTGCATATCTGCTTTGCTTTCTCTCTCTTCAGTTCAAGAGGCAATAGATGTATGTTGTGTTCTATCTCTCTAGACTAGAGAGAGTGCTTTTAAAATCTGCATCAAGATTGTTAGCTATTCTCTCTCTAAAAAATGAGTTTGTGTGTTAGGAAAGAGAGTGTTAGCTATTTGATTAGAAATATAAAACACTGTTCTGCATCTTTCCACTTCAACAAATACAAAAAACAACGCCAGGTATCCATTTTTGTGTTTTAATTCAATTATTTGTGGTTTGATTACTTTTCAACTCAAGGAACCTATAGCGATCCCGGTTCTTTCTCCTTTGGTTGTTGTATCCGGACTTAGTTCCGTGGATGCTGGTTGTGGTTTTGAACTTGTTTCTATCCTTCAATTCTTTAAATTTGAGTTGTAGAATGTTTTGGACTTGTTTGTTTTAGGTTGGGTGTGATTGGGAGCAAGAGGTTGCTGCCCAGGTGTCCAGTCCTTCGCTCGAGCGAGGAGTTGGTCGCTCGAGCGAGCTTCTGTTTTGGGTCCTTCGCTCGAGCGAGGGTTTGGTCGCTCGAGCGAGGGTGGGTCTTTGTGTCAGGTGGCTCGAGCCAGGGTGGCTTCGCTCGAGCGCAGATTGCGTCTGGGTAAAACCTGAAGGTTGTGTTTCTTGGCTCGAGCGAGCTTTTCTTCGCTCGAGCGAGCTGGTTAGTTCTTCGCTCGAGCGAGCTTTTCTTCGCTCGAGCGAGCTTCTGGTTTGTTGGCCGAATGGGAGTTTTCTGTGTCTGGTCGCTCGAGCGACCAGGTCTTCGCTCGAGCGAGCCTGTCGTATTTCAGTAGGCAGCAGCGGGGAAAAAGAGCATTTTTTCTCCTTCTTTCATTTTTGAAACCCTAGCAGCCGAGAGCCTCTCTCTCTAAACATATCCTCTCTCTAGATTTCATCTCTTTCTTGTATGAATCCATCTTAAACCCTTTGTTAAGAAGATAGGGATTGGCGAGGGCTTCGATTTAATCGGAACAATTGTGGATTTGGAGCACCTTGGGTTCGGGTCATCTTCTCCATTTGAGTTCTCCTTTGAGGTAGGGATTCTCCTTGGTCTTTTACAATACTCCGTCTATAGATAGACATGTGGTTATTTTGTATTGCATGAAAATGGTGTCATGTTGGATTTTGTATAAACTCATGAGGTTGAACTTTGGGTTAGTTATTGGATTTGGATCTATGATGTTTAGATGTGCTTTGGGGCTAATTGGGGGTTAATTAGCTAGTTGTTGTTGAAAGGAGAGGAAACCCTAATGTTTATTGATTTAATAATTTATTAGAGGGGTTTGATCTTTGGGTAAATAATTGGGTATTTTGGGCTTTTAATTGAAGCTATTGTTGATTGTAGTAGATAATTGACCCTTTTGAATTTATATTGTGAAGAGGGAGGAAAACCCTTGTATAATGATTATGATTTAATTGGTATAATTAAATTGGAGTAGCTTTGAAAGGAATGTGGTAGATAAAAATGAGTTTTGGCCTTGTTGCCTTTGGATTTGACTTTGTGGAAACAAAAGGAGTAAAGTTGGTTTTGAACAATAAAAAGGAAGTTGGTTTTGTGGTGACAAAAAGGAAATGGAATTGTTTTTGTGAAACGGAAGAAAGTATTTTTGAAATAAGTTTGGAAATTGGATTGTTGGATTTTGAATGTTGAACACACATGTAGGTGTTGTATCTTTAACTATCATGTTAATGTTGTTGTTGAGTTTGTGATTCATGATAATTGAGTATGTTTATAGATGTACAATATGCATGCATCTAGAGGTTTTGTCCTTGGTCATCGGTGGAGGATGACACGGTTGTGTTGGATTGTCGTGTATATATTACACCATTGTTGATTGAACATCATATGTGATGGAATGCTGAGATACATTATATATGTATACTGGTTAGGGAGGAGAGAGGTGTTGTACTCCGGGGTGTGTGAGAAGATAGGGGATGGACTCCACACACATGTGTGTTCATGTACTTTAACACGTTGCTATTGTTGTGGTAGTTTATGTATGTGCATTATACATGTTGGATATGCCTTGCGTGCATGATTGTGGATGGCGTTATATGCCGCGCTTATAATCGGAGGTACCGTTACCTTCCAGCTTGCGCCTGGAGAACTGTATGCGCTAATAATGAGAGGCACCATACCCTTCCAGCTAGCGCCTGGTAAACTGGCAGTTTGACTTACTATGCTTATGGCTAGTAGAGTGAAGTTGGTTGTAGTTGTTTCAGTATACCTTTGGCTTACTAAGTATAAAGTTAGTAGAGCAAAGTGGAATGGTTGTTGTTTCGTTGTAATAAAAAATATCATATATTTGATTGGTTATCGTTCGAAGGACTGAGTTATTCCATTGATTGATTGTATACATGTTGGTGGGTTGTAAATTTATATTTTACAAGATTATGCATGTATAGTTATGATAGTGGTGGAAATGAACCAAAATGCTTTTGTCTCCTGGGAAGTGTAAAGGAGAGTGAATGTTTTAGAGATAAACATGTTTGAGAGGGGTACATCAGAGAGTATCGGGCTTAGTGAGATTGTTTCCTAAGTGATTGTTAATGTTATGAAAGATTGGGAATAGGGGATTAATGGAAGGAAAATGGAAAGGTAAATCATTTGTAACGTTGAATGAAATGGTTGTTTTCGAGAAAAGTTCATACATATATATATATTTTGTATAAACTGTCACATTACTATTCTAGGATGAGAATGAGTGTTCATGATCATAGCTATCTGTAAGTTGTTATTGTTAAAGATCATGTTGAGTTCCCTACTGGACTATATGTTCATCCCACGTTGTTGAATCTTTTTCAGGTATTAAGCAGGTTGAGCTGCAAGATTTGGATTTTCTTAATTGTTGGCCACGGGGCCTCTTTGTTGTTGGCGGAACGCCATATGTGTACAAGGGTTACACCCTTCGTTTGATTTATTGTTGTAAGCCTAAGGGCAACTTATTTCGAATGTTCATGTTGTATTAAGTTTTCATTCGAATGAGAGAATTGTGGTTCATTACTTTTATTGAACATTTGAGTTTATATCCGCATGTTATCTCTGAAATTGAATTAAGTTAATGGATTTTGTAATGACTTCGAGTAATAAAAAGTGGGGCGTGACAGAACCACTCAATATTTGATTGGTTGTTGTATGAAAGATCTCTCAAAATTTCTCTATGAAGTCCAGAGAAATGCTTCCTGTAATTTCTCTAGAGAGAATTTCTTTGGGAAGTGAACCACTCAATATTGAATTGGTTGTTGTATGAAAGATCTCTCAGAATTTCTCTGTGAAGTCCGGAGAAATTCTACCCATAATTTCTCTGCAGAGAATCTCTCTAGGAAGTGAACCACTCAATATTGGATTGGTTGTTGTATGAAAGATCTCCTAGAATTTCTCTGGAGAGAATTTCTTTAGGAAGTCCAGAGAAATTCTTTCTCTGGGAAGTCTGGAGATAATTTCTCTGGATTGAATTTTCTCTGAATCAATATTGAGGGACTTTAGACTTTAGACTTTATGAAAATATTGGATGTCTTTTATGCTATAAAATCTTAATACCAAGGATCCTAAAAAAAAAAATCCCTAATTTGGTATTGCTCCATCACTACAATATTACTCTTTTTTTTACTTTGGTTTTGTTTGTTTTTGTTTAGCCAAAAATGTGAGGGGACAATTAATAAGTTACAAGTAAAAATTGTACCAAACAATGTAGCATATATTTCAAAAAAACTACAAGCAGCTCAAATTAGTCTCTGATTATGATTATAGGGGCTCTTAGAGCATCTCCAATGGAGCTCTCAAAACTCTTGCCAAAGCTATAATATAGCAATAGTGATAAAAAGTGGGTCTCCAATAACTTGCTATTTTACTTGCCAAAGATGGCATATGCCATATCTGTTCTCAAATTTGGCAAGTAAAATAGCAATTGCCAAATATGCCACATCAGCAAATATGAACATATTTGTGGCTTCAAATTCAGTTGAAAAAACAGAACTGAAATAGTAAAAACCAAGTAATTTTTCAAATTGAATTACATGTATTTTTTTTTTCTAATTTTTCAATTGTTTTCATTTTTTATATTTGTCTAGTCGGGAATAATATAAATATATAATTTTTTTTACAAATAGTTAAAAAAAGGTCATAAAAGACAAAAAATAAACAAAAATAAAATCACAAAAAAACTTATATCCAAACAACACTTGCAAACTTGAAGGGAAAGTTGGTTAAGAATTGCCAAAATAGCAAGTGACCATTAGAACACCATTGCTATAATTTGGCAAAATAGCACTATTCATTGTCAAATTATAGCAATAACAATGATATTATAGCAACAACCATTGGAGATGCTCTTATCTATTACGATCATATTTGTTTGAATATTAATATTCATTGAACTTTTAAGTTCGAGACTATCAATCATTTTGAATTATATATCATATAACTTATATGTGAATGGAAATTAACAAAATTGATCAATCTTGTAATTTAACCAATTAATCTAAGATTTTAAAAAGCGGTTACAACCATTACGTAATACCGTTACGTAACGGTTGTGGTGGTTATCACCACCCGTTATGGTTGCTATAGCGGTGAGACAAAAATTCACAACTATAACGACCGCAACCATTCCGTAAAGGCTATAATGGCCATTACAGTGCTGCTATAGCACCGTTACCACCGCTACGCTTCTATTTTATAAATTTTGCATATAATGCTTATTTCTTTTTATTTTCTAGTTACATAGAACTGAAGTAAAAATATTATGTATATATGTTTTGAATGTTTATTTTAATCTTGTTGAGTTTGAACTTGAGTTTGAAATGACAATTGATCTTAAATTAATATGCACATTAAAAAATAAAAATAAAAAATAAAAAGAAGCAGAAGAAGAAGAAGAAGATTACAAACAAAATATAAAATATTGCTCATATGATTAATAAAATTCATCAATCAAATATATAAAAATTGAAAACACCAAACATAAAATAGAAAAATAAAATAAAATAATAAACATATATTTTCTATATTATTAAAATAAATATTAATTAATGTATAATTATGTTCACGAGTCTATTCAAATCAAGTTTCCATCAACTTGATTATTAAACAAATTTAAAAATTTGGTGAGCAGAGTCCAAAAAATTAACAAAATAAGAGCAATCCATGCTTACCCTGTCACTTGATATAACACGCCTCACAAATCATCCTGTGGTACACTGGCCTAAGGTTGTATGGTGTTTCTTAAATGTTCCCAAATGGTCTTTTATTTGCTGGTTGGCCATCCTTGGTAGACTCTCCACCCTTGACAAAGTTAAGAACTAGGGATTCACTCAAAATATGGCTTGTCTACTTTGCAATTCTGCTAATGAAAATCAGGACCATATATTTTTTCAATGTAGACATGCAAGTAGCCTTTGGAAGGGTGTCTTAAGCTTGAATGGTGAGTCATCTAAATATGGAGGTCACGTTTGGAAACATATTATTTTAATAACTTTTTGACTTTTTACGAAAAGATATGCAAAAAAGTAAAAAGAGTGATATAACAACTTATAGTGATTTTTTAACTTTTTGATTAAAATACTTAGTTCCCAAACATAGCCTGTCATGCATCAAATGGTTTCCTGAGAAGTGCATAATAGACAGGGCATGAATTTTAAACACATTGTTCAAGCTTTCTTTTTGTGTTCCGCTTGCTCCAAACCAAAGCAAAGCCTGTAGTTGTTCTTCTTAGCAACCTGGTAGAGGACATTAGATGAAGAATTGCTTCTTGGAATAACATTGGGAATAATCACACCTCTAGGGCTCTAATTTGTGCTTGGGGTTTCTCCCCTAGAATCTTTCATCAATATATTTCTTTTCTGATGTAATTGTTAGCGTAGGGAATGCCCTGACTTCTTGTTGATTGTGTTTTGCACTTTATAAAATTCTCACATTTCACCAAAAAAAAAAGGCCTCACACACAAGTTTATTAAGCAAACGTTTTGGACACAATAATCTTTATTACAAAGTGGTGAAATACAATAATTTCACTGAAGGATACAGAAAGACTGGCAAATTTTCCAAACAGAAGCCAAACATAATAATAGACAACAACCATGTGCCCAACCATGTAGAAGCATATTATTTATGAATTGATATTATGCAGAAACTCCAACCATCGGTGGTGGCCGAGTATGACTTGATTTTGACAACTACAATCAGAAGAAGTTAACATCAATGAATCCAGTCTCTGCATAATCTATGAATCTGTAAGCCGTTCCATCACCAATTTGAGAACAGAGGGAGCATCAACAGTCACAGCCACCTTGACTGAGGGTTTATCCGACCACTCAGTAACTTCAGCAAATCTGGTTTTATCATGAAAAGGCAAAAAGATCGAGTCTTTAATAACCAGGTGAAAGAGATAATGTATATGTAACCAACTATATGCATCACTAGAATAATCAAACAAGGAAACAATCAGAAATTTACAAACATGGCATCAGAAATTCACAAAAAGCTGAATTTCTTACATATTGCAGTTTCCCTAACTGCCCCCTTTTACTCATCCTCTGTATCACATTGTAGATAATTTTTGTACTTCCTACATCTTCTTAATAGCCTTTCATTAAACAAACAGAGTTGTCAAAGGTTTTCTGCCAAATGCATACAATGGAAATGCTTATAACAACTAATGTTATGTTTGGATCACTGGAATGATTAGAATGGAATGATTAGAAGGGAATGATCATCCCATCATAATGTCATTTCTCATGTTTGGTTCACTAAAAACATTATGAAAAATGCACTGCAAATAGAATCATCATTCACCATTTAAGGGAATGGTCATTCCACCTTCACTTCAGTGAACCAAAAACTAACTATCAATAATAATATCTTTAACTTAGCTGTTTGATTTTACACGACTTGTCCACATATACTCACTCAAATGCACCATATTCAAATGTCTAAAACAACTAAAATCACTAAAATGGATGTATTAGCAATGATATTATCTTTAAAGATTTTACATTAATTTTCACATACACCACCACTCTAACTTGATGAATGCACATACATATACATAAATTTACAGAAATCTCTGTTGTTTTTCCCTTACCCATTAAAATATCTATTATCTTTATTTGACCCTTAGTTGCACATGTGAGAATATTATGTAAATTATGAAAATTTATCAATTAGGTTATTTGTGAATCTTCGATTGATGGTAGATTGATTGTATAGGGTTATTTCCTATTATAGAATAGGTCTCGGATTGCTATAAATATTGGTTGCAATCTTTGTATTATGTACATTTGAATAGACAAAAAACTTACATAGTATCAGAGCTACGTTCGAAACCCTAGGTCTGGCCTTGATCATTGGAAGCTCAAAGTCTTCTCTGGGCTTCTCCGAAGTTGCGAAGCTGTTCTTTGGTCTTCCTCAAAGTTGCAACAGTCCTCTGTGCTTGGTCTGAAGTCGCGATTCAAGGCACTCTCGTCTCTCTCTCTAGGGTTCGTGGGTTGTCTAGGCTGTTCGATTGATAGTCCTCTATCCCCCTTGGTTCGTTCGATCAATAGTCCTCTCTCTCCCTTGGTTCGTCATCTGCTGCTGCTGCTACTGCTACTCTGTGTGTGTGTGTGTGTGTGTGTGTGTGTGTGTGTGTGTGTTCTGAAGTGTTCCTTGACCCTATATTAGCACTGTTATTTGGTTATAAAAAAATAAAAATAAAAGTAAAAATAAAAATAAACACTTATTTACAATTTAACCCCTCAATTTTCTGGTTATTAGACTTGAACTTTTGGTTTGGCTATTTTGGGTTATTACACTTGAACCCCTCAGTTTTTTGGTTATTATTATGATGTCTCTGGCTTCGGATGAATGTGCCTTTTGCCATTAGAGGGGCCATTGGAAGTATCACTATCCCAAGAAGGGATGCCTATCTAGCTCATCTTCTCAGCAGTGTCGGACCCAGTTTTGCTCTTCTTCTCAGAGTAATTTTCAAGCTCCCGCCAGTTCTACTGTATTTGCTCCAGCTCCTAATCTGGCTTCATTACGTGCTCGAATTAGTCAGCTTCAGCATATATTGTCTATCTCCCAACCATCCCCGTCTGCCTCCATTGTTTCATCTCTTCATTCAGGTTTGCTTGGATCTTCTTTAGGTATTTTTTCGTCTTTCTGGATTTTTGACTCTCCTACCTCTCATCATACGACTCCCCATCTCTACTTTACTTTCAACTTCCTCCTCTCACCGCCTCAATTTCCAAAGAGGATTTGGTTCATATTGATCCATTTCCTTCTAAGGTCTCGTCTGATGAGTATATCTCCACAGTTCCTCCTGAACTTGTCCCATCTTCTCCTCCTCCTTCACCTCTGGCTACTTCTCTTCATTCGGTTTCTTCTCCTCCTCCGTTGTTAGTTTATTCTCGTCGCCAAGCTCCTCCTTCACTGGTTGTCTCTGCCCCAGCTGCTAATCCTCTTGTATCTGACGACTTTGATCTTGCTGCACACCGATATCCTACTCGAGCGCGTCATCCTCCAAACAGGTTGGGTTGGTCTAATACATATTTTTCTGTTTCCTATCGCGCTTTTTTATCTGCTACTCACTCTTTTTCAAAAACTCAGTCTTATAAGGAGGCCTGTCAGGATCCTTATTGGGTTCAAGTTATAGAGGATGAGTTGTCTGTGTTACAAAAAACTAGTACTTGGGAGTTAGTTCCTTAGCCTGCTAGTAGGAATTTGGTTGGTTGCAAATGGGTCTACAAAATCAAGACTCATTTTGATGGTTCTCTTGAGCACTACAAAACTCGTCTGGTTGCCAAAGGTTTCTCACAAGAGTATGGTATTGATTATGAGTAGACCTTTACTCCTATTGCCAAGATGACTATTGTCTGTACTTTGATCTCTATTGCTGCTATTCGTTCTTGGCCTCTTTATCAGATGGATGTTAAGAATGCTTTTCTTAATGGCCATCTCATTGAGGAGGTTTACATGCGTCCTCCCCCTGGCCTTCACCATTCCTCTAGATAGGTTTGTTACCTTTGGCGTACTTTGTATGATCTGAAGTAGTCTTCCTGTGCTTGGTATGATCGCTTTCAGATTGTTGTTACTGAGCTTGGGTTTCATCCTTGTGCCCAGGACTCTACTTTATTTCTTCTACAAACCTTTACTGGATTTGTTGCATTATTACTGTATGTGGATGATATGATCATCACTGGTTCTAACTCTTCTGCTATATTTGAGGTCAAGCAGCATCTTTTCCACACCTTTGAAATGAAGGATCTGGTCCCATTGCAGTATTTTCTTAGTATTGAGGTAGCTTCTTCTTCCAAGGGTTACTTTCTCTCTCAGGCCAAGTATGCCAATTAGGTTATTCATCATGCCGATCTTATTGACACTAAGATTTCTGATACCCCCATTGAGCTTAATGTAAAGCTCACCACTACTGATGGTGTTCTTCTGGATGATTCTACTTTACATTGAGAGCTCGTGAGTTGCTTAGTCTATCAAACGATTACTCGCCCTGATCTTGCATATGCTGTTCATGTGGTTAGTCAGTTCGTTTCTGCTCCTCATTCTACACATTGGGCAACTTTGGTTCGGATTCTTCGCTGTCTCCAAGGTACTATATTTCAGGGTTTGCTGTTGTCTTTTACTTCCTCTTTGGACTTGGTCACTTGTGCTGATTCTGATAGGGATGGTGATGTCACTGATCAAAAGTCCACTTCTGGCTTCTGCATGTTTCTTAGTGATTCCTTGATTTCTTGGAAGAGCAACAAGCAGACTGTTGTTGCACGTTCCACTGCTGAGGCTGAGTACCATGCTATGGCTCATGCCACTGCTGAGATTGTTTGGTTTCGTTGTCTCTTGACTGATTTAGGTGTCCCTCAGTCTTCTCTGACCTCCCTTTACTGTGACAACCACAATGCTATTCAGATTGCCCATAACACTGTCTTTCATGAGCGGACGAAGCACATTGAGACTGATTGCCATTTTGTATATAGCGATCCTAGGTTTTACCCCTTGTTGTGTAGTAATTCGGACTTGTGTCCGTGGATGTTAGCAGTTGTTCATACCTTGTTTACGTCCTTTCATACTTTGTATTTGAGTTATAGGATGTGATGGGCAGGTTTGTTACAAGTTGGTTGTGTTTGGGAGCCTTAGGTTGCTGCCCAGAATTTTGGACCTTTGCTCGAGCGAAGCTTTGTCGCTCGAGCGAGCTCTTTGTTTTGGTCCTTCGCTCGAGCCATGGTTTGGTCACTCGAGCGAGAGTTGGGTTTCTGTGTCTAGTGCATCGAACCAGAGTGGCTTCGCTTGAGCGAGCAATTGCGTCTGGTTCTGGACCTGAGAGTTGCATGTCTTGGCTCGAGCGAGATTTTCTTCGCTCGAGCGAGCTGGTTTGTTCTTCACTCGAGCGAGCGTCCCGTCGCTCGAGCGTGCGTCTGGTTGCAGACCTGAGGGTTTGTATTGTTGGCCCGAGCAAGAGTTCCTTCGCTTGAGCGAGGTTGGTTTCTTGTTTCTGGTCGCTCGAGCGACCAAGTCTTCGCTCGAGCGAGCCTGTTTTATATCAGCAGGCAGCAGCGATTTTAACTTCACTTTTTCATCCCCTTTTCATTTTGAAACCCTAGATCCGAGACTCTCTCTCTCTCTAAACTCATCTTCTCTCTAGGTTTTCATCTCCTTTTAGTGTGATTCTACCCTAGGCTCTTTGTAAGAAAGATAGAGGGTGGCTTGGGCTTCGTTCTAATTTGAAAAATAGTGGATTTGGAGCACTTTGATTTCGGGTCATCTTCTCCATTTGAGTTCTCCATTTGAGGTAGGGATTCTCCTTGTTCTTTTTCAATACTCCGTCTATAGATAGATGTGTGGTAGTTTTTGTATTGCATGAAAACTATATCATGTTGGATTTGTTAAAAATCATGAGGTTGAACCTTGGGTTGGTTGTTTGAGTTTGGGTTTATTATCATTAGTTGTGGTTTGGGCTAATTGGAGTGTTAATTAGCATGTTGTTGTTGAAAGGAGAGGAAACCCAAATTTTTTATTTGATTTAATAAATTAATAGAGGGGTTTTGATCTTTGGGCAAATACTTATGTATTTTGGGTCTTAAGTGAGGTCATTGTTGTTTGTTGTTGATAATTGAGCCTTTTTTATCAATATTGAGAAAGAGGGAGGAAAACTCTAATTTAATGGTTATGGCTTTATTGTCTTTGGAATCGGTTTTGTGGAAACAAAAGGGATGGAGTTGGTTTTGTGAAAACAAAAGGAAATGTAATTCGTTTTGTGAAATGGGAAAAGTATTTTTTTTTAAATAAGTATAAGAATTGGATTGTTGTATTTTGAGTATTGAACACACATATGTGGAGGTTGTATCTTTAACTACCATGTTAATGTCATTGTTGGGTTTTTGATCTCATGATTATTGAGTCTTTTAATAGATGTACTACATACATGCATCTAGAGGTTTTGTCCTTGGTCATCGGTAGAGGATGATGTGGTTGTGTTGAATTGTCGTGTATGCATTACACCTATGTGTTCATATACCTTAGCACATTGCTTGTATCTTGGTAGTTTATGTGTATGTGTTATACATGTTGGTTATGCCCTGTTTTATTTTTGGTTGGTGGTGTTATACCTTGCGCTCAAAATCAGAGGTACCGTGACCTTCCAGCTAGCGCCTGGAGAACTGACTGCGCTGACAATATATGGCACCACACCCTTCCAGCTAGCGTCTGGTAAACTGGCATTTTGTTGTGAAAGGTGTATCTTTGGCTTATTACGCACATAGCTGGTAGAGCAAAGTTTTGTTGTTGTTGTTTCACTGTATCTGAGAATATCATGGACTTGATTGGTTACAGTTTGGAGGGCCGAGTCACTTCATTGGTTGATTGTATACATGTTGATGGGTGGTTATTTTCCATTTCTATAAAGATATGCATGTATAGTTATGACGGTATTGAGAGCGAACCAAAATGTCATTTTTTGTCTTTTGGGAAGTAAAGGGAATCGGATATTTTAAATATATGTTTTTTTTTTTAAAAAGGTACATCTGTTGTGTGTTCGGGAAATGGAAGAGAGTAGTGGTCTTAGTGAATTTATTTCCTAAGTAATTGTTTATGTATGAAAGAGTGGGAATGGGGGTTAATGAAGGGAAAGGAAAGATGAATTGTTTATAGCATCGAATGAAATGGTTGTTTTCGAGAAAAGTTCATACATATACATATTTTGTATAAACTGTCACATTACTATTCTAGTATAAGAATGAGCGTTCATGATCATAGCTATCTGTAAGTTGTTATTGTTGAGGATCATGTTGAGACCCCTACTGGACTATATGTTCATCCCACGTTGTTGAATCTTTTTCAGGTGTTTAGCAGGATGTGCTACAAGATTTGGATCTTCTTATTTGTTGGCCACGGGGCCACTTTGTTGTAGGCGGAATGCCATATATGTAAAAGGGTTGCACCCTTCATTTGATTGTTAATGTTGTAAGCCTGAGGACAATTTATTTAGAATGCTCATGTTGTATTTAATTAGCATTCGAAAGGGAGAGTTGTTGTTCATTCCTTCTAGTTGAACATTTGAGTTTATTTCTGCATGTTATCTCTGAAATTAGATTAAGTTAATGAACTTGGTAATGACTTCGAGTAATAAAAAGTGGGGCGTGACAACTTGGTATCAGAGCTACCGGGTTTGAATACCTTGGGCTCGTGGGAAGTGGTTTTTACCACAGTGGGTTTACTACGTGTAGTGAGGACGTTGCACATAGATATCATGAAAGTTAGGACTTATGTGTTGCATTTATGTGAGCATGGGATTAAGTTTCCTGGATGGTATTCATAGCCGGTGAACTTGCTTTGAGGTCCTTTTGGAAACACGCCTGATCAACGTGGTTTCTGATAGGAATTCCTTGAGAGTTCCAGGATGAGTGGCTATCTTTGTGGACTTGATTCGATTATGTGTTTACATGTTTAGATGTTTATATGCAATAGAGATGTAAATTTTGGACTAAGTGTGTCTTGTGACCTATTGGTGGTAGTGTGCCTCGGAGAAGGCTATGGTGTTTTGCACTAAGTGTGTTTTGCTTTTGTGCTTTATAGGATGTCTACACGAGGAAGTAGAGGATGGTTGAATAGTAGGAGTGTCGGTAGGGGCACAGCAGTTCCTTTAGCACCCGCCGTTGCAGCATCGGCTATCGGCGAGGATGTCGCACGTGAGATTGTGAGAGCAGTGCAAGACGCCCTAGCTCGCACTGAGGGTGGCAGCGGGCATGCTCTCAAACTTACTAAGGAGTTTTTCCACTCCGGCCCACCAGAGTTTGTGGGGGAGGCTAAACCGTTGGAGGCAGAGAGTTGGTTAGAGTAGATTACCAAGACTCTTGATATGCTCAGAGTTGAAGATGAGGAGTTGAGGGTCTCTTTGGCGACTTTTCAGTTGAAGGGTGATGCGAGTTATTGGTGGAAGTATGCTAAGAACACTGTAGGTAGCACGTGGGTTGCTTTTACCGAGGCCTTTTGGGCCAAGTATTTCCCTCCTTCCGCTCGGGAAAGGTTGAGGGATCAGTTTTTGGAGTTGCGTCAGGATGATACTCCTGTGGCATAGTTTGAGATGCGGTTTGCTAGTTTGTTTGCTCCAGAGTTGGTGGCAACAGAGGAGCGTCGTTGTTACGAGTTTGAAAAGTGGTTGTGTTTCGATGTTCGGGAGAAGGTAACTGGATCCTTTTTGAAGGATTATTATAATTTAGTCGAGGCAGCGGCCCATGTGGAGGCCATGGTTGCAAGTGATGATGGGGTTAAGGAGGAGACCATCTCGGTAAGTCCTACGGTTCCTAAGTGCTCTAGGCTCAGTAAGGGGTGGAGGCAGAAACATGCTCAGTTGGGGGCTAATTCCTTTTCTTCACCAGGGGTTTCAGACCCTTCTGTTGGGGATTTTGGAAAGGGATTTTATATCAAAAGATGAACATACAACCTTTGGGTGAATCCAGAAAGCCCTACTTGCATCCCATAATGCCTAATTACTAAAATTTTACAAGTTTTTTTGAATTATGGGTTACATGTTCTTATGTTTTTGAATATGACAAGCAAAACTTGAATTATTTGACATCACTCAAAAATAATGGTTTACGGGACAGAAACTGATTTTTTTTTTCAACGTTGTCTTTTGTTTTTTCCAATTGTAGGCATATATGCTGATCTGCTCAGCCCTCGGATTGAGGGTAAGAATTGAAATTTTGTCAGTTGTAGTGAATGAGTTGTGAGTTTTGATAAATTGATTGAAGTTCTAATTTTTAATAATTGCATTGCCGCACAAAAATGACAAAAAATATTATGAAGAATAAGCATTATGGGATGCAAGTGGAGATACTATATTGACAAAATTAAATAATTACACAGCTATAATATCTGTTCATATAACATTATGCAATGACATGAATTTCTTTGAATGTCAAGTAGCAAAAGGTGAATTATCTGTCCTCCCCTCATGAATAGTGCTTTGCAGAACGTAAACTGATTATTTTTTCTGCACTATCTTTTTTTTCCGTAATGGTAGGCGTATATCCTAGCTTGCTCATTGCACCTATTAGCCCACCAAAGCTTGGTGTGAACTGGATTTTTTTAAGTTGTAGTGAATGGGTTGCAAGTTTGGATCAATGGGTTGAAGTTATAATTTTTAATAATTGACTTACCATACAAAAATGTGGAAAATTGTCATTAAGAATAGGGTATTATGTGAAGGAAACTGAGATACGTAGAATCTCAAAATTAAATAATTTCACCACCTTAAATTCTTTTCATGTAACGCTATGCAATGACATGAATTTTTTTGAACGTCAAGAAACAAAACTTGACTTATTTGATCTCCTCTTACAAATATTTGTATACTGGGTAGAAACTAATTATTTTTTCAACACTATCTTCTTTTCTTTTCTTTTTTTTCCTTTCCGAATGGCATGCGTAGATTTTGGCCTACTCAATGCGCCAAATGATCCACCAACATTCGGTAATGGTTGAAATTTAATAAGTTGTAGTTATTTGGTTACAAGTTTTGATCATTAAGTTGGAGTTCTACTTTATAAAAATTGGCGAAAAAATTATGAAGAATTGGGCATTATCGGAAGCAAGTGGAGATATCAAGTTTGACAAAATCGAATTATTGTACATCTAATCTTATTTTTTGTAAGATTATACAATGAAAATATTTTTTGAATGTTATCAAGCAAAACTTGAATTATTTGACCTCTCCTTAGAACAAGCTCTTTACTATATAAGAAATTGATTTTTTTTTTAGCCCTATCTTTTCTTATGAGCTGGTTGTCACGTACCGACTCATTTGGGGATGTGAGTTCTACACCAAGCACCTTGGAAGCGCATTAGTTTGTGAGCAGCAAGGCAGGCAGGGTAGATCCCTATCGCATCTCCTGGGTTGGTCCTTGGGCATAATGCATAGGGGTACGCAGTACCACTCGTGGAGCCAACTTCTCAAGAGGATCACAAGCGCTCAGTCCGTGACAATCAGCTCCTGCCATTGTAAAAAAAGATAGTGTTAAAAAAAAAAAAAAATCAATTTCTTATCTAGTGAAGAACTTGTTCTGAGGAGAGCTCAAATAATTCAAGTTTTTCTTAATAACATTCAAAAAATATTTTTGTCGTTGCATAATCTTACAAAAAATGAGATTAGATGTGCAATTATTAGATTTTGGCAAACCTGGTGTTTTCACTTGCTTCCAATAATGCCCAATTCTTCATAACTTTTCGGCAATTTTTATAAAGTAAAATCCAACTTAATGATCAAAACTTGTAACCAAATGACTACAAGTTATTAAATTTTAGCCATTACCGAATGCTGGTGGATTATTTGGCACATCAAGCAGGCCAAAATCTACGCATGCCATTGGGAAGGGAAAAAAAGAAAAGAAAACAGTGTTGAAAAATAATCAGTTTCTACCCAGTATACAACTATTTGTAAGGGGAGGTCAAATAATTCAAGTTTGGCTTCTTGATGTTCAAAAAAATTCATGTCATTGCATAACGTTGCATGAAAAGAATTTACGGCGGTGAAATTATTTAATTTTAAGGTTCTATGTATCTCCGTTTCCTTCATATAATACCCTAATCTTAATAACATTTTTCCACATTTTTGCAGGGTAAGTCAATTATTAAAAATTATAACTTCAACCCATTGATCCAAACTTGCAACCCATTGACTACAACTTAAAAAATTCCAGTTCACACCAAGCTTTGGTGGGCTAATAGGTGCAACGAGCAGGCCAGGTTATACGCCTACCATTATGGAAAAAAAAAGATAGTGCAGAAAAAATAATCAGTTTGTGTTCTGCAAAGCACTATTAATGAGGGGAGGATAGATAATTAATATTTTGCTACTTGACATACAAAGAAATTCATGTCATTGCATAATGTTATATGAACAGATATCACAGCTGTGTAATTCTTTAGTTTTGTCAATATAGTATCTCCACTTGCATCTCATAATGCCCTATTCTTAATAATATTTTTTGCCATTTTTGTGCGGAAATGCAATTATTAAAAATTAGAACTTCAACCCATTTATCAAAACTCGCAACCTGTTCACTACAACAGACAAAATTTCAGTTCTTACCGTCGATCGGAGGGCGGAGTGGATCTGCATATATGCCTACAATTAGAAAAAACAAAAGACAGCATTTGAAAAAAAATCAATTTCTGTCTCGAAAACCACTATTTTTGAGCGATGTTAGATAATTTAAATTTTGTCATATTCAAAAACATAAGAACTTGTAAGCCATAATTCAAAAAAACTTGTAAAATTTCAATTCTATACCGAATCCTAGTGGCCCAATCGGGCCGAGCAAGCCACCATCTATCTCTGCCATTGGAAAAAACAAAACAAAACGAAACAAAAAGAAGTTGTGTTGAAAAAATAATCAATTTCTACCCAGTACACAACTATTTGTGAGGGGAGGTCAAATAATTCAATTTTTTCTTGTTGACATTCGAAAAATTTCATGTCAACGAGTACCATTATATGGAAAGAAATTACAAGTGTAATTATTTAATTTTGTCAAACTAGCTGTGCTTGCTTTGAATGATGCCCACTTGTTAATAATATTTTTCCTCATTGTTTTGTGGTTAAATCAATTATTAATAATGTTTCTCTAGAGGCAGGTGTGACGAGCGGGCTAGCATTTGTGCCTGCCTCTAGAGAAAAGAAAAAAAGAAAGATTCAGTTAGGGAAGAAAAAAAAAAATTTGTTTCCATTTAGTAAACCACAAGTTGTGAGGGGAGGTGCAATAATTCATGTTTTGCTCGTCATTCAAAAATATTGTGTCATTGCATAATGTTATATGGAACAAAATTATAGGCGTAATTATTTAATTTTGTAGATCTAGCTATCTCCGCTTTCTTCCGATGATGGCTACTTCTGAAATAATATTTTCCACCATTTTCTTGTAGAGAAGGCAATTGTTAAAAAAATACAACTTCAACCTGTTCGTAGTAACTTGAAACCCATTGATTACAACTTATAAAATTTTCAAATCTTACCGAAAGTTGGTGGATCAATCAATATGTTCGGTAGGCCAGCACCAACTCCTGCCATTGTAAAAAAAAGGTAGTGGTAAAAATGAAAAATCCATTTCTTATCCAGTAAAGTCCTTGTTCTGAGGAGAGGTCAAATAATTCAAGTTTTGCTTGATAACATTCACAAAATATTTTTGTCATTGCATAATCTTACAAAAAATGAGATTAGTTGTGCAATTATTCGATTTTGTCAAACCTGGTGTCTTCACTTGCTTCCGATAATGCCCAATTCTTCATAACTTTTTCAGCAATTTTTATAAAGTAAAATCCAACTTAATGATCAAAACATGTAACCAAATGACTACAACTTATTCAATTTTAGCCATTACCGAATGCTGGTGGATTATTTGGCGCATCGAGCAAGCCAAAATCTACACGCGCTATTGGGAGGGAAAAAAAAAGAAAAGAAAAGAAGATAGTGTCGGAAAATAATCAGTTTCAACCCAGTATACAATTATTTGTAAAGGGAGGTCAAATAATTCAAGTTTTGTTTGTTGACGTTCAAAAAAATTCATGTCATTGCATAACGTTACATGAAAAGAATTTACGGCGATGAGATTATTTAATTTTGAGATTGTATGCATCTCGTTTTCTTCACATAATATCCTATTCTTAATAACATTTTCCCCCATTTTTGTATGGTAAGTCAATTACTAAAAATTATAACTTCAACCCATTGATCCAAACTTGCAACCCATTGACTACAACTTAAAAAATTTCAGTTCATACCTAGCTTTGGTGGGCTAATAGGTGCAACGAGGAGGCTAAGATATACGCCTGCCATTAGGGAAAAAAATATAGTGTAGAAAAAATAATCAATTTATGTTCTACAAAGCCCTATTCACGAGGGAGGACAGATAATTCATCTTTTGCTACTTGACATTCAAAGAAATTCATGTCATTGCATAATGTTATATGAACAGATATTACAGCTGTGCAATTATTTAATTTTGTCAATATAGTATCTCCACTTGCATCCCATAATGCCCTATTTTTAATAATATTTTTTGCCATTTTTGTGCGGAAATGCAATTATTGAAAATTAGAACTTCAACCCATTTATCAAAACTCGCAACCTATTCACTACAACTGACAAAATTTTAGTTCTTACCGTCAATCGTAGGGCCCCGCAGATCAGCATATATGCCTACAATTGGAAAAAAACAAAAGATAGCGTTTAAAAAAAAATCGGTTTCTGTCCCATAAACCACTATTTTTCAGCGATGTCAGATAATTCAAGTTTTGCTTGTCATATTCAAAAACATATGAACTTGTAACCCGTAATTCAAGAAAACTTGTAAAATTTCAAGTCTATATTGAATCCTAGTGTCCCAATCAGGCCGCGCAAGCCACCATCTATCTCTACCACTAGAAAAGACAAAACAAACAAAACAAAATAAAACAAAACAAAACAAAAAAGAGATTGTGTTGAAAAAATAATCAATTTCTATCTAGTACACAACTATTTGTGAGGGGAGGTCAAATAATTCAAGTTTTTGCTTGTTGACATTCAAAAAAATTCATGTCAACGCAGAGCGTTATATGAAAAGAAATTACAAGTGCAATTATTTAATTTTGTCAAACTAGTTGTGCTTGTTTTCGATGGTGCCCACTTGTTGATAATATTTTTCCTCATGGTTCTGTGGTTAAGTCAATTATTAATAATATTAAGTGCCTAGTCCGTGATATGGTGCTGGCCTACTGGACGTACCGATTGATCCACTAACTTTCGGTAAGATTTGAAATTTTATAATTTGTAGTCAATGGGTTTCAAGTTATGATGAACGGGTTGAAGTTTTTTTTTTTAACAATTGCCTTTTCCATCAAAAAATGGTGGAAAATATTATTTCAGAAGTAGCCATCATCGGAAGAAAGTGGAGATAGCTAGATCTACAAAATTAAATAATTACACGTATAGTTTCCTTCCATATAACATTATGCAATGACACATATTTTTGAATGACGAGCAAAACATGAATTATTGCACCTCCCCTCACAACTTGTGGTTTACTAAATGGAAACGTATGTATAGTTTTTGAACAGTATCTTTGTTTTTTTCTTTTTTCTACAGGCAGGCGCAAATGCTGGCCCACTCGTCGCGCCTTTTGGTCCCCCAATGCTCGGTATGAACTAATTTTTTTTTTAAAGTTGTAGTCAATTAGTTACAAGTTCTGAAATAATTGACTTAACCACAGAACAATGAGGAAAAATATTATTAACAAGTGGCCATCATTGAAAGCAAGCACACGTAGTTTGACAAAATTAAATAATTACACTTGTAATTTCTTTTCATATAACATTATGTAATGGCATGAAATTTTTTGAATGTCAAAAACTTAAAAAGTGAAAAGACATAACAGGATTATATGCTCATTTTCAAATTTCAATGGGATAAATCGCACATGAAATAAAACAAAAAGATCTATAATTTTCACACTTATGTTACTTATGTATAGCAGTATTTTAGTCTTTTTTATTAAATCGTTAACGGGCCTAACAATCCACTTCAATCCACAAAACACATGAGGATTGTGCGGTTATTTCCAAATGATAGGGAAGTAATCCACATGAGCCAAACCACAAGAGAGTAGACTAAAATTTGCCCTGTAAAAATCTAAAACTAATTTTACATTGAAGTTAAAAATTTCAATTTATAATCTGTGTTTAATTTCAAGGACTTCGTTTCAAGTAATGAGGCACTGCTTGTTCAAAAAAAGTAATGAGAGAGTGATTGGACTTCCACTATATTAACAGAGCATGTATCATTCCCAAGTGAAATGAAAAAATGTATATATGTTTTACATATTGCAATGCCTAGCTTGCATCATCATCGACATCTCTAACGATGAGATGCAACCTACTCTCTCCAGCTAGGTCCTCCCAGTAATACGTAACCCTAACTACCTAACACACGGTAAACAAATCTGGAAACTCAAACAAGAAATCCCTCCAGTGAATCAAGGGAATCCTGCTTATATCGTATGACAACATGACTACATCTCAAACCCCCACAACCGTGTGCAGTGAAAAGATGAATTCATGAGTCCGAATGTTTATGTGGCACCTCTCATGAATCTCTTTGATGATATCGCTAGCACGCTCCACCGGAACCAACAAAGCTTCCAACAAATATGAAATAGCCAACTTCTTCACAAATAACAAGCGTCTTACTGGTCTTGCAATTTATAGAAAGTTAATATTCCAAGTAATGCGAAACTAGAAAACAAAATGAAAAAGTAGATATTGTTAGGGGTGTTTATGAGGCGGTTTGGTTCAAATTAGCACTAAATTAGAATAAACTCAATCAAAACAAATCAAACCAATCTAATGTAGTTCGGATGAAAATCACAATTCTATTATACTAAACAAACATAAAGGAATCAATCAACAATACATTGTTAAAAACAAGTCTTTATGATGATTTAACATAACAAAAATAAAGAACAATGAGAGAGAGAGAGAGAGAGAGAGAGAGAGAGAGAGAAGGGGAAGGGGGTTGCTAGAGCAAGGGACGACATTGATGAGGTCCCAACTGAAGCTAGTGGGGTATGGGTGGGGCTAAGGTTAGGTAGGGTTAGCGTTAGAGAGGATAGGCATGGGGTAAAAATGGAACTTTATGTTAGGGTAAAATTGAAATAAAAAGGAAAGAAAAGAGGTGGGGTCCAAAGAATAAAGGTAGGGGCAGATAGCAACAATTTGAGTTGACTGGATGAAGATACGAAATGAATTCTAATGAGCCCTGACTTTTGTCTTATATATAAAACGATTACATGCATTCAAGTCCCACCTTAGTTTTCAAAAAAATATATATATATATAGAAAGAAAGAAAAAATATCAAGTCCACCTTAGTGTTTACAACAAACCAAATACATGAAGATACGTGAATATAAGTAGAATATTTTACAGTATATACGGGTTTTGGTCCCAAGTTGGTTTGATGTAGCCATTCACCTAAATGAAGACCCAATCCAAGTCTATCGAGTTGATATTTTAAGATCAAAAACCAAACCAATGTATAGAAAAAGAAAAGAAAAAAAAAAAAAACAAACAAACAAACAAACAAACCAAACCATAGAGGTGGTGTTGGGTTTTTGGGCTTTTTGTGCACTCCTAGTATACAACTATTTGTAAAGGGAGGTCAAATAATTCAAGTTTTGCTTCACATAATATCCTATTCTTAATAACATTTTCCCCCATTTTTGTATGGGTCAATTATTAAAAATTATAACTTCAACCCATTGATCCAAACTTGCAACCCATACCCCCATACATTATGCCCAAGGACCAACCCAGGAGATGCGATAGGAATCTACCCTGCCTGCCTTGCTGCTCACAAACTAATGCGCTTCCAAGGTATGGTGTAGAACTCGTATCTCCAAATGAGTCGGTACGTGACAACCAGCTCATAAGAAAAGATAGGGCTAAAAAAAAAAAAATCAATTTCTTATACAGGAAAGAGCTTGTTCTGAGGAGAGGTCAAATAATTCAAGTTTTGCTTGATAACATTCAAAAAATATTTTCATTGTATAATCTTACAAAAAATAAGATTAGATGTACAATAATTCGATTTTGTCAAACCTGATATCTCCACTTGCTTTCGATAATGCCCAATTCTTCATAATTTTTTCACCAATTTTTATAAAGTAGAACTCAAACTTAATGATCAAAACTTGTAACCAAATGACTACAACTTATTAAATTTCAACCATTACTGAATGCTGGTGGATCATTTGGCGCATTGAGCAGGCCAAAATCTACGCATGCCATTCGGAAAGGAAAAAAAAAGAAGAAAAGAAGATAGTGTTGAAAAAATAATCAATTTCTACCCAATATACAAATATTTGTAAGAGGAGATCAAATAAGTCAAGTTTTGTTTCTTGACGTTCAAAAAAATTCATGTCATTGCATAGCGTTACATGAAAAGAATTTAAGGCAGTGAAATTATTTAATTTTGAGATTCTACGTATCTCAGTTTCCTTCACATAATACCCTATTCTTAATAACAATTTTCCACATTTTTGTATGGTAAGTCAATTATTAAAAATTATAACTTCAACCCATTGATCCAAACTTGCAACCCATTCACTACAACTTAAAAAAATCCAGTTCACACCAAGCTTTGGTGGGCTAATAGGTGCAACGAGCAAGCTAGGATATACGCCTACCATTACGGAAAAAAAAGATAGTGTAGAAAAAATAATCAGTTTACGTTCTGCAAAGCACTATTCATGAGGGGAGGACAGATAATTCACCTTTTGCTACTTGACATTCAAAGAAATTCATGTCATTGCATAATGTTATATGAACAGATATTACAGCTGTGTAATTATTCAATTTTGTCAATATAGTATCTCCACTTGCATCCCGTAATCCCTATTCTTAATAATATTTTTTGTCATTTTTGTGCGGCAATGCAATTATTAAAAATTAGAACTTCAACCCATTTATCAAAACTCGCAACCCATTCACTACAACTGACAAAATTTCAATTCTTACCCTCAATCGGAGGGCTGAGCAGATCAGCATATATGCCTACAATTGGAAAAAACAAAAGACAACGTTAAAAAAAAAAAACCAGCTTCTGTCCCGTAAACCATTATTTTTGAGTGATGTCAAATAATTCAAGTTTTGCTTATCATATTCAAAAACATAAGAACATGTAACCCATAATTCAAAAAAACTTGTAAAATTTTAGGTCTATACCGAATCCTTGTGGCCCAATCGGGCAGAGCAAGCCACCATCTATCTCTGCCATTGGGAAAAACAAAACAAAACAAAACGAAACAAAAAGAGATTGTGTTGAAAAAATAATCAATTTCTACCCAATACACAACTATTTGTAAGGGGGGGTCAAATAATTCAAGTTTTTCTTGTTGACATTCAAAAAAATCCATGTCAACGCGTAGCGTTATGTGAAAACAAATTACAAGTGTAATTATTTAATTTTGTCAAACTAGCTATACTTGCTTTTAATGATGCTCACTTGTTAATAATATTTTTCCTCATTGTTCTGTGGTTAAGTCAATTATTAATAATATTTCTCTAGAGGCAGGCACGACGAGCAGGCCAACATTTGCGCCTACCTCTAGAGAAAAGAAAATAAGAAAGATTCAGTTAGAAAGAAAAAAAAAATCTATTTCCATCTAGTAAACCACGAGTTGTGAGAAGAGGTGCAATAATTCATGTTTTGTTCGTCATTCAAAAATATTTGTGTTATTGCATAATGTTATATGGAACGAAATTATAAGCGTAATTATTTAATTTTGTAGATCTATCTATCTCCGCTTTCTTCCGATCATTGCTACTTCTAAAATAATATTTTCCACCATTTTCTTGTGAAAAAGGCAATTGTTAAAAAATACAACTTCAACCTGTTCATCATAACCTGAAACCCATTGACTACAACTTATAAAATTTTCAAATCTTACCAAAACCTTGTCGATCAATGGGTATGTCTGGTAGGCCAACACAAGCTCCTGCCATTGTAAAAAAAAGATAGTGTTAAAAAAAATAAAAATCAATTTCTTATCCAGTAAAGACCTTGTTTTGAGAAGAGGTCAAATAATTCAAGTTTTGGTTGATAACGTTTAAAAAATATTTTTGTCACTGCATAATCTTACAACAAAAGAAATTAGATGTGCAATTATTCAATTTTGTCAAACCTGGTGTCTACACTTGCTTCTGATAATGCCCAATTCTTCAAAAAAAAATCGACAATTTTTATAAAGTAAAATCCAACTTCATGATCAAAACTTGTAACCAAATGACTACAACTTACTAAATATCAGCCATTACCGAATGTTGATTGATCATTCGGCGCATCGAGCAAGCCAAAATCTACACATGCCATCGGGAAGGAAAAGAAGATAGTGTTGAAAAAATAATCAGTTTCTACCCAGTATACAACTATTTGTAAGGGGAGGTCAAATAATTCAAGTTTTGTTTCTTGACGTTCAAAAAAATTCTTGTCATTGCATAGCGTTACATGAAAAGAATTTACGGCGGTGAGATTATTTAATTTTGAGATTCTATGTATATCTTTTTCTTTCACATAATACCCTATTCTTAATAACATTTTTCCACATTTTTGTATGGTAAGTCAATTATTAAAAATTATAACTTCAACCCATTGATGAAACCTTGCAACCCATTGACTACAACTTAAAAAATTCCAGTTCATACCAAGCTCTGGTGGGCTAATAGGTGCGACGAGGAGGCTAGGATATACGCCTGCTATTAGGAAAAAAAAGATAGTGCAGAAAAAATAATCAGTTTATGTTCTGCAAAGCACTATTCATGAGGGGAGGACATATAATTCATCTTTTGCTACTCGACATTCAAAGAAATTCATGTCATTGCATTATGTAACACGAATAGATATTACAGCTGTGAAATTATCTAATTTTTCTCAATATAGTATCTGCACTTGCGCCCCATAATCCCCTATTCTTAATAATATTTTTTGCCATTTTTGTGCAGAAATGCTATTATTAAAAATTAGAACTTCCACCCATTTATCAAAACTCGCAACCTGTTCACTACAACTGACAAAATATCAGTTTTTACCGTTAATCGGAGGGCCGAGCAGATCAGCATATATGCCTACAGTTGGAAAAAAAAAAAAGACAGCGTTAAAAAAAAAATCAGTTTCTGTCCCGTAAACCACTATTTTTGAGCGATGTCAGGTAATTCAAGTTTTGCTTGTCATATTTAGAAACATAAGAACTTGTAACCCATAATTCAAAAAAACTTGTAAAATTTCAGGTCTACACCAAATCTTAGTGGCCCAATCGGGCCACTAGAAAAAACAAAACAAAGCAAAATGAAACAATTAGAGATTGTGTTGAAAAAATAATCAATTTCTATCCAGTACACAACTATTTGTGAGGGGAGGTCAAATAATTCAAGTTTTCCTTGTTAACATTCAAAAAAATTCATGTCAAGGCGTAGCGTTATATGAAAAGAAATTACAAGTGTAACTATTTAATTTTGTCAAACTAGTTGCGCTCGCTTTCAATGATGCCCACTTGTTAATAATATTTTTCCTCATTGTTCTGTGGTTAAGTCAACGATTAATAATATTTCTCTAGAAACCCATTGACTACAACCTATAAAATTTCAAATCTTACCGAAAGCTAGCGGATCAATCGATACGTCAAGTAGGCCAGCACCAGCTCCTGCCATTGTAAAAAAAGATAGTGTTAAAAAAACAATCAATTTCTTATCCAGTAAAGAACTTGTTCTGAGGAGAGGTAAAATAATTTAAGTTTTTCTTGATAACATTCAAAAAATATTTGTCATCGCATAATCTTACAAAAAATGAGATTAGGTGTGCAATAATTCGATTTTGTCAAACCTGGTATCTCCACTTGCTTCCGATAATGCCCAATACTTCATAATGTTTTCGCCAATTTTTATAAAATAAAACTCCAACTTAATAATCAAAACTTGTAACCAAATGACTACAACTTATTAAATTTCAACCATTACCGAATGCAAGTGGATCATTTGGCGCATCGAGCAAGCCAAAATCTAGGCATGCCATCGGGAAGGGAAAAAAAGAAAAGAAAAGCTGATAGTGTTGAAAAAATAATCAGTTTCTACCCAGTATACAACTATTTGTAAGGGGAGGTCAGATAATTCAAGTTTTGTTTCTTGACGTTCAAAAAAATTCATGTCATTGCATAGCGTTACATGAAAAGAATTTACGGCGGTGAGATTATTTAATTTTGAGATTCTATGTATATCCGTTTCCTTCACATAATACCCTATTCTTAATAACATTTTCCCACATTTTTGTATGGCAAGTCAATTATTAAAAATTATAACTTTAACCCATTGATCAAACCTTGCAACCCATTGACTACAACTTAAAAAATTCCAGTTCATACCAAGCTCTGGTGGGCTAATACGTGCAACGAGGAGGCCAGGATATACACCTGCAATTAGGAAAAAAAAAGATAGTGCAGAAAAAATAATCAATTTATGTTTTACAAAGCACTATTCATGAGGGGAGGACAGATAATTCATCTTTTGCTACTTGACATTCAAAGAAATTCATGTCATTGCATTATGTTATATGAACAGATATTACAGCTGTGAAATTATTTAATTTTTCTCAATATAGTATCTACACTTGCATCCCATAATGCCCTATTCTTAATAATCTTTTTTGCCATTTTTATGCAGAAATTCTATTATTAAAAATTAGAACTTCCACCCATTTATCAAAACTCGCAACCCGTTCACTACAACTGACAAAATTTCAGTTCTTACCGTCAATCGAAGGGCCGAGCAAATCAGCATATATGCCTACAATTGGAAAAAACAAAAGACAGCGTTCAAAAAACAAATCAGTTTCTGTCCCGTAAACCACTATTTTTTAGGGATGTCAGATAATTCAAGTTTTGCTTGTCATATTCAGAAACATTAGAACTTGTAACCCATAATTCAAAAAAACTTGTAAAATTTCAGGTCTATACCAAATACTAGTGGCCCAATCGGGCCGAGCAAGCCACCATCTTTCTCTGCCACTAGAAAAAACAAAACGAAACAAAAAGAGATTGTGCTGAAAAAATAATCAATTTCTATCCAGTACACAACTATTTGTGAGGGGAGGTTAAATAATTCAAGTTTCGCTTGTTGACATTCAAAAAAATTCATGTCAACGCGTAGCGTTATATGAAAAGAAATTACAAGTGCAATTATTTAATTTTGTCAAACTATTTCAATGATGCCCACTTGTTAATAATATTTTTACTCAATGTTTTGTGGTTAAGTCAATTATTAATAATATTTCTCTAGAGGTAGGCACGACAAGCGGGCCAGCATTTGCCCCTACCTCTGGATAAAAAATAAAAAAATAAAAAAAGATTTAGTTAGAAAGAAAAAAAAAATCTGTTTCCATCTAGTAAACCACAAGTTGTGAGGGGAGGTGCGATAATTCATGTTTTGCTCATTATTCAAAAATATTTGTGTCATTCCATGATGTTATATGGAACGAAATTATAGATGTAATTATTTAATTTTGTAGATCTAGCTAACTCCGCTTTCTTCCGATGATGGCTACTTCTGAAATAATATTTTCCACCATTTTGTTGTGGAAAAGGCAATTGTTAAAAAATACAACGTCAACCTGTTCGTCAAAACTTGAAACCCATTGCTTATAAAATTTTCAAATCTTACCGAAAGCTAGTGTATCAATTGGTACGTCCGGTAGGCCAACACCAGTTCCTGCCATTGTAAAAAAAAAGTGTTAAAAAAAAAAAATCAGTTTCATATCCAGTAAAGACCTTGTTCTGGGAAGAGTTCAAATAATTCAAGTTTTGCTTGATAACATTCAAAAAAATATTTTTGTCGCTGCATAATCTTACAAAAAGTGAGATTAGAGGTGCAATTATTCGATTTTGTCAAACCTAGTGTCTCCACTTGCTTTCGATAATTCCCAATTCTTCATAATTTTTTCGTCAATTTTTATAAAGTAAAATCCAATTTAATGATCAAAACTTGTAACCAAATGACTACAATTTATTAAATTTCAGCCATTACCGAATCCTAGTGGATCATTTGGCGCATCGAGTAGGCCAAAATCTACGCATGCCATTGGGAAGGGGAAAAAAGAAAGGAAAAGAAGATAGTGCTAAAAAAATAAGTTTCTACCCAGTATAAAATTATTTATAAGGGGAGGTCAAATAATTCAAGTTTTGTTTCCTGACGTTCAAAAAAATTCATGTCATTGCATAACGTTACATGAAAAGAATTTACGGCAGTGAGATTATTTAATTTTGAGATTCTATATATCTCCGTTTCTTTCACATAATACCATATTCTTAATAACATTTTTCCTCATTTTTGTATGGTAAGTCAATTATTAAAAATTGTAACTTCAACCCATTGATCAAAACTGGCAACCCATTTACTACAACTTAAAAAATTCCAATTCATACCTAGCTCTGGTTGGCTAATAGGTGCAACGAGCAAGCCAGGATATACGCCTGCCATTAGGAAAAAAAAGATAGTTCAGAAAAAATAATCAGTTTATGTACTACAAAGCACTATTCATGAGACGAGGACAGATAATTCATCTTTTGTTACTTGACATTCAAAGAAATTCATGTCATTGCATAATGTTATATGAACAGATATTACAGTTGTGTAATTATTTAATTTTGTCAATATAGTATCTCTACTTGCATCCCATAATGCCCTATTCTTAAAAATATTTTTTGCAATTTTTGTGCGGAAATGCAATTATTAAAAATTAGAACTTCAGCCCATTTATCAAAACTCGCAACCCGTTCACTACAACTGACAAAATTTCAGTTCTTACCGTCAATCGGAGGGCCGAGCAGACAGCATGTATGCCTACAATTGGAAAAAACAAAAGACAATGTTCAAAAAAAAAAATCAATTTCTGTCTTGTGCACCACTATTTTTGACCAATGTCAGATAATTCAAGTTTTGCTTGTCATATTAAAAAATATAAGAACTTGTAACCCATAATTCAATAAAACTTGTAAAATTTCAAGTCTATACCGAATCCTAGTGGCCCAATCGGGCCGAGCAAGCCACCATCTATCTCTGCCACTGGAAAAAAACAAAATGAAACAAAAAGAGATTGTGTTGAAAAAATAATCAATTTCTACCCAATACACAACAATTTGGGAGGGGAGGTCAAATAATTCAAGTTTTGCTTCTTGGCATTCAAAAAAAATCATGTCAACGCGTAGCATTATATGAAAAGAAATTACAAGTGTAATTATTTAATTTTGTCAAACTAGCTGCGCTTGCTTTCAATGATGCCCCTTGTTAATAATATTTTTCCTCATTGTTCTGTGGTTCAGTCGATTATTAAAGATTACAACTTCATCCCATTGATCAAAACTTGTAACCAATTGACTACAACTGGAAAAAAAAATTCATTTCTTACCGAGAACTGGGAGACCAACAGGCGCGACAATTGGGCCAGCATCTGCGCCTGCCTCTGGAGAAAAGAAAAAAAAAAGGTTCTGTTAAAAAAATAATCAATTTCCATCTAGTAAACCACAAGTTGTGAGGGGAGGTGCGATAATTCATGTTTTGCTCGACATTCAAAAACATTTGTGTCATTGCATAATGTTATATGGAAGGAAATTATAGGTGCAATTATTTAATTTTGTCGATATAGCTATCAATGCTTTCTTCCGATGATGGCTACTTCAGAAATAATATTTTCCACCATTTTCTTGTGGAAAAGGCAATTGTTAAAAAATACAACTTCAACCCATTCATCATAACTTGAAACCCATTGACTACAACTTATAAAATTTCAATTCTTACTGAAAGCTGGTGGATCAATTGGTACGTCTGGTAGGCCAGCACCAGCTTCTGCCGCTATAAAAAAAAGATAGTTTAAAAAAAAAAAATCAATTTCTTATACAGTAAAGAACTTGTTCCGAGGAGGGAAATAATTAAGTTTTGGTTGATAACATTCAAAAAATATTTGTCATTGCATAATCTTACCAAACATGAGATTAGATGTGCAATTATTCGATTTTTTTAAACTTGGTATCTCCACTTGCTTCCGATAATGCCCAATTCTTCATAATTTTTTCGGCAATGTTTATAAAGTAGAACTCCAACTTAATGATCAAAACTTGCAACCAAATGACTACAACTTAATAAATTTCAGCCATTACCGAATGCTGGTGGATCATTTGGCGCATCTACTAGGCCAAAATCTACGCATGCCATTGGGATGAAAAAAAAAAAAGAAAAAGATAGCACTAAAAAAATAATCAGTTTCTACCCAGTATACAACTATTTGTAAGGGGAGGTCAAATAATTCAAGTTTTGTTTGTTGACGTTCCAAAAAATTCATGTTATTGCATAACATTACATGAAAAGAATTTATGGAGGTGAAATTATTTAATTTTGAGATTCAATGTATCTCTGTTTCCTTCATATAATATCCAATTCGAAATAACATTTTTCCTCATTTTTGTATGGTAAGTCAAATATTAAAAATTATAACTTCAACCCATTGATCAAGACTTTGCAACCCATTTACTACAACTTAAAAATTCCAGTTCATACCAAGCTCTAGTTGGCCAATAGGTGCAACGAGCAAGCCAGGATATACACCTGCCATTAGGAAAAACAAGATAGTGCAGAAAAAATAATCAGTTTATATTCTGCAAAGCACTGTTCATGAGGGGAGGACAGATAATTCATCTTTTGCTACTTGACATTCAAAGAAATTCATGTCATTGCATAACGTTATATGAACAGAAATTACAGGTGTGTAATTATTTAATTTTGTCAATCTAGTATCTCCACTTGCATCCCATAATGCCCACTTGTTAATAATATTTTCGCTCATTGTTCTATGGTTAAGTCAATTATTAAAACTTACAACTTCATCCCATTGATCAGAACTTGTAACCAATTGACTACAACTGACAAAATTTCAGTTCTTATCGACAATCGGAGGGCCAAGCAGACCAACATATATGCCTACAATTGGAAAAAACAAAAGACTATTGAAAAAAAAATCAATTTATGTCCCGTAAACCACTATTTTTGAGCGATGTCAAATAATTCAAGTTTTACTTGTTATATGCAAAAACATTAGAACTTGTAACCCATAATTCAATAAACCTTATAAAATTTCAACTCTATACCTAATCCTAGTGGCCCAATTGGGCCGAGCATGCCACCATCTATGCCAGCCATTGGGGAAAAAAAAAAAAAAAACCAAACAAAACAAAACAAAATAAAACTAAACAAAAAGAGATTCTGTTGAAATAATAATCAATTTCTACCCAGTACACAACTATTTGTGAGGGGAGGTCAAATAATTCAAGTTTTGCTTCTTTACATTCAAAAAAATTCATGTCATTGCGTAGTGTTTTATGAAAAGAAATTACAAGTGTAATTATTTAATTTTGTCAAACTAGCTATGCTTGCTTTCAATGATGCCCACTTGTTAATAATATTTTTCCTCATTGTTCTGTGGTTAAGTCAATTATTAAAAATTACAACTTCATCCCACTAATCAGAACTCGTAACCAATTGACTACAACTTAAAAAATTCCAGTTCTTACCGAGCACCGGAGGACCAATAGGCTCGACGAGTGGGCCAGCACCTGCACCTGCCTCTGGAGAAAAGAAGAAAAAAAAGATTCTGTTAAAACAATAATCAGTTTCCACCTAGTAACCACAAGTTGTGAGGGGAGGTGCGATAATTCATGTTTTGCTCGTCATTCAAAAATATTTGTGTCATTGCGTAGTGTTATATGGAAGGAAATTATAGGTGTAATTATTTAATTTTGTCGATCTAGCTATCTCCGCTTTCTTCCGATGATGGCTACTTCTGAAATAATATTTTCCACCAATTTCTTCTGGAAAAGGCAATTGTTAAAAAATACAACTTCAACCTGTTCGTAATAACTTGAAACCCATTGACTACAACTTATAAAATTTTCAAATCTTACCGAAAGCTAGTGGATCAATATGTTTGGTAGGCCAGCACCAGCTCCTGCCATTGTAAAAAAAAGACAGTGTTAAAAATAAAAAATCAATTTCTTATCCAGTAAAGTCCTTGTTCTAAGGAGAGGTCAAATAATTTAGTTTTCAATGATAACATTCAAAAAATATTTTTGCGATTGCATAATCTCACAAAAAATGAGATTAGATGCGCAATTATTCGATTTTGTCACACCTGGAGTCTCTACTTGCTTCTGATAATGCCCAATTCTTAATAATTTTTCCGGCAATTTTTTTAAAGTAGAACTCCAACTTGATGATCAAAACTGGTAACCAAATGACTACAACTTATTAAATTTCAGTCATTTCGGAATGCTGATGGATCATTTGGCGCATCGAGCAGGCCAAAATCTACGCATGCCATTGGGAGGGGGGAAAAATAGTGTTGAAAAAATAATCAGTTTCTACCCAGTATACAACTATTTGTAAGGGGAGGTCAAATAATTCAAGTTTTGTTTCTTGCCATTCAAAAAAATTCATCTCTTTGCATAATGTGACATGAAAAGAATTTATGGTGGTGAAATTATTTAATTTTGAGATTTTACGTATCTCCGTTTCCTTCCCATAATACCCAATTCTTAATAACATTTTTCCCCATTTTTTTATTGTAAGTCAATTATTAAAAATTATAACTTCAACCCATTGATCAAAACTTGCAACCCATTGACTACAACTTAAAAAATTCCAGTTCATACCAAGCTCTGGTGGGCCAATAGATGCAACAAGCAGGCCAGGATATATGCCTGCCATTAGGAAAAAAAAGATAGTGCAGAAAAAATAATCAGTTTATGTTCTGCAAAGCACTATTCATGAGGGGATGACAGAAAATTCATCTTTCGCTACTTGACATTCAAAAAAATTCATGTCATTGCATAACGTTATATGAATAGAAATTACAGGTGTGTAATTATTTAATTTTGTCAATCTAGTATCTCCACTTGCATCGCATAATGCCCACTTGTAAATAATATTTTCCCTCATTGTTCTATGGTTAAGTTAATTATTAATACTTACAACTTCGTCCCATTGATCAGAACTTGTAACCAATTGACTACAACTGACAAAATTTCAGCTCTTACCAGCAATCGGAGGGCCGAGTAGACCAACATATATGCCTACAATTGGAAAAAAACAAGAAACTGTTGAAAAAAAAAATCAGTTTATGTCCCGTAAACCACTACTTTTGAGCGATGTCAAATAATTCAAGTTTTGCTTGTAACCCATAATTCAATAAACCTTATAAAATTTCAACTCTATACCTAATCCTAGTGGCCCAATCGGGCCGAGCATGCCACCATCTATGCCAGCCATTGGAAAAAAAACAAAACAAAACAAAATACACTAAACAAAAAGAGATTCTGTTGAAAACATAATCAATTTCTACCCCGTACACAACAATTTGTGAGGGCAGGTCAAATAATTCAAGTTTTGCTTCTTGACATTCAAAAAAATTCATGTCATTGCGTAGTGTTATATGAAAAAAAATTACAAGTGTAATTATTTAATTTTGTCAAACTAGTCGCACTTGCTTTCAATGATGCCCACTTGTTAATAATATTTTTCCTCATTGTTCCGTGGTTATGTCAATTATTAAAAATTACAACTTCATCCCATTGATCAGAACTTGTAACCAATTGACTACAACTTAAAAAATTTCAGTACGTACCGAGCACTGGGGGACCAACAGACGCGTCGAGCTGGCCAGCATCTGCGCCTACCTCTGGAGAAAAGAAAAAAAAAAGGATTCTGCTAAGAAAATAATCAATTTCCATCTAGTAAACCACAAGTTGTGCGGGAAGGTGAGATAATTCATGTTTTGCTCGTCATTCAAAAATATTCATGTCATTGCATAATGTTATATGGAAGGAAATTAAAGGTGTAATGATTTAATTTTGTCAATCTATCTATCTCCGCATTGATCAGAACTTGTACCCAATTGACTACAACTTAAAAAATTCTAGTTCATACCAAGCACTGGTGGATCAACAGGTGCATCGAGCGGGTCAACATCTACACCTATCATTGGAAAGAAAACGTTGTGTAAAAAAATAATCAGTTTATGTCCAATAACCCAACCGTCTCTAATAATATTTTTCCCCATTATTGGGTTCAAGATCAGGGAGAGAATTATTAGAGGTCCCGGTTGACATGTGTCTTTCTGCGACTAGGCATATACAACTACCGACCCTGTTCAGCATATTTGGGGAACCAGGTTGATATGGTGTTACCTGAGCAGACAAACACCTAGGATGAGATATCTAAGCAAATAAAGACCCAAGTCAAGATACTCGAGCAAACAAAGGCCCAGGTTGATGTAGTGCACTCTGTTTCTGAGACTGGTCATGATGCCTCTACTGACCTCGTTCCGCATAGTCAGTGAGAGACTGAGCAGTGACACCAAGTTGTAGCGCATATCAGACGTGACAAGGAGACCAAGTGCTTTTTGCACCTACTATATTGCAATCAGAGAAGGAGTGCACAAATACAGAGGAAACTAGAAAACCAAACCAACCTCACCTCTATGGGTTGGGTTGGTTTTTTCAATACAGTGGTTTGGTTTTGGGTCTTAAAATCATCAACCCGATAGGATTGGTTCCGTCTCAATTTAGGTCATGCCTAAACCGAACCAACCCAAGACTAGAACCTATATATATTGTATGATATTCTATTTATGTTCGCATATCTTCGTGTCATTGTATTGCAACTACTAAGGTGGACTTGATTTCATCTAATCATTTCATATATGAGACGAAAGTTAGGGCTCATTAGAATTCATTTCCAATCTTCATCTAAACAACTCATTCCACATTGGCTTATTAAGTGTTAACATAACATGGGAATTTATTTTTACACATTGGATTATTCACATAAACTTTTTGTATAATCTACTAAACATAACATGACTATTTGTGGTTGTTGGCTTGTATTAAATTTTAAAACAATATTTTATTCTTATAGCCCTTAATAGAGTTGAATGGCGAAAAATGATTAACGTATCCAACCCCACTTGATTTGGGACACAAGGCTTAGTTTGGTTTGGTTTGGTATGGTGCATGATTTGTTCAGTCCTAGGTCCAAAACCCTAGAATCAGCCATGATTGGGTTGGTTCTAAGTTTAGCAATAACCCGAACCAAAATGACACAAATGCACAATCCTAAATCAGAGGACTCAGTGGACAGACTAGTCACTTGCCTGCAACTAGTGTCCCAACAAGTTCTTTGTTTGTGTGGGTGGCAGCGTTGGCAATGACGGTCAGATGCGCTGCTTGCCTACCACTGATGGGGATTTCACTACCACTCACCTTGCTAATGGATGTGTAACTTTGAAGGGATCTGATGGCAAGGAGAAGGTACTTAATCCCACAAGGTTGTTTGTTGGAGTGCAAGATGAGTCTATGCCAAGGTTATTCTTCATCCTACAACACAAGCTAACCACCTTCATGCAATTGGAGATCTTGTTTCTAAGGCTGTATTTGCTGGACACCTTCTGCACAATGCTTCAAGGCTTTGGTCGGCTTTCTTTACAGGAGACTTCTTTTGAAGTCTTTGAGACAGCTCATGATGCTTTGGCAGAGTTTCAAGGTACAAGCTCGAAGTGGGTTGGTTTGGGGAGAGTTTGACTCGATTGGAGAAGCAGGTGAAGAATCAATATATTCAAGCTGAGCTGGAAAAGGTGGACAAAGCCTTGGCATTGTCTTCAATGGTAGTGGCAAAATCTAAGCTGACAGTGTGAGAGTCTAAGTTAGTGGTGGAGAAAGTCGTGCTAGACTTAGAGCTGGCAAGGCTATGGCTGAAGCAGAGTCAGCAGCCTAAGTTTGAGGGAGAAGAGAGCTATCAAGGCTCAGTTTGTGAGCAATGACGGGGAGACTTTAGACTTGGGCGGCCTGTTGACCAAGGGTAGGTGAATGACTTAGAGACACTATGTACTAGAGAATTCAATTAATGTGTTTGTAATTGAAAATTCGCCAAGTACTTAATAAAATTCGTCATGTTTCATTTGTAATGCCATTCCCCATCTTTAATGCAGTGCCAATGAGTCGTACAAAAAAAATTGTGAACAATTTACAATAAAAACAGCAATAGCAACGTTTCATCAATCATAAGCCCGAGCAGGCACATTACTATGGCCCCATTTGGTAGAACTGTGGGAAAGTGATTATAACTTATAGCCTAACAGCTTATAACTTATAGCTGTGAACATAAGCTGATTTTTGACTTATAAATTAAGCTTCTCCTCCCCCACTCAAAGAATAAGTTAATTTTTGACTTACAAAAAGCTATAAGCTGCATTGTTAAGCTGAACCAAACACATCAAAATACCTTAAATTAAGCTAAAAGCTGAAATAAGCTGGAAATAAGCTCTACCAAACAGGACCTATATGGCAATGAAAGGTTCACCAAAGCTTTTTCCTTGTTTTCCTCTCTAGGGGTAGTGTGCCTCTATGAAGCATGGACACCTCTCTAGAGGTGGTGTACAAGTGTCAAACACAAACCCGCTAGAGAGAGTCGGACACGTTGCGACACATTGGGAACGTGCTAAGGACACGCTAGGGACCAGCTTTTTCCAAAGCATACCTAAGGTTGATAAATTTAATAAAATTAATATTTGACAAAATAAACATTAAATATTTAAAAATATAGCATGTAATAAATATATAAAATTATATATTTTATACATATCCTCCCAGCGTGTCGTGTCCTACATTTTTTAAAAGTTTGCATGTCCGTGTCATGTGTTTGTGTCCATACTTCTTAGGTATGCCTTCAACCATTTTGCATAGACAGGGCTCAGAGAATTTATGAACTAGGTTGGGAAATTTTGTAGTAGGCATTCTCACTGACTTCACTTATCACGCAGGCCCTTGCCATTTAGGTGCAAACTTGTGAGTTGATGTTCCTCTCATGATGTGAGGTGCAACTCAAAGCACTAAGGTCATGTTTGGTTTGTATTTGTGAAACAATTTTGAAAAATAATTTTATGGAAAGAGTTTACAAAATTTGAAAATTTGTTTGGTTGTACATTTTGAAAATAGTTTTGGAGTTTGGGATGATTTTTTTATTTTTTTTGGTAACTGAATAGATGGGTGTGAGAGAATAAGTGATTTTGGATTTTTTTTTTTCAAAAATTTTCAACCAAATAAATTTATGAAATTTTTTCTCAAAAATTGTCTCGCAAGAGACAAACCAAACAAGGCTTAAATCTCCTCGTTTGAATTGCCTAGTGCATACCAGAGTGTCATAGGCTCGAGCAATGCCCGTTTGACAAACTTTGAGGTTCATCTCTGCTTTTGTCTCTTTTTTCATCGAGAGCTTCAACCTCCATAGGTAATGGGTTAGGAATGACTCTACTTCGAAGGGCAATGCAAGCTAAAGAAATGCAATTTCTACTAGAAGGCTTGATTGGTCCCCATAGACAAAGGAAAAGTGCATCATTTGAGTTGGCGTCCTTTTGGATGTTCTATATGCCCAAAGGGCCATTGGGAGCATGTGGGCCCAATCCTTTTAATAATCCTTGAGGGTTTTTAAGAGGATTCTGAGAAGTGTCTTATTGGTTGTCTCAGCTTACCCATTCCCTTGGGATAATAGGTTGTTGACTTGTGATGCATGATGTCATAAGAGTGAAGGAGTTGTCCAATGTGGTGGTTGACAAAAGGGGTTTCATTCTCTGAAAGGATTACTTTGGGTGTACCAAAGCAGCAGATGATGTATTCTTGGATAAAGTTTGAAATGGTGGGCCCTTGTTGCTTTCTTAAGTAGTATGGCATCCATCCACTTAGTGTAAGCTTCAGTGGCAGCAACAATCCATGTGTCCTCTAGATGACGGAGAAATAGGGCCAGTGAAATCCACGGTCCAAGTGTGGAAGGGCCTTGGGGAGCCTCAACTATGTGAGTCAGTGGTTGGATTGGAGCATGAATGAGATTTCCATGGAGCTAGCAAGGTTTGCAAAGTTTGGCAAATGCCTTAGCATCTACCTCCATGGTGGGCCAATAATGTCCCATGCTGTGTTACTAGAAAACACTAATATCCAAGCAAATTACATATTGGTATGTAAGTTATGAAACATGGTATACTTCCATTTCAAAACAGTAAATTTAGTAATCTAAAATGATTCCAGAATTTTTTTCCAATATATTTCCTCAAATGTTTCCTTGGGAGGAAAAAATTCAAATATAATGAATTAAAATCTAAGGTGATTTAAGTTTCGACAAGACAAAACATAAAAAAATGGGTTGATTTATCTTCTGAGATTTGCAAAAGGTTTTTTTCTTTAAAAAAAATAAAATTGAAAAATCTTATAGTTAAAAATTATCTTTACTGTGCTACTATGCAATGATGGTGATGAATCATTGTAGAACTAACAAATAAAATGCATTACAATTATGCACTGTGTACAATTGTTATGCTGTTTATTTTCTGAGAGCTCCATAATAGAAAAATGTTCTCACGGTCTTACTAAATAGGAAAACAAGTTAAAACTAAAGAAATCTAGTGCAGTGAGAATTGAATACATCAGATAGAAACACTGTAATATATAAGATAGGAGAAAAATCTAAAACCGAATCCTCTTGAATTTAATTGTAAATTTTTAAGGAAGATAAACAAAAAAACTTTAATATGGCAAAATCTTGGCCTAATAAAAGCTTTAATTGTCATAGCTTTAATATTTTAAGTGTTGACATCAAAAATTGGAATTTATTGTCGACAGAGGCATGAGCACATGCAGAGGAGGATCAAGAGTGAAGGAAGTAAAGTTAGTGGCCAAAGAAAGAGGAATGAGGGTGCAATACATGGCAGTTGCAGGAGAAGAGAAAGTTCAAAGGCAATTTGCAGTAGTTGCAATTCATGGGCAGTTGTAGGAGCCCAGCAAGTGGACACGTGGCAGCACAGCATGGCCAGTAAAGGCCATATAAAAGCTGGGACTTCAATGGAGAAGAGGCTTCAACCAAATTCACAATTCATGTGAAACTTAGGAGTAGTATAGCTTACTTAGAGGTAGTTCTTGTAATTAGGAGTAGTGCATTTGTAATTCAGCTTTTTGTACCCAGTTTGCCGTTGTCGATTGTAACCCAATTCGAACTTGAAATTTGATGCTTGCAATTAAGTAACAAGTTTAATTGGTTTTTCAATCAAATTTCAGTGTATTTGCACTTGTTTCTTCACATTACAACCTCCAAAGAAGTCTTTGAATCAATCAAGGCATAAGAGTTGTGATTTGTCAAAACTGGTTTCTCTGTCGATTCTATTCTGTCAATTTGACTCAAACCAGATTTTTGCTAACAGGAAGATATACATTCTATGAGTTTATTAATACAATATCCCTTTTGGTTTGACAAAGTACTACGCCCATTGTCATAGTTTGTATTTTATCAAACTTAACCAATCATGAAAAACTACATAAAAATACCTTTGATACCAAAAGAAAATTACCTTCTTAAGGTAATCTTCAAAAGGGAATGGATCATTTAAAATTGAATACCAACCTCTCAATCATTTTGGGGAAAACGTATATAATATTTTCAGTCTAAAGTTTAAAAAGTCATTATCCATTAAACTAAAATAATATAATATGAAATTTTAACCTTAAAACTAATGCAATTAAAACTGTAAGAACCAAATTAACATACGAGTCAAACCACTAGTCTACAGTGTAATTTAAATTAGGGCTACTGTGAGAATGCATGATTACATAGGCATACCTTTTGTTGGCAGAGTAATTTCCACATGGAATTTTTTTATTATTTATGATCAAGTGTCTGGTTAGCTCAAGCGCATCAACCAATGTCGGGATCACGCAAAGCGCTCCATCCTTGGGTTTAATTTTCCACATTGGATTTGCTACCAAGGGATTGATCAATCCGGACACTGCTCTGAATCTTGACTGCAAAGTCAGAGACCTATTTTGCTTCATGTTAAGGATACCAGTGAAGAGCACCAAAAATCAATTGGTGGGCAAAGAAGTCCAAGTGGAAGTGTGCGGACGAACTATTCGATGAAAGTCCTTGGTGGATTTTTGGGATTTTAGGGTGGGAGATTATTATATATATCTGTATAGCTATTTCTATTTTTGCATCAGTGGGCAATTTTTTATAATGGAAGATCCAATTTTGGGCAGAGGATAAGTCGACGAAGAAGAGGTAGGAAGGACGGAACAAGGAAACGAGAGACACGGGCAGATAACAAAAATGGGTGAGACCCCTACTGGGGTGACCCCCACCATCCTAGTGAATGCTGCTCATTGGTCCAATTTTTTTTTTATTTTTTATTCCCCTCTCGTTGACCCCATGTGTATATAGGGATCGTGGGGTCTATATCAGTTTTGGACAGATAAATGGAATCACTTCAACCCGTTAACTAAAAATATTACATTTTAAAAATATTAATTTTTTAAAATTACCTTGGGATAATACATTTTTTAGAGATTTATGAGAGAAAAAAATTTGAAGGGTTTATATCCCAATTAGTTCATAAGATATTTTTATATTTCAATAAGTTCTATTACTTGGACATTTGATTTACCAAATTTTCATTCTCATAATTAATGTATTTTATGGACATTTCTACCATTACAAATATGTTTTGAATGGTTAGCAATTTAGTGATGTGAACATTCATATTTTACAATATAAATATTTACATTAACATGTGAATATTTACATTGACGATGTGAACATTCACATCACAGAATATTCACACCGTAAATATGAATATCATTAGGGGTATTTTGGTAATTATGTCACCCATAGAACTTATTGTAACATAAAAAAATAATGCGAACTAAATGGAACATAAGTAGGTGAAAAAGGATTTATGAACAAGTGTCCGTACATTTTTTTGATAATATCAATTGTCATAATTGTATATTTTGTGTTATTAATGAATTTAAAAGAAAGGCAAAATAAGAAATTTATATTATTTTAGTGCTTAATTTTAGAGAAAAAAAAAGACTAATATTTTGGGACAATAAAAAAAGTACTATTACTTACCACGAAATGTTGGTGAATTCAAATCTGCTCCTTCAGAATCCATACCTATCAAATCAACAATTAATCATCACTATATAACACCAATGACACATCCATATATATATATCATGTATTTATGTTCCTGTATATGTGATGAACTCATATCACATCATAACAATTAATCATCACAGTGAACGGATGTGAAACAAGCAAAAAACTTAAAATTCAAGGAAAATGAACAAATCATACTATTACTTACCATGAAATGTTGGTGAATTCGAATCTCCTCCTTCAGAATCCATACCTATCAAATGAACAATTAATCATCATTATATAACACCAATGACACATCCACATATCCATACATATATATATATATCATGTATTTACGTTAGTATATATGTGATGAACTCATCACCATAACACATACATATATCATAACAGTCTAACAGATCCATATAGCATTACCTTGAAGTTGCTGTGTTTTGGATTTGCACGCGTGCGCGCGCGCACCTGAGAGAGAGAGAGAGAGAGAGAGAGAGAGAGAGAGAGAGAGAGAGAGAGAGTGTGTGTGTGTGTGTGTGTGTATGTTTGGTTTTGAAATGCTATTGAATTGAATTCTGAAGAGCGAAGGGTTTATAAGACAGTTTCTTCTTTTTTTTCTTTTTTTTTTGTTTAATATCAAAGTCTCTGGCACAACACCAACCCTATGGGAGTGGTGTGTGGCAGCTGTTGGTTGGTTACATGTGTTTGCCATCATGGTTTTAGAAGCCATATATATTGCAAAGTAGGTACTCAACAACTGCAGATCCTCGGCCGCCCATTCCTGCAGCCATTCTGGTGGCACCACAAAACGACGTCGTTTTGCAACAAAATTTCAATTAAAAAAAAAGGACTAAACAGAAGCAATGAAGGAAGAAGGGAGAAGAAGAAAGAAGATAAGGCAATGAAGAGAGAGGTGGGTTCAGTGATATCGCAGTGACGTGGCGATGACGTTCCAGTGACGTGTCGCTAACGTGGCAGTAACGTCGTGATGTCGTTACTATCACACGCAGAGGACTCTCCTTCCTTCCGCCGCACATCGGGTGCGTGCCTGAGACTGGTGTGACGCGCCAGTATTGTCAACGGTGCGAGTGGCGCGTGTCTGTGACTGAGACTCACGCGCCTTCTTTAGGTGGCGCGTGAGAGCACGTGGAAGCTTGTTTGCGGCTCGGCTTTGCATTTTTGGACTCCTCTTGTCGAGAGCTTCCTCCCAGTATGCTCAAAAGTGAATTTCGAGCAACTTGATTTCTGACAGTTTCTAAAAAACACATTGTTTTTTTGAAAATCGACCAACAAGGCTCTGATACCACTTGTTGGGATTAATACCACTCAGAAATCAATCACACAGAGAAACGAGACAAGATATTTATGTGGTTCGGCAGTAGCCTACGTCCACGGGAGAGATACAACAAATTAGGTCTTGAATGACGAATTTTTTTTACCTCCAAAGAGTAAATTTCGTCACTATATATATTTGTGAGGAAATATTTTCCTCATCGGCTTCGTCATTGAATGTTTGTCACTAAAAATGATTGTGACAAAAAATAATTTCGTCACCAATAACGTTACTTTAGTGACAAATTTTTGTCACCAATAAGACAACATTTTATCGCAAAAAATCCTCGTTTTCGTCACCAAATAATTACTCAGTACCATATATAAAACTTTAATTGACAAATAAATTTGTCACACATATTAATCATTGGTGAGGAAATAATTTCATCACGGTAAGATATAAAGTTGACAAAATTTTTCATCTCCAAAAGTTAAGACATGGGTGACAAAATATATTTCGTGGCAAAAAAATAAAAACGTGACAATTTTTAGTCACCAAACAACAAAATCAACAAAACTTTTCATATATAAGCTACAATAAATTTCGTCACAAAACTTATTGTTCCATATTTTATAATTCAATTTAAATTATTATTTCACAAATATCCCGGCTGATATCTCAATAGCCTTCAAATATACCAACAAATCCACTAGCTATTATACACCATTCCACAAAACAATTCAGTAACCAATTTATACTATAAATCAAAATATATTCATCAAACAAATTTAATAATAATTCATTCAATATAACAAAAACACCATCACAACTAATCTCAAAATGAACTAAGTATTAGTCGACAAAAAAAATAACGCTTGATCTTGATTTACAAGTAGAACAAGTATCAGTCCACAAAAAATCTCAACACTTTATCTTGATTTGCAAGTATGCTTCCAAATGTTATCAAAAACTAATCTGCAAAGAAAATAAAAAAGAAAAACATTAATGTATTATCAATTACACCTAAGCTAATATATAAATAATTTTATTTTATAAACCAATTTAGCAAAAATGCATTTTTTTAATACTAAACTTTCATCTGTCCTAAATCACAAAAAACAGCTGATCTAACTGGGTTCAAGTGAATCATGTGAAATGAACACACATAAACCTGCCAATGTTGAAAACAATCAAGCAACATGATGACTTTTATTGTCATATAGAATGGTTCAATGAAACTTGGAAATTGGAATCAAAGGTGGTCCACTATTATGCAAACATCATAACCAGTTGGTAAACAACTAACCAAAAACATAATAAAACAACTACAAATAAACATAGGAATTAACAAAACCAATGTACACCCCCTAAGTTGCCATCCCTTGAACTAGCATACATTCCATTCATCAACAACAACTAAACACACTCTATATCACCAGCAAAACCAATATACACTCTATTTATTGGCAGTAGCAAATATACACCTCAGTAGCAGCAAAATAATGTCTTGGCTAGTTCTGAAAATTTAATAACATATGCTCTATAAACTCAAATCCATTCAAGTTCCTAACTAAATTGACATACTTAAAAGTAGGAGGGGGCCATACATAAAAAAATTAAGTGTACAATGTTTGATTTCTACTAAACAAAAGAACAACCAAACCAACATGATTATGTCCAAGAAAAATTTATTTGTTATAACCAACCAGAAATGAACAAACATTAAACAAAAAGCAAACTTTGACCATATGAAAACTTGCACAAACATTAAATATAAACAATAAATAAATAAATAAAATAAACTTATACAAATATACTTAATATATTATTAAAATAAACATTAGTTTATATATCTTTGTGTCTACGAATCCATTCAAACCAAGGTCTCTACTCAAACTTGACTCGATTATTAAACAAGCCAAGCATCAAAACAACGCACAATTTTTGTCTCAATTTTTGGTGAAATTTGAAATTCCAAATCCGATAACTACTCTATTCATTACCTTGCCACCCGTGAGCCTTCTAAGTCATGCTTGTGCAAGTGATTATTGCTAGGGTGCTATTTCTCTAAGAAAATAACAATGGTAAAAGTATCTTTGTCAATCCAAAAGTGGTACTGACCTACAGAAAATTATCGTCTTTGATCTTTTGCAACAAGTTATGGTTGTCCACATAATTGTTGCAAATGGTCCATCACGCTGATCCAACCAGTTGCACCATGCATGGCGATGGATCCATGAGGTTGGCTTGGAACTGCAAAAGACAGCAGCAGCTGAGTAATCAAAGACAAGCATATCTAGATTCTAACCAATTATTTAACAAGTTCAATTTACTATGATGAGACTAACATTTTTGAAATTTTGGGAAGCAAAGCTCTGATTCAATTAGATTTTTCTGTATTCCTTTTTTCTACATTGATGCAAGTTAGGATGCGACAAAGCATAAAGTATATTGAAATCTACACAGATGAGATCTACATTAGTATGCAGAACAATATGGAAATTTACAATTACCAAAAAATAAAAAAGTTCAAAAGCTTGTAAGTCACAAAAACTTCAGAAATGTTTAAATGGGTACAAAGGTTTGCTGTTTTTTCTCTGTTTCTTGTACTCATGCAAGTTGGAGCACAGTGGACTGAGGTCTGCTCAGATGGGATTATGCAGCACGTAGATAAATAAAATCAACATTAATAATTTGGAAATTCACCACAGTATTTAAATATTGATTTAACTGAGCATATGTTCACTGTATATGAAGATCAAAAGATTAGAATCATCATGTGACATGCACTGATGGGAAATTGTTAAATAATTGGTTTGAAAGCTAGAAGAGAGACCTGATGCAAATATAGCAAGCTTCAAACAAGGTCTCCTAGTTAACTTGCTCCAAGCAAATTGAGTATGTCAATTCATAATCCGAAGCCTTATTATCTGTATCTTATTTTCAAATTATTAATGTCAATTCATATCCACTTAAACAAGAAAACAATCAAAATAAGGAAGCTGAACGAAAGATCAACAGATGGATCTACACAATCACAATTCACATAATACCAGCTAATGGATTTTGAATGCACTAGTTAAGGACACAGCCACTGTTTTAGCAAATGTAATTCAAATGTTGAGCTTATGATCATAAAATTGCTACTGTCTTGCCAGCAAGACCAACAAGAAGATAAGCAATACACTCCAGAATAACTGTAATTTACTTGGATGAAAACAAGGCTAACAAGTAATAGTAATTGTCTACTAATCTAAAAAAGATATTTGTCAATGTCCTTATCATCGCTAAATTAAATCACTATATCTGTTAGAACTTACAAGTTCCATGCATAATCGCCATCAGATAAGCCAGAACCGGAAAAACCAAGAGTAAATACAGTAATATTGGATGGAAGAAGAATTACAGCAACCTCATTTGCATCTGCCCTACATCCACTGCAAGGTCCACAGGAACAAAATGATTAATTTTCCACCTCTTAAGATGTGAAGCACTCTTCATAGAGACTCCAAATTCTTTCAGAATGTGATATAAGCAATATATCTTCTCAAGCAAGGAATAATTTGAGAACAATATGCACATATTACACATACAAGATTCACTAATACTTATGAGTGCTCAAATCAACAGTCAAGTATTAGATTTTCTGGCAATGAAATATCTTCAGTGATTGTGACAAACCTATTTCCATGGCAGTATACAACACAAGGTAGAGGAGTGTCCTCAGGGAAAGGTGAAGCCACATAATGACTGCACTACAAGGTGTGGCCTCTTTGATTCCTTAGCTGCAAATTTGAAATAATACATAGTCTGCAAAGCTTAAACCATAATAAATATGAAACAGAATGTGTATTGTAAATAGGTAGTGGCGATGAAAGCTGAAAGTTTGGTAATGGATGTCCATACTTGCCTCAAGGTCCTGTTTTTTGTATTTTCTGCCCGCAAGAGTAAAATCCTCTTCCCATAAATACTGATCTGGATTATAATCTGCCCTGGATGTCCAGCATATAGATGGAACAACAAATACAAGGAAGATTAAACATTGAGAAACGCTAGGAAAAGCTCAAAAATGTTGCATAACATTAAGGTACAAGTTAATAACATGAGAATGTGAGGCACTACAATTTAACGTATGAGATGAGAGAAGTGGTCAATCTAATCAGCTATTTGCAAAGATTAATGACTAATTTGTTCTAGTCAATTGGTGCTATCGTACAAGGACCACTTGAAAGAATGTTTATTATGGTGGTAAGAAAACCTGGAGCCTTAAATAAAGCAACTTGAGAGAATCTTTTTGGGTTAATTTCACTTTACTCCCATGTGGTTTACCTTGAAAACACATACACTCATTGAACTTCAAAAGCAACACTAAAACCCTGTGTTCATGACTAAAAAGAGAAATAATCATTTTTTTCAATGCATTTTAACAGAGAGAGTAATGCACACACACTTAGAAATTGATTGAATGATTGGACAGCAGTTTTTCCACCATATTGAATAAATAAAAGGACAATATTGCCCTTGTTATACCAGGCCACGGAGTTGCAGCATCACTATCTGCAACTTTTTCTTCATTATAATTTAAGCATATAGTTGTGATGATGACGAAAACGGCAATTACAATGTGCATATTACAAAGGAGTAGTATCGAGCAATGACTGGAAAACACATTCAGAAGAACAAGAAGAGGCTCAATGATTCATTTGCAAGTCCTAAAACTACCCGAATTGGGATGCCAGTCCTAAGAATTAGTTCCAAGGTTTCAAAATTGGGAAATGAGCTTCAAGGTGGGTAACATAAAATTGAATCAACACCAGATCTTCTCAATGATGTTAGCCCTCAAAATCTAAGAAATCATCATGAAGTAGATTTTGCTTTGGAATATGACATTGGCGGGCTTTCTTTTTTCTTAAAAACTCGTACAAGTGCAAATCTGTTTCATTGACATTTGAACTTTGAAATGATATTTTTTCTTTATTCAAATTTGGAAAACATTTTGTAGATCGATTTATGAACCTAATTACTTAGATTTTGGGCACAGCATCACTCATAGGATAATCAAAGCTTATGAAAAGCTAGCGGTATTGTTGACCTTGCCTGTTACCCAAAGGGTTCCCTTGATTTGGGGTCATTGGCTGCAATGATGGCTAATGAGAAGAGGTTTGGGCATAGAAGCCGGGAAGGGTGGGTAAGTGTAGGCCCCAAAATCTTTGTCATATTTGTAGTTTTGTTTTTGAAGTTTACTGGTGCTTTTTCTTTTCCAAGTGAAAAGGAAGGTGAGTAGATCACTTAAATTGATGAGGGGTGCTGCAATTCGTACAAGGAAACTGGCCAAAGACATGTTGTCATGGAAGAGTGTCAATAAGAAGATAGTATTCTTCTTTTCTTCTTCTTTTTTTTTTTTCCGTTGTTAAACTGTTTGAATGAACTTTGTTGTTAAAAGGATTTTACAACATAGATCTTGCAATGCAAACAGGAAAATTTATTTGTAATTTCAGGCCTCGTTTGGCAAGTGGCTTTTTTAGCCAAAAAGTTAAAAAGTTACTAAAAAAATCAAAAAGCCAACAACTCATACCAAAAAGTTAAAGATTCTCTTTTCTCTCCACTTTCTGCACATCGTTTCGTAAAAAACCAAAAAGTCATCCCAAACATACTAGTTTTTTTTATATCACATTTTAGCCAAAAAGTCAAAAAGTTACTAAAAAAGCCTGTTCCCAAACGAGGCTTCAGTATAGATTAAATAAGCTCTCGGACAAACTTGGACTGGTTCTGCCATAAAGGAAAAAATATATGGGGGGGTCTTCTCTAGTTGGTGCACCTGCTTCTATCTTGAACAACTGAATTGATGAAAGCGCTTCCTAATTGGGGAGACCACCTATGTTTTGGCAATTTGTATATGTTCAATAGACTTAAATTCATGTAGGAAATTTAATCTTTTTACAGACCCTCCAACAAACTACATTGGTTTAGTTCCAATAAAATGTGAAAAGGCATGAGATAAAAATCACAAGCATTGCGTGTACTTGCCTACAAATGAGATGGCCAATCCACATGTTTGACAAACCAATCGAAAACTCAGTGTATACTCCATTCATGAATCTATCAAACATCCTACTATCCCTAGATTCTGCTTAAATACATAAATGCATCATACAATTTATTTTTATTTTTTTTAAAAAAAACAAATTCACCAAAAACAACAGCAACAATCAATTTCAAAAAAATTATTAGTAATCTCAAACAAATTTCAACCAAACAACAACAATCTCAAGCAAAGATTCCAAAATCTAAAGTAAATTTTAAACAAGAAATATCTGTATTTCAATATACTTACGAGTTTGAGTTTGTGATATGCTATCTACAAATAGGGCTGCGATCTGCGAGGAGGGTTGGTGATCTTTGATCTCATCGACTGATGTTCACCGAAGAGGGGTTTGTGATGTTAGATCCTCGTCAACTGATGTTCACCGGAGAGAGATGAAAGAGATAGAGAGAAAGAGGGGGGTAGGATGTCGACTGTGAGAGACCGATCGACAACGAGAAGAGAGAAAGTGATGGAGATCGGCGACGAGAAGAGACCCCTGCTAATAGTCCCTTGCTCATCGAAGATAACAATGGAGAGAGAGAGAGAGAGAGAGAGAGACTCACAGTCGTTGATGAGAGAGAGTGAGGAGGTCGGTGATGAGAAGGTTTTGGATTGGGAGAGCACAAATGAGAGAATGAAAAGGATGGAAAGAGAGAGAGACCAGTGGTCTGATGATCCCAGAAAAAAAAAATGAAGTAATTTTTTTTTTTTTTTTTCAGGGTGAAGCACCATTAAGGTCAAATTTGGCAACTCTAAAATAATCCATCTTTTTATCTTTGGAAAATGCATGAGACCCCAGTGGGGGTGCTGGAGGTCTCTTGTGATTGGTCCAAAAAACTTTTCTTCTTTTTTTTTTTTTTTTTTTTTAGCCAATGGCAGAGCCCTATATGGCACTGGGGGTCTCCCCGCTGGGGGTCCCCAGCAAAATTCTTTATCTTTTTATCTTTTTTTTACCACATCACCTCTCTATTTTTCTGCATATCTTTTCATAAAAAGACAAAAAGTACACTTATTTAGGTCATCCCAAACAACCCCTAAATCCCAAAGATTAATTTTATGAACTGATTAGTCCTTAGAATTTTCTTGTAAACCCAGTAGTCCTATTATAAGTGAAATTACCTTAATGGATAGGGTATATACACGCTGCAGAGACGAATAAGGAGTGAATAAGGGATTTCGCATATATATGAATTTACACATTTGCACCAAGTTCAATATAGACTTTAACTGATTTCCCTCCTTCGTGAATGAATCCCACAGTATCTGGCATGGAAAGATTCTGCTTTTGAATGTTGATTTATTGGTTATGTAATATGCAATTGTGATTCAATGTTCTGCGTTTCCATTTACAGACGGCGAATTGAATCACTCGTGTGACAAAAAACTCTACATCGTTAGAAGAAGGGTTTGGGTCGTGATTTGCATAGGACATTCGAATCGACGGTGTTGGCACCCTGTTCTTAGCGTATGACGACGAGATGGCCAGGTTAGTGATATTATTTTGACATGCAAGTGTGTATGTTTGGGTTTGGTAGCATACAGTGATAGTTGTAATGTTGGGGTTTGGTAGGGTACAATGCGGGGTTTGGTACATGTCGGCTTAATGTTTGTTGTTTTTGAATGTATGAGTGGTTTGTGTGTGTTATTTGCGAAATTGTGCTGTGTAATTTCGCAGGGTTACTGGTCGATGCAGTATGTTTTTGTCAGTGTGATGTTGTATTACATTGATTCATGTGGTGTTTTGTGCTTTATTCGTGGTTGGTGGCATGTTGTGGTGTTAGGTGTATTGTGTTAATGTGTTGAGTATGCTACTCAGATATGTAGTGTAAACCATGTGTGGTAACTAATTTAGGAGAGTTGTGATCATTATGAGTGTGTGTACTGTAATGACAAAGTATGGTCCATGTGGGGGTAATGTTTTTTGTTTGTAGTAGATGAATATGATTTCCATACACGACATTAACACCGTAGTTGATTGGTTCGTTGCGTTCTGTGTGACTCAGGGTTAATTAACAGAGTGTTTGCGTGAAGGTAACCGTGAATTAACAGAGTATATGTCGTCGTTGGGTATGAGATTCTGTTTGCAAACCCAAATGGGGGAGAAGGGGTGTCGTGCGATGTTGTGTTGCATGTTGTGTGTGGTTTGTGTTATAAAACAGTGGGGTGTTGGGAGCATGCAAGTCATTAAAAGCGTTTACACGTCGCACATTTTAATTACATACACATGAATTGTGGCAAAAAATATTTTAATAAATCTGTTACGAACAAAATATGAACAAAATGTGGTTTAATCATGGCTGAACTGTTGTTGTGTGAGATGAATAAGTGAACGTGACAATCAAATGTTTTGTAATTTGTAATTTGGGATCAGTTTGGGACATCAGGTGTGTGTGTGATTTGTAATTTGGGATCTATGTTTTGAGGGGGGTATTTGGCAAACGAAGGACATACCGGACGAATGACATGGGATTCGAATGTCATATGATTATCATCATTACAATCCACCTTGAACTTGTTGTAACTAGGTATGTCAAACAACATGTACACCAGACCCGGAAGCAACCCATTAAACTTCGCACAAATAGCATCAACAATCTCTTCAAATGTAGAGGCCTGATGCAACCGAACAACGGCATTGATTTGGCCATACGAGCATAACAACAAAACCGCAGCATCGACACCTACACATCACAGAAACACATATCAATCACACCTTGAATACATAACGCATTACGGTAATGTATATTTATGTAAACCATTCACCATCACATTTAACTTGGTAAAAACAATAAATAAATAAGTAAACAGTTACAGAAAACCAATTCGATGCACATGTAAAACATCTACAAACGACAAACAAATAGACAATTTCCTCAAACCAACATTACTGACAAACAGGAGCACATGGAATTGACATCCAAACAACAAAAACAATTACCAACATTAACATACAAACAAACGCGACAACCCCGATGACAACAAACAAAACCCACAAAACTGATGAAATTAAAAAAAATACATAAACGAACAAATCTTGTGTCATTGTGGCAAAACCCATCGAGCATAATAGAACACCAGGTACCAACACACTAAAACATCCCCCTTTATGCACTCCAGGAAATGTGAAAATTCGTAAAATGACGAAAGACACACCAATAACAACTCAATACAATAGCAAACGTGTCCCCAAGAAAACCACCTGTGATACCCTCTACCAAATCTGACATAGAATGCTAACTTCCACGCCTAAAGCCCCAACATCCACTCGCCCACCAATCAGTTCGAAAAATACATCATACAAAAGGGCATTCCAGTAAACCAACAGCCCTTTCCAAAAACAATCGGGACTAATCAATCCATTAAAAAATTCTTAGGACTAAATGGATCAACAATCCTACATATAGGATTTATAGGTAAAATTTCCTTATTTTTTTCAAACAATAATCCCAAGGGATTTTTATTTTTCAATGTGGAGTGAATTATATATATATATATATAAGCCTATTTTGGGAAGATGGTAAAAAGCAGCTTTTTTGCTTTTAAACAAGCTTTTTGGGAGTGATTTGGGAAGTTGGTAAAAAGTAGCTTTTTTTTTAATTAATATTTATTTATGGTGTCACATCACACCAAAATGACTAAAATAACCTTACCAAACTTAAAAAATTACATTTCACCCAAATCCATAAGATGTAAATATTGAGGGTAATTATGTAATTTTCCAACCTACTTTTTTCACTTCCCAAATGAGCAAAAAAACGCACAGCTGCGTTTTGCTCAAGCCACAAATGTGGCATTTTACTCTCACCCCAAAATAGGCCATATATAGGCCTCGTTTGGGAAGCGACCGGTTTAGTTAAAAATCCAAAAAGTTACTAAACCAAAAAGCCAACAACCCATACCAAAAAGTTAAAGATTCCATTTTTCTCTCTACTTTTTGCACATCTTTTCGTAAAAAGTCAAAAAGTCATCCCAAACATACTAGTTTTTTTTACATCACATTTTAGTCAAAAAGCTAAAAAATTACTATAAAAACATGTTCCCAAACGAGGCCATATATATATAATTTTTTTTTTTTAGTTAGGTATAGTATAAATATTTAATTTTTTTATAAAAAAAAATTTTAAAAGTCAAAAAAAAAAATTGGTTGGGATTGTATCAAAATAGCATTGCATCATATTTGTCTAGACAAGAAAAATGTAAATATTTAATTTTTTTTTCTCATTTAAAAAGAAGTATTTATTGACGAAAATAAATTTTGTCACCTATTATTTTTACTTTTTATTATATGTGACAAAATTTTATAATTTATCACGGATTATTCTTATTTAGTGACGAAATTTATTTTCTTCACTACTTTTTGTCACCATAGATTACTTAGAGAGCTAATTAATTTGTGTTTTGTTTTGAGAGAGAGAGAGAAAGAGAGGAGGAAAACTGATAAACTAAAAAATGAGGGGAAAGTTAATAGTCTATTTTTTTCATTACCGCCCAATATGTCAAAAATTTTCCCTCCAAAATTAGTGACAACATAATTTCCTCACTAAAAAATCTCAAGATATTAAAAATTATTAGTGACAAAAATATATTTCTCACCAAATGGTCTTAAAATATTTAAAATCAAGTTTTGTCAAAAAAAAAATATATATATATATAATTATTGGTGACGAAAATATATTCCTCACTAATAATTTTATAATTGGTGACAAAAAGTTTTCACACCAAATGTTTCAAAATTTTGGTGCCACCAAAAAAAATTAGCGGGAAAATCTTCGATGACAAAACTTAATTTTTCCTTACCTAAAAGGAAGTATTTGTTGACGAAAATAAATTTCATCACCTATTATTTTTATTTTTTTATTATATGTGACAAAATTTTATAATTCATCACGGATTATTCTAATTTAGTGACGAAATTTATTTTCTTCACTACTTTTCGTCACCATAGGTTACTTTTGTTGTATAGAATTTTCCCGAAGGGAGTTTACAATACTCACACCTCACTCACTCTCTCTCTCTCTCTCTCTATAGCACTCACTCAAACGCGCACTCTGTGTTTTGTTATTTCTGATAAACTAACTCAGCTCACCTTTTCCCATTTTATATACAAACGGGAGGGAACAAAGTCAACAAAGAAGTTAATGGGTTGGCTACCACGTACCATCTTCCCTCTGACTTCTTGACTTGGAAAGCCAACCAGCCAACCTCCAACTACTCCTTTATGTGGGCTGGAGTTAACAACAAGGGGTGATATGTTTCAGTAACAAATGAAATAGAAAATCAAACATGTCTGATAGTTTGAAATTTAAATTCCAATTTCTTGTTTGTGATGGGCTAAAATAACTCTTAAAATAGTCAACAAAATAAAACACTCATTACATTACTCTTTTTATATTTTTATACGTGTTTTTATTATTCCCAAACGATATCATGTAATAAATAAATAAATAAATTAGATCTATATCTAAGCCATAGTTTGAATAGTTTTTATTTTTATAATCTGTAACTTGAGAAGTTAACTACATATAAGAATTAATTGTTCTCAGAGAAATACTGTTTAGTATCTTTGCCATTACGTCGTCTTTTTTTACTCACTTGATTTCGGTGAACACAGGCCAATTCCATTGATGTGTCCCGATTGTTAAATCATAAAAGAGTGAAAGGATGTGAAACAAGTGAAAATCTTAAAATTCAAGGAAAATGAACAAATCGTACTATTATTTACCATGAAATGTTGGTAAATTCAAATATGTTACTTCAGAATCCATACCTATCAAATCAACAATTAATCGTCACTATATAACACCAATGACACATCCATATATATATATGTATCATGTATTTATGTTCGTGTATATGTGATGAACTCATATCACATCATAACAATTAATCATCACAGTGTCTGTAAAACTTCTGAGAGAGTGTCATTGTGCACTCAAACGGTAACTTTGTTCGCTCGAGTAGTATCAATTATTGTTTCTGGTCACTCGAGCGGTGTTTTGGCCACTCGAGCGGTCTGCGCGTATATAAGTCCGTAGTGCGCTGAAAAAGTAACTTTTTATGCTTTTCTCTCTCTCCACTCTTCCTATTTTTGTCATTTGGGTTTCTTCGACCTAAAAGCTTGGGTTTCATCTAGCCACACCCATTTTGTAGCCCTATTCCTATAGATCAAAATGTAGAGGGTATCAAGGGCATCATTTTAATATGAGAGGATCGTGTTTTCATCGCCGGAGGATTTTTGCCTTTTCTTCTCTTCGCTTTCAGAGGTAGGGATTCTAGAGCTTCTTTTCAATACCTCATTATAGATAGACTTGTGGTAATTTCTATGGCATTTAAAACCATAGCTTTGTAGTTGATTTCGTTAAAAAGCATATGGGTTGGTTTGGGTTCGAAATGGCGGGTTTATGGCTTATGTTTATGAATGATTATGGGTTTAAGAGTATGTTTAAGATATGGGGTTGGAAGCGTTGGATAAGTCCTTTGTAAATTTCAAAATGTTAAAGGAAAAGCTTAAGGTTGAATTGACATTGCATTATGTTGTGGTTGTTTACAAATCTTGGGGTTTTGGATTAATGTTATTTGGAGTTGGTAAGTGTTATGTATGTTTGGAATTTGGAGTAGTGAGTGGGACTAATTACTTTTTATAAAACATGAGAGTTTAGAATGAACGGGGGCTATGGAATATTGTTTGGATTATGTAATTGGCATTTAGAGTTTTGTCTTTTGCCATCGGTGGAGGACGGTATTGATTGTTGGTACATACATGCTGCGAGTACTATTGTTGGATGGGCTATATAAGGTAGAAGGATGTAGGGCAAATTACACTAACAGTCTCTATAGTTTGGGACTCGTGTCACTTTGGTCCCTGACTTTTCAATTGTGACACATTTGATCCTGAATTTTGAATCTTATTCCAAAAAGGATAATTGAAGACCATTGCTCAACTTCAAGGGCAAAGTCGTCAATTTGATAAAATATTATAGACACTCCATTTTTGACGGCCCACAAGGCTCGAGCACTTTGCCCGGTACACTCGATGATGAAAGTGGTGTTGTGCGTGGTTCGAGGTCTCAAAAAATGGGCCATGTTTAAGCTCTGAAACAATCCCAAACCTCCCATTTTCCCATTGATTATACCCAAGAAATCCATTTTTACACATTGTGCCATCCTATGCTGAGTCTGAAGCAGAAAAATAGGGGATCCCATTGAGGCCCAGCCGTGGCTATTGATGGTCGGCCGTGCCTTAGTAGCAAGAAACACTGTTCTGGGCGGGAGCCCACCAACTATCCATTTTTGAAGATATTTATGACCCCTCTTGCTCAAATTCTATATAAACGAAGTTGTATATCTGTTTTGAGGGTTGAAGAATTTCTAGAAATCCTATACACCTTCTTCTTTTGCAAGCAGTCTTTCAGCAAGCTTACCACCTTGAACCTATATTCATACACCATATACACCTTCACACCTTAGCCTAGGAACCTTGGTTGAGCCTTGAGCATCACAATTCAAGCTTGAGAGTGTGTTTGGACTTAGGTTGATTCACAAACAAAGAGCTACCTTTGTCAAGAGGTATAAGCCTGTTGTTTCTTCCCTTGCTTTCATTTCTATCATTTACTATATACTTCTTGTACTTTTGTGTTGTTTTGATCTCCTTTCAAGTGTCTAAGTTTAGGTTTGGAGAGCTACCAAAGGATAGATAGAGTTAACACTCTTTCTTATGCCTTCACCTATAGCTCAAACCCTTTCTGTTACACTCTTTTTCTTTTCTTTCTAAATTGATTTTCAGAGTTAAAAAGAGGCTAAAAATCATGATTTGAAGTTTCAAAAGTGGAGGGATTAGCCACCCCTCCTTATTCTTACTTACTAGCCTTGTTATCTCTCTTTGTTGTTTAGCTTTTAGGCTCTTTTCATGCACTTTGAGTCATTGTTTTTCATCTCTTAAGGGCTATTTTAGGGCTGTTCTAGGTTTTTTAAATAGTTCATGCTTTGATTAGTTTGTTTGTTGTCTCATTAGTTTGCATACATAGCTTGTTGAATGTTGTTCTTTGCTTTTCTTTAACTAATTTCCATGTTTAAGAACCTCATTTTAATTATCAACTTGTCATTCATTTCTTTCATTTGAGAGTTGTTTGAATCGGTTGACGATTATTCAAAATATGAGCTAGAGATCTATACTTAATGGCTTAATCTCTACGAAGGTTCATTGTCAAGGGCATAGTCTCTTTTTCATGTTGAGAATCACTTCATGTTTGACATATTTCTCACTTAGTGGATGTAATCTTTAGCGGATGTAACAATCATCTTGGACTTAGTGGATTAAAGGATGGCAAAGACAAATGAATTTGGCTTATAATAAACCAACCCACATAAAGAAAATGTGTTATATTGCTTGGATTTGGCCGGACGTTATGCTGAACCTATTGTGTCAAGGGTTGTCTTGCATCAATTCATGATGTTTTGATGAACCTTGAAGCATCTCTACCTCCCTCTTTGAGTTCACTCTATGATAGGAGGGAGGGGTGGTTGTCGTTCATTGCATTTATTGAATTTTGTCCAAATTGTATCCGAAATCGTCAAGCAATCAACTTGCTCATTGATGGTTTTGGAAATGATTCCAACCTTCTCTCGAGGTTTTCCCATGACAGAGGAGTGTGAGAGGGACAAACAGAGTTCAGAATAACTCTATCTGCATTGTTTTCACTTCAGAGCACAAAACATGATTTTGCATGAAATTGAGGCACGACCGGCCTTATTTAGGCCTGGCTGGGCTTCATTGAGGGCCGACTAATTATCAATGTTTGGTCTGCATTATATTTTGCAGAAAATAGAGGGCAGTGACTGAAGTTGAAACAGAGCAGACCTAGGCATACAGAGTTGTTCTTGGACATTGTGGATGCAACCCTTGTGCATCCTTGCTTACATCATTATTGTAAATTAATGCTCCGAGTATTGTTGTAATTATTAATATTATTGTTATAATCAATCTTGTTAATTATTAGTGTTGTAATTATCATTATTGTTTATTTGTAATTGTTATAGCTAATTAACTTAGAGGGCTAGCTTATTTCTCATTATTATCATTGTTGTAATAGAATAGTTAGCTAGTTAATTCTTTACTTATTCATTCATTCGGTTTTGTAGTAATTAGTTTAATTCAGACTTTCGGACTTTGATTCCCATCCTCATACACAAGGGCCAACATGTAATAAGTTGTATGTCTTCCAACCCTACGACTTTCTCTCTTTTACTTACTTGCTTACGATGGTAGTGTAAAGCATCATTTTTTCACATTAGCATTCTTATGCTTTGCATCCATTGTCTTGCATGCATCCAAGGTTCAGCTCATCATACTAACCCAATATCAATGTTCAAATTCATTGCTTGAATACATGCTTTATCGCATGTCTCGAATGAAATCATATGCCATGCTCATAGCCGAGCCTACAAATTACATAATGTGTGCGTTGTATCTAGTCATATTGCATTAATTAGGAGCATGCATATTTTTCTAATTATTTTGCTTTGTTTTGGCTCGGAGTACTAGGTGAGAAATTTTGAGTTTTAGCATCTTGCATTGAATGTTTGTGTTTCCATGTCAAGCATATTTCCATGAAGCTACTTGCTTAAATGATATAACTATTTGAATGCCTGTGGATGAAGGCTAATTACTTGAATTGGGATAGTTTGATTAATATCCATCTTAAGCCCACTTTTTTAAGTGGCATATTCAAAAACAATTTTCAAACAAAACAAGAAATCAAATGTTCCAATTCTTGCAAATTAGTCTATACTTGTGTGCGTCACATAGTAAAAATTGCTAATAATTAGAACAAGAGCATATAATGTAAATAAAAATCACATCATGATTAGTAAAGGTCGATCTTTGATCGGGCGAGTGGGGTGCTCAATTCATGACCTTCCCCCCTCGTACTTAAGTTCCCAAGTTGAGACACTTTGGTGATGACGGACTAATGGCCTTTGGCAAAAGTCTCGGGTTTTCTAAATTTTCTAAAAATATTTAGGTGGCGACTCTGAAATCTAGCAAAGTAGTCCATTTTTGGCATTTGATTCAAACATCGATTTTCCAAAAGAATTGTCGAATTTGGACTCTTTTGTGTTTTTGCTATTTCACATTGCACTTTGTGAAATTAGATTCAGAACCACAGGAGTCCGAACTGTGAGGCTAGTCGTATCTGAAAGGAGTATGAAAATAAAGCCACAGTTTCTAGCGACTCTACTAGGGATTTAGAGAACTTGACTTGAAATTCATGATGTGAACTTTATCTACACTTATATGTTCTTTGCATTACATTTGCATGGTTACTTTAAGTCACTGTGTTTTCCATCTGCTATTCCTAGATGGTTTGCCAGAAGCTTACCCAAAAGGCTTGCCAAAAGGTTAACCAGTCATGGGCTCTGCCATGTTAGAAACACAACCCTTGGATCAGGATCACCACTGTACCGCTTGATCCACCTTTCACTTCTCAGTGTTAGGTGTGAGACGTATATTAGGTAATCTTGCTGAGGTACCCTTTCAACCATTTGACCTAGTTACATATAGTGAAGCTATAGTGACTATTCCAACTTAGGACAACATGCCACCCATTTGTAGGATGTTGTGAAACTCATTATTTGAAATAGTACAGCCTAGATCATGTCAAAATCTAGGACAGGGTAACCTTACTCCCCCCATAGGGGTGTTTTGGTTCTTTTACTTGGTATGTGCTTTTAACTGTATAGGATAGTTCATATCAGTATGAGTTTGAGAACAAAGTTCAGTGGGGATTACAGTTCAGCTATGTGTTATAACTGTTGTGAATTAGTGCCGAAGTGCTTTTGATTTTGATTATGTCTTTCTTTCTTTCTTTTTGCTAGGTAGTTTATCATCATAGCTTCAGAAAGACCCGATATTCCCCAAGTTGTGTGAACTCATTTTGGCAGGCTTTGCAAAGTTCAAGACTTTGTTGGTGGCCAGCCAGTGTTGGTCTCACTTTCGCTAGTCACCCGACGAAGAAGGAATAGACAGTCAGTAGCACCAGTACAAAGCACTCTGCAAACACCTATCCGTTCTCACTCAATCAGTTCACTAGCATCTAGTTCACCTAGACTAGAAATGGCACAGAATATAGCACAGAACGCAGAGGAATTTGCTGCCATGATGGTGGCTTTCCAAAGAACCATGGACACTATAAACCAAAGGATGGCTACACAAGATGAAGTTATCACCGATCTACGACATACATCTAGGGCGTCAGCATCAACCGTACATCTAGTCCCGGCTGCTCAGCCAAACCCAGATCTACCCCCACCAGTTGAAAATCCCCAAATCTCATATCTTTATGAAATGTTTCCCCTAGCTCCGGCTTATAGGCCTTCGGTTCAACCCCCCATAGGAATCTTTCCTTTTGATATCAATGAAATTGATCTGGCCTTGGTCCAGATTACTAGACTGGAGAAAGCATTGCAGAAATCCTAGGGCTTCAACTCTATTCCGGATATCGAAGACGGGTAAACTAAGGCTTCAGTCAGATTACTGGAGAAATTTAAGATGCCCCACATTGATAGATTCGATGGGAGTTGGGATCCAATTGTGCATGTCCATTTGTTTTCAGATGTGTTGAGGCCCATGGGTTTGTCTAGGGCACAGAAGCTTTCCTTGTTTGGGAGAACCTTGTCTAATGTGGTGGCCATTTGGTACGCTAAATTGGAAGACTCAACAAAGCAGAATTGTGAGGAGCTATCTGAGGCATTGGTCAACCAATATTCATATAACACCCAGATAGAAGTAACCATCAGTGAGCTGGAGGCTACTACCCAGAACCCCAAAGAATCATTCATAGATTTGGTCACCTGGTCGAGAGCCAAGGCAGCCCAAATGACAAATAGGCCTGCCGAAAGAGAGCAAGTCAGGCTAGTGGTCCAGAATCTTGAGCCAGACATGCTGCAGAGGATGATAGTGGCACCATTGTCCACATTTGCTTCCTTACATGAGCTGGGGGTCCAGATTGAGAGTGCATTCAAAAAAGGCATCAGCCATAGAACAAGTGAACCCGCAAGAAGGCTAATGCTAGTAATAGCACTATTCCACAGGCTGCGGATGTCAGTACCGTTATTTCAATGGCCAAGATGGCTAATCCCTTTGCTACTACCACAACCACACAACCTTCACAAAACACTGGCCCACCTTGGAATTGAAGAGTTTTTACTCCCCTCTATATGAGCCTGTAGACACCCCATTTTTGACCATCCTCAAGACTTGGACGTCACTGATTGAACGCTCAGTGATCACCCTTGTTTGTGTTCGTCTTGAGTTCCCGGAAGCCCTGGCAGCGCGCCTCGTCTCAGGACCTTTCGACTCAACTGTTTTGTGGTTAGTTTGGTACCAAACACTTGTGTTTTTCCTTTGAGAGGCAGGGTAGGGCTTGTAGACCATCCCCACCCATCACCGGCCAAGGCTTGAGGCCACCGACTGTGTTTTGTGGCCACCGGCCAAATGTTTGGCCGGCCGGCACTATAGATGGCCGGCCAGCTATCTTTTTTGGTCAATTGCATCTTTGGCCGGCCGACTACTGTGCATCTACTTTTGCAGATATTTTCTCACAGCTGGCATGCATTTGGCTCCCCTCCATACACGTGTATGGAGGGATCTCCTTCTATTTAGCTTCCTTTGGAAGCTTTACAAGATGGAATTGTCTATAAGAGGAGCTTCTTCTCTCTTGCATTAGGGGTTAGACATTTTAGACAACATTTTTTTAGGGTTTGAGTTCTAGGGTTAGGGTTTGCTCATATCCTATCTCCATATCTCTCTCTCTCTCTTGTGTGTGTTCTAGGCTTAGATTTGCACACAAGCACCCACCAACACACCTTTTCTTGGAGCTGAGGCCTTTGAGGGTTGCTTTTAGATTTTTGGAGTTGGTTTCAACCTAAAGAAGCTGCTGGAGCTCCATTGTTGAAGAAGGTCTACAAGGGTAACCACTTTTCCCTTTTATTCCCCATTTTTGCATTGCATTTTTGTCTACCTTATAACTGTTTTTGAGCTTTGTGTATAACATATAAAAGTTCTATTTTTTAGTGCTCTAAATAGTTGGTTAAGGTTGCTTTAAGCTTTGGGGTTGTTTGACCCCTCTTTAGGCTTGTTTGGCCCTTGTTTTGTGCCATTTTGAGTGAGCTCCGGGACCATTGTGTTTGGGCCTCCTCACCACTGAAATCTTGAGAGATTTCAGAGGTGAGGATGTTGCCTTGAGGTCCTAGGAAGGAGAGGGCCACCCCCTCTCCTTGTTGTCCTTGAAAAGGACCATTTTTGCCTCTTGAGGGAGCACCATGTTTAAGTGTATGTTGGCCATGCCTTAGCTGATTTTCATGCTTATTATGTCATAATATGCCTCTGTTTTTAGTTGGTTTTGGTACACCATGATTGTTTAGCATACATGCCTTGTAATGCCATTTTGTTGCCTTAACATGCATCTAGGTTTTGACCCTTGTTCAAGCATGTTTTAGGCCTAGCTTTGTGAAGCTTTCATGTTTATTTTGCCATGCTTAAGGATTGTCCTTGACTGTTTTGGTCGACCAAGGCTTGCTTTGCATAGCCCCTTTGCATTTTGGCTTGTTAGCCTTTGACTTTGGACCATGTTGCATGCTTGGCTTGCCTTTGTTCAATTGGTATGGCACCATTTCTAACATAATTTCAGAGCTTATATTGCATGTCATTAGTCCATCCTGGCATCTTCTTAAGTGTGCCTAGAAGTTGCTCTTTATGCTTGAATGTTGGTCCATGTTTTCATACATGTTTGTGTGTCAATTAGCCCTCATTCCTTGGCATCTTGGCCACTGTTTTGGGCTTAGTATAGAGCTGTCTGATTAGTGTAAGTCCCTCCTTTGCATGTTGTTGCATGCACTCCTGGTATGTTGTAGCATATCGGTGAGTTGTTGCATGGTTGAACTTGCATGATTGAATGAAGTCACATGTTGGCTTGCAATCTTGAACACCCACATTGTATCTTGCCTACTTGTAGGTTGCATTGCTTCATGCCTTTCATGCTTCTTTACTTAGGTTGTGTGCCTAACATGCTTTGCTTGCTTACATACTAGTTCGCACGCTTAGGTTGCATTGCATTGGCATGCATGCTTGGCCTCTTGAATTGCTTGTGATAGAGGTTAAGCCCCATTGTTTGACTATGTGCATTGCATTCCATATTAAAATGCACGCTTGATTCTTTGGGCCATCATGCATAGAAATGCGTGATTGGTGGTCTGAGAATTGAGGCCCATGTCCCTTTGAGTCATGAACATGATAAGGGATGTGATTGGTGCATACATTGCTTGAAATGCATTGCCATACCAAGTATTGCCCTCTGCTGCTGTCAAACCAGATTTTGCAGGAACTTTTGTCCGGCCGGCCATCCCCAGTGCTGACCGGCCACCATTGTTGGCCGATGGATCAAATTTGTGGCCGGTGACCATTCTATATGGCCGGTGGTGTTCTCCTTCAGCCGGTGGTGTTCCACAGCATCCAGAGAGTAGACCTTGAGACTTTGGCAGTCATCAGAGGAGCAGAGCAGGGAAAACAGAGGCATCTTGAGCATGGCAGTGGATTTTCGGGCAGAACCGAGCGCGCATGCATTGAGCCCTCTCCCCGAGGCTGCTGTTTATTGCTTTCTTAGATTAATTAATTTACTAGTATGTAATATTTAATTAGCTTGTTAGTTAGTTAAATTGTTTTATTCTTTTGGTACCTCCGAGCGAGGGTGAATTTGTAATAAGTGTGGGTGCGTGTGTGCACGTCTTCCAACCCCCACTTCTTTCTCCCTTTTACTTACCTGCTTTTGATGGTTAGTATTAGGTCATATTTAATTTAGCATACCTTATGCTATGCATGCGTGCTTCCATACATTTGTCTTGCATGCACCGGGCTCGGCGCATCACGCTAATTGCATCGTATTTCAAATCTAACTTGAATACATGCTACTTGCGCATTTCGCATGCCATCCTTAGACTAGCCGAGCCTATTCTAGTGACATTCTGTATGTGATGCATTAGGCAATTAACATGGACTAGGATCATGCATGATTACTAACTAGTTTCTGTTTTGGCACGGAGTACTAGGTAAGCTTCTATGCTGTAGCATACCGCATGCGTGTGAGTGTTGCCATAATAGCATGATTACCATGTGGCTAGATGCTTATGTGTTATAAACTGCCTGAATGCCTGTGGGTGAAGGTTGGATTGTTTGAGTTGGAATAACTCATTGAAATCCGTATTTTAACCTACTTGCGAGTAGCAAATTCCAAAGCGTTTTCCAAACCAACGGATATGCAATGTTTCGTTCCAAATTAGGCGATCTAGTCTATACTTTTGTGTTGTGCACATCACATAGTAATTCTAGCTAATTAACTAGAATAAGAACATATAATGTTTTCAAAACAAGGTATCACGGTTAGTAGAGGCCGATCTTCGGATCAGGCGAGAGGGGGTGCTCATAGCTGACCTTCCCCAATTGTACCCAAGTTCCCGAGCCGAGGCAACTTTGGTGATGACGGACACGTGGCCTTTGGCACCGAGTCAGGGTTTCCTAAATTCCCCCATTAAAAAATATTTAGGTGGCGACTCTGTATCTGGCAAAGCAGTCCATGTTTGGCACTTCTTTTCAAAAATCTGTTTTTTCTCAAAACGATTTGCCGGATTTGGACTCTTTGGTTTAGATTTAAAACCGTGACAAATCGAGTCCGAACTGTAACCCGTGAGTTCCCTCGCGGACCTGTTACAGTTTCTGGCGACTCTGCTGGGGAATTTAGGGAGCTTAACTCGAACTCGTGATATCCTGTTTTGACTACACTTATGTGTTTCTTTGCATTACATGTGCATTGGTGTGCCTAGGACACCGTGTTGGCTATCTGCTATTCCTGAGCGGTTTGCTGGAGGCTTGTCTTGTCAAGACATGACCATAAGGCTGACCGGTTGCGGGCTCTGCCAGTATGGGAACACAAACCCCGGTTTTACCGGGGCACCCTTTTCGACCATTCGACCTAGTGCATATTCGGAATCCATAGTGACCATTCCAAACTAGGACAGGTTGCTTACCCAATGCTAGGTTGTCTGAAACCGCTGCGTGCGTAGTGAATCCCTAGTTCCTGACAAAAATAAGACAAGAAAACCCTACCCCAATATAGGGGTGTTTTGGCTCTTTTACTTGCTATGTGCTTTTAGAGTGTATCTTTACAGGAACGCGCATATCAGTTTGCAAGTTTGAATATCAGGCCCGAGGGCACCAGTATCAGTTTGTAAGAATCAGTTATATCTGTGGGTGTCCGATTCAGTATTTTGGGGCAGTAATGCAGTGATTCTGGGGAACAGTGATCAGTGGTAGAGTACAGTTGTTCAGCTACACCTGTGTTTGACCCGTTTGGGCTGAAATGTTGTTTGTTTTCCCTTTCAATTCAGAGAGTTGATCCAGAATAGTTAGTGTTCCCCCTTGCTGAGGCAGGACTTATGATGATGCAGAATTCGGAGGAGATTGTGGTTATGACAGCTGCATTAGGTCAAGAAATCACTTTGCAAAATGAGACCAATGTCGATGTGCCGCATCCACCCAGGTCGCCTGTTGCGCACCCGATCTGGACCCCCCAATTGTACCAGCTCGCGAGCCTACTACATTTGAACTAATGGGGATGATAGGTGACCTCCAGAGGTCCGTGGCGGATCTCGCTTACGGAATGTCAGCTTCGCCACCAGCCACACCGTATGCCGGGAGTTTTGTACCCCAGGAGCCCCCGCTGTTGGGACGGATTGTGATTGAACTTAGCCAACCGGAGATGGCCTCCAACTACGGCAACGACGTGTCAACGTTAACCCAAACCCTTGATCAGGCTAAGGCCAGAGGTAAGGACAAAATGAAGGTGGATGCCGATCCTATCGAACAACTGCTGTGGGCAGTCGAGGCTTTGAAAGCTGGGGGGATGAACAAGCAACAGATATCTGCAGTTATGTCGAAAGCTATGGAGGATGCCTTCCCCACTCCACTTGAGGGTAGTTCAAGTCAATCAGAAAGCCGGGATAGGCCCCGTCATGCCAGAACAGTTCCTCCCGTTCCCAATCCCACACCCGGAAAAGATTAGAAAGCCAAGGCGGCACCTGCTGACCCTTTCGCTAGTGCATCTAGCAAGACTGCTCAGGCTTCAAAGTACCTGCCCCGAGGGCACAGGGTCTTCCATGCTCTCTACATGCCGTTATCAAAGGCACTTCAGATCCTTGCCGAGAGAGGGCATCTTAAACCCTTGGAGCCTCGACCTCTTCCGAAGAATCTCCCTGCTACACATGATGCTGCCTTGTACTGCACGTACCACCAGTAAACCGGTCATGCTACCGATAATTGCTTCCGCCTCCGTCATGAGGTACAGGATTTGATTGACAACGAGGTTATCCTCCCGCCCACCTCAGCTAAGTCCGTTACTACCCAGTTATTGGATTTTAAGGACACCGATACTGCGAGTATGTGATCAGAGAGTGAACCACCAGCGGGGGGTGCTTGGTATATTTTGGATGAGGCGTCTGGCACGCGTTTTCGAGCATCTGCGAATGCTAATTTTGTAAATTCTGACTTGGGTATCGAGTCAGTCTGTTTGTTTTGTTTTGAGTCTGTCTCATTGTCCTGAGTCAGTCCTTTTTGCTTACGGGTCTGTCTTGTTGTAGCGAGTCAACCCCCCCTTTTTTGTATAGAATGCCTGGTGATTTCGGAGTTGTTGCCTCGAACGCTGTTTTGTTTTGTAATTACCCTTTTACCCTTTTTGTTTTCTTTTGAGTCTGTATCTGCTGTTGAGCCAGTTGCGACTAGGAAATCTAAATGAAACGGCTGCGGCTATCATGTTTCCGTGATTATTGCTATTTGAGCTAGTTGTGCCAGAGGATTTGAATGGAACAGCAGTACATTCCACCTACTCTCTTGTGCCTTGAAAATCATTATAATGACCTAAGTTTTTTTCGAAAACCTTTTTGAACACTGCGGTGATAAAAACGAAGAGGAAGGAATTCCTCGGGTTTTGCAAAACTTTGATTAAATTGAGAGAAAGATAGGCGTGCTAAGCCTTTAATGAATGAAATCATGCTTGTCAGCGTGAGTACTGAGAAGGATCCTGGCTTGATCCAGATTGGCTCCACACTGTCTTCAGCGCGAGCGATTTGTCGCTTTCTTAAAAACTTTCAAAAATAAAATGTTTTGCGCGGTCTTGTGAAGACCTGTGTGGAATCGCTCTTGAGATTGTGCAGCCTAGGATCGCTCTCAGCCTCAAGATTCAATCCATTTGTTCCAAATCTTGAATCCATTCAGAACGTTCAACGGTCAACCACCATGTAAGGCCTGTATGGCCAGATTTGAAGGAGCCCTCGAACAAGAGGCACCAAAGTCAGATCAAGAAGACCAGATGTCATCAGAAGAAGCTTGTGAAGCTAGGACAGAAGCCCCCCGAACTAGGGGCAAAAATGTCAGATGTGCTCGAAGAGCCGGAGATGGATCCTTCTGCAAATCAATACAATAGCCACTCTCCCGGATACGGATGGCTTCAAAACCCTAAAACCATTTGGCATGGACTTGTTATAATTTTACCCTTTGAGAGGCTCGCTAGGCCAAAAACCCAGAAGGGTGACCCGGGCAAAAGTTAGAGCAAGAAAAAAAAAAAAGAGAAGAAGAAAAGAAAAATACAAAAAAAAATGCAAAAAAATATACAAAAGAAAAGAATATCGAAAAAAAAAGAAAAGAAAAAATTGAGAAAAAGGAAAAAGAAGAACAAAGCTCGCAAGGTCGAAAACCCGTAACGGGCGCCTTGGCAAAAGTTAGAGCCTAAAAAAAGTGAAGGTTAAAACACCCGAGTGTACCTTAACCCCGAACTACGTAAGGCTTGATTCCCATGTTTGGGATACATAGGCAACTTCATCCTGAAGTCTAGCCACCAACACTCTTATAGTGACTGTGTCCATATATTGGTTCTAATCATTATCGTCTTCTCCGCGTCCGAGAGTTCAGTCATCACTGGCAAAAAAATTTTACAGCATGCTACGGCATCATCCAAACAAGGGGCAACTTTCCGTTGCCGTGCGTCGCCGTGAGTTGCCATCCAAACCAGGGGCAACTTTCCGTTGCCATGCAGCCCCTTCAAGCAAGGGGCAATTTTCCATTGCCTCCGATCCGAGGTTGCGCATCTCGAGGGTAGGTTCCATGCTCGTTGAGCATTGACCGTTTGCAAAACTAGTTTTTGAAATTTTTTACTGAGGTTGACTATTTTCTCGAAAACTATTTCATTTTCCAAAACCGCACCATTTTCTGGGACCCAAAAAGGGAAAATTTTTAGTGCTCGCGGCCTGACTTGCATGATTTTCAAATCAAAAATCGAACAAGCATGTTAATCCGACTCTCATTTTGGTCAAAACTGTTTTAGGAAGAAAAACAAAAAATGGTCAAAGTGATGAACTAGGGGCACAGTTGAGTCAAACATTCTGTCTTTCCCCCGCCGTCAACATACTTGCCAGAAAGGCACCCTATTCGCCGGAAGAAGCTTTCCCCATCCGGAATATCGACTAGATGTCACCGAAAGAAACAGCCGTGAGCTAACGGTGTTGGGCGTGAACCCGCGACTTTCTATTCATCTATCAATCACCCTGGGAAGGGATGAAAAATGACAGAATAAAGAATAGAGAGGTGTAAGTTGAGAGAAAAGCGAGCAAGAAGGTTTTGAGAAAAAAAACGAGCCTAAGGGCCGAGTGATGTGAGAATCACAAATCAGAAAGGGTGGGAATAATACCCGGAGGAACTGGCTCCTCGAGATCTGAGGTCTTTTGTTTTTGTAAACACGTCCGTGTGTCGTGTCTTTTGTCTTGTTTACCTCAACTTTCGTTTTGAGTCTTTTCCGAGCGTGTCTCATTGTGTTTAGGTCGTGCACCTTTTGTTTGAGTCTTTCCCGCTGTGTTCAGTTTTAGGCTCGATACCCCGGTTGCAAAACCCCTTTTTCAAAAGTTAAAATCGTTCACGCTCAGAGTGCTGTGCCATTCTCTACATTTATGCGAAGCAAAAGAAGAAAAGGAAAAATTTGGGGCATCTGAGTACGCTTCAACTTCAACCGGTTTCAACCTTTGTAGTCCGTCTTGTTAGATTGGGCTGTTTGTTCAGGGTTTGCTGTATGCAGAGTGAATCGAGTGCCGTGTTACGGGCTGTATGCAGATCAATCCCCAGTAGAGTATGGGCTGTGTGTTCAGAATGGGCAGTGGGTTGCTTGGGCTATTTTCGCTATTAGCTGGTTAGTTATCTGCTTATTACAGTGCAAGTGCTCAATTTTCAGACAACAGATCAATTTCATTTACATTAAGATGTAACATGATGTGATGCGATGCAATACATGAGATATACAAATGTAGCACTTTTTAGATAAAAAGTTTGTTTCATTTCATCATCTCTTTTTCAAGTACATAGCTTTGGAAGCAAAATTTGCCTGCGGCAGTACAAGGTACCCTAGCTACCAACAAAAAAGGAAAAAGTGCAGAAAAAAAGAAAAACAGCAAAAGTCTGTATCAATATCAAGAGATCTCAGGCCTGGGAGTCCGTCCTAGTCCTCTTCCTGGACCTTGTCCAGGAGCATCATCAGCGCTGTCATCTGAGCCTGAGTCCGAGCCGTCTCTGGTCTCCTCCTCCGATGACTCTGCCTCTACCTCCGCCTCTGACTCATCGTCGTCATCATCTGGAACTGGAGCCCGTGAGCTACTCCCAACGTGAGTGCGTCCCGCCTTGGTGCGGGGGAATACTCTGCCCTCCTCATCTCTCCCTCAGACAGGAACGGAAGGTCCAGCTGGAGCACCTCCTACAGTGGGAATCTGGAAGGGAGGCTGAAAAGTACATAAGAGGCAAATGCATCAGTATACGCAGAACAGAATATCGGTACAGAACGCAATGTATGAGTACAGTGTGTGAATGCCGTGAGCAGTTTATCAGTACAGACTGCAATGTATGAGTACAGTGTGTGAATGCCGTGAGCAGTTTATCAGTACAGAATGCAGTGTATGAGTACAGTGTGTGAATGCCGTGAGCAGTTTATCAGTACAGACTGCAATGTATGAGTACAGTGTGTGAATGCCGTGAGCAGTTTATCAGTACAGAATGCAGTGTATGAGTACAGTGTATCCGTGAACAGCTTATCAGGTGTTGTGTAGTGCATCAGGTCATGTGAAGCAGTTTATGTATGGTTTGAGACTGTGGTCAGAAGAACATACCGGAATACTATAGAAGGCCAGGAGGTCGAAAGTCTGCTGCAACATCCCCATCATGGAGGCATTCAGCTCCAGGGACTGCCGGGTGTACTCGGCGGAAGCCTGCAAAAGTATTAGATGCATCAATATTCCGTGGAATATCAAATAAACTTAAATGAAATAACAATGCAAGATGCAAAATGCAGTAGTACATACCGGGGGCAAGTCATGGAAACCGACCAACTCGTGATCAGCTGGAGGAGGAGCAAAGGGGATCTGGTAGGTCGCCCCACCCTGCCCTTTGTATGTCAGTGAGGTGGGCAATGCTGGCCAGCTAACCTCCCGTCCTCTCTGAACTCCGCCTCTGTAGCGGACCCGAGCTCTCCTCGATGCTCCCATTCCAACCCCCGCTCCTGCCCTAGCTGCTGGTGCCGCGGGCCTCGCTCCCTCAACCGGACGACTACCGCTCAAAGGCCGCATGATGTGTGCCTCCATGTACTCTCTATAGTCGCCGATGCCTCTGAAGCGAATCGCGTCCTAACTGATAGTATAGTCGGCCATCTGCTCGGCAGTGAATCTCTCGGTCTCCCTCATGTCCTCCGGAGGGTGAACTGGGACTATCTGCTCAGGTAACCCTAGGGTCTGGTGTAGGAAATGCTCGCCCAGGTACCAAGCCCGACAGACCGGGCCCTCTAGCAAAATCCGAAAGCGCGAGGTCTCCTCGACACCAGCAAATCGGTCTCGGATCGTCGCTGGCAACGGAGCCCAAGGCTGCCAGGTGATCTGAAAATGAAATACGGATTGTTATCTACTATTATTGAAAATACAGTGTAAAGCGAAGCTTAAATGAACTGTAAGTAAAACATACCTCTGCGGGAGTGATGGTGTCAAAATAGCGGCGGAAGAAGCTAAACGTCTCCCAAGGCCTCCGCACACACCTCCCGTCGAAGCGGCGCGAGAATGGGACGACAAGAGGGGTCTCCGCGTCCGGCACAGGTGCAAGCCTGGGAAAGTAGGCGTACACCCACAATTGCAGAATAAATACCAGTATGCTTATCAGACAAAGCAGAGTATAAGAATAAAGCAGAAGTAACAGAACCATGTACAATGTATTGTGCAAAGTGTACAGTGTGAGCAGTGTACAGTCAGTGTAAAGCAGAGTATGTGTGTGCCGTGTGTACAGTATACAACCAGTGTAAAGCAGACTACAGTGTGTGCAGTGTACAGAGATACAGTACAGAGTATAGGAAATGTAGAGCAGAAATGTAAAGCAGAGAAGAAACGTACCTCCCAAGCACGCCAGTAGCCCCCGAGCAACTGTCCGCTGCCACGAGAAGCTGAGCTCATGTACCCATAAAGTGTAGCCAGAGCGGCGCCACCCCAGTCATAGTCAAGGATCCGGGTGACGTCTACAAGAGCACTGAGCAAGCAGAGGGGCACGGTATTCGCCCGGTCGGCGAAAATAGTCGTCCCCAGCAGAAACATCAGAAAGTCACGCGCATACTGCTCCACAGCCTCCTGAGTCATCAGAGCCTCCTCCACCAACACGGGCTGGACCCTGAACTGCACCTCAAACCAAGAATAACGAACGAAGCCTGGACGGGCAAAAGGCGGCACCACGCCAAGCAGATAGGTCTGAGCAGCGGTCCACTCGTCCATATCGGTATCGAAGGGGATCGGATCACCCCCTACCCCGATGCCTGTGAGCATCGAGAAATCATAGGGAGTCATCGTCATGTCTCCCGTCGCAGAAAGATGGAACGAGTCGGTGGTGTCCCACCACCTCTCCGCTAGAGCAGCGAGAAGAGGCCTGCTCGTGTGAGCCTGGACAATCCTCTGCAGAATGGGCCGAAGCCGGCCTGGTCCACAATGTGACGAACCGCCTCAAGTAGCTCTACGTACCAATCCCGAGCGGCGATGTTCCCATACCCGCGGACAGTATGGGAATCCCCCTGTTTTCAAGCACACAATTACGAAGCAATACTAAATATACCAGTTTTATAAGGCATACAGAGTTGAGGCAAATACAACATGTGTGCACAGTTTTTCAGATTCAAGCAGATACCAGGTGCCAGTGTGCTTATAGTGAACTACAACGTGTGATGCGTCAGCGTGTTTGAGTGGTTCAGTGCAAATATAGCATGTGTGCATGTTTTCAGATTCAAACAGATACCGGGTGCCGGTGTGCTTACAGTGAACTACGACATACGATGTGTCAATGTGTCTGGGTATTTCAGTATAGATATAGCATGTGCGCACATTTTCCAGATTCAAACAGGTATCGGGTGCCGGTGTGCTCGTAATGAACTGCAATGAATGGTGTGCCGTGTGTTTGAATGGTTCAAGGCCGGTGCAGTGCACGTGACAGTTTCAGACAGATATCAGTTGCAAGTATGTTCACAGTTAACTACAGTCTACAATGCATCAGTGTATTTGAGCTAAGCAGTTAAAGAACATAATCAGCTATGGCAGTTGGCAGTTAAATGTTCTACATTGCAGAAAATAAAACGGAGGAAAGAATGTTACCTCGGAAACGCCGAAGGATAGATGAGATGTAGGCTCACGCAGGAGAAGCTCCGGAGGCATTGCCCTGTCAAAACTCTGAAACTGACGAAGACCATCAGGAGGTAGCACGTGGATAGCCGGCCGGTAGGTCGCCGAGTCGAATGGACGGATGCTCAGGGGGAGAAGCTCGACCCCGGGATCCATCTCGTGCTCCGGGGGAGTCCCACCCCGTGGAATATCGTCGGCCATGTCAAAAGTGACGAGAAAGTGACCGGAAGAGGGAAAACCGGATGAAAATGTGGAAAGTCAACAAAAAGTCAACCCTAGGAGGGTGGAAAATGGCCGGAAAAGCCAGAATGTGAAAAATTTGGGAAGATTGAGAGAAACTCGAAGGGAACAAACCCCGAAAGGCGGAAATAGCGAAGGACACACCGAAATGAAGAAATATTCGGATGAAAATGTTCGAAACGCGAAGGTATACGCGAATCGAACGACGAAACGGACATGAAACGCGAGGAAACGGAGAAAGGAGGAGAGAAGAATGCTCTAGGAAGAGAGAGTGAGTATTTTCGGCCAAGAGAAATGAAAGAAATAGGGTTTGAAACCCTATTTTAAAAGACCCAAGGCGAAAGGACAAAACTGCCCCGATTCAAGCATTTTTGGCCGGTCGGCTACATTTTTGGCCGGCCGGCCAAATGTTTGGCTGGTGATGTTTTTTGGTGGTCGGTGGATGGCCGGTGGCCTCCCCATGTGGCCGATGAGCCTCCTACAACCTTGTTTAGGTCAGATCTACAGTTTAGGGCCTTCATTGCTCAAGATAGTGCAAGAGCAGTGTATTTCTGAAGCTCAACCGGCCTTCGTTTTGACCTCGGACCATGTCTTCTGTGCGTGGCACTCAAATTCGTGCAAGGTGTATCCTTTCCGTATCCTCTACAAGATTCAAAAGTTGCCCCGTGTGCATTTCAATGAATCGCGCTAGTTTGCGCATTGCACTGTTTTGTGCACAACGTGGTCCGGCGGGACCGTAAACACACCCGGTCTGGCGAGACCTTAAACTCGCTCACTCGCATTGTCTTGTGCAACCCGGTCTAGGAGACCTTAAATCCTTGGAAGGTGCAAGACCTTTGGCGCATTGATTTGCACAGTTCGTTTGCATTGTCATACATATCTTAAGCCGCACGTTGTTGCGCATTTCAAGTTCACTTGCATTGTTATGCATTTCCTAAGCAACGCGGTCTGGCGAGACCTTAAACACGCACGGTCTGGTGAGACTTTACACATGCTCAGTTGATGTTTGCATATCAACATGCATCGTAGCACACGTCATCCTTTGCATTGTCATGCATTGCATACACGTGTCATCACACATGCATTTCACATGTATCTCAAGTCGCACATTGCCGCGCATTAGAAAATTCATGCATTGTCATGCATTTCAAGCCGCACGTTGTTGCGCATCAAAAATTCATGCATTTCAAGCAACTTGCGTTGTCGCGCGTTCCATGCAACATGCATTCCATGCATCATTTGCATTATAAAAAAAATCATGCATCATTTGCATTTTCAAAAAAAAAAAAAACAAAAACAAACATGCATACGTAATGCATTCATTGTAAATAGTGTATTGTCATGCATACATGGTATATATTGCATTGTCATGCATCGTAGAATAGTGCATTTGTCATGCGTTTCCACTATAAATATTGCATTTCCATTCCATTGTATATTAGTAGATATTGCATTGCAGCTTGCATTCATTCACTGCATCACCCCCTCGGCCTATGGCTTGCGCCTTTCCATGTTGAGCTTGGTCTGGTATGCGCCCATACTTTTCACGTCGAAGCATAGTTCAGTAGACCATTCTATGTTAGACATGGCTTGTATGTGTACATGCCTTTCCTAGGCAAGATTTGGTTTGGCCCGCGTGCCACATCCATTGTATCCATTTCCATCCCATTGCATATTTGTAGATATTGCATTGTAGCTTGTATGCATTCACTGCATCACCCCCTCCGCCTATGGCTTGCGCCTTTCCATGTTGAGCTTGGTCTGGTATGTGCCCATACTTTTCACGTCGAAACATAGTTCAGTAGACCGTTCTATGTTAGACACGGCTTGTATGTGTACATGCCTTTCCTAGGCAAGATTTGGTTTGGCCCGCGTGCCTTATCCATTGCCATTTTTCCCAGCATTTTCATTATATATATTACATTGTAGTGTAGTTTTGCATCCAGCATTAGGATCATTGTCCTTTCCCCAGCGGGTCGTTTCTCCACTTATGTCATCCCCCCAATGCTTGTTCTTGTGTCCGTCTACATTACTCATAGTTCAGTAGATCGTTCTATGGTAGACGGACTTGTTACCTCCATCAATCTATTTGACATTTGTGTGGTTTTGAACCACTCATGATTGGATCATGATTCAATTGCTTTGCATATAGTTTGCATTGTTTCAATTGCATTGCATTTTCATTTGCATTGTTTATACATTGTTTTGTATATATTGCATATCATTTTGCATTTATTTTTGCATTATCATGCATGTTGCTAATAACATCGTACCTGTTAAGTTGTTTTCTTTGTAGGCACGATATTGTATGTGTAGACATCCCCGAATGCCCCGGGAGGGTTAGGTCCCGTTCTGTTCATATTGGGGTCACTACAGTTCAAGGACTCAAATGTCACGGTTCTTAATCTGAACCAAAGAGTCCAACTCTGGCAAATCGTTTTGAGAAAAACAGATTTTTGAAAAAAAGTGCCAAACATGGACTGCTTTGCCAGATACAGAGTCGCCACCTAAATATTTTTTTAAATGGGAAATTTAGGAAACCCTGACTCGGTGCCGAAGGCCACATGTCCGTCATCACCAAAGTTGTCTTGGCTCGGGAGCTTGGGTACGATCGGGGAAGGTCAGCTATGAGCACCCCCTTTCGCCCGGTCCGAAGACCGGCCTCTACTAACCATGATATCCGATTTTGAAAACGTTATGTGTTCTTATTCCGGTTATTAGCCTAGAATTACTATGTTATGCGCACAGCAAACAAGTATAGACTAGATTGCCTAATTTGGAAACAAGCATTGCATATCCGTTTGTTTTGAAAAGCGCTTTGGAATTTGCTACTCGCATGTAGGCTAAAACACGGATTTCAACGAGTTTTTCCAACTCAAGCAATCCAACCTCCACCCACAGGCATTCAAACAGTTTATCTCATATAAGCACTTAGCCGCATGGCAAGCATACTGTCATGTTAACATTCACACGCATGCGAGATGCTAAAGCATAAATACTTACATTGTACTCCGTGCCAAAACAATAAACTAGTTAGCAAACATGCATGTCCCTAGTTCATGTTAAGTGGCTAATGCAACACAGGCAAGGATGCAATTTAGAGCAGGCTCGGCTAACCCTAAAATGGCATGTGAAATGCAATCATTCGATACACGTATTCAATTTGGAATCGAAAATACAATGCAGTTTGCATGATGTACCGAGCCCGGTGCATGTAAACAAATGTATGGATGCACGCATGCATAGCATAAAGGATGCTAAAATAAATGTGCCCTAATCTACCATCATAAGCAGGTAAATAAAAGGGAAGAAAGAAGTGGGGGTTGGAAGACATGCACACCACTCACACACGCTTATTACAAATTTGCCCTCGCTCGGAGGGACCAAAAGAGTATACAAATTAATTAACTACGCAAGCTAATTAAATATTACAGACCCATTAATTAAACAAATTAATTAATTTAATTAAAATAGTAAACCGCCTCGGGAAGAGGGCCAGATGCAGCGCGTGCTCGGGGCTTGCTCGGAATCGCACTGCCATGCATAGTCTGCCTCTGTTTTCCCTGCTCTGCCCCTCTGAAGACTGCCAAAGCCTAAGGGATGCCTCTCTGGGTATTGGAGATCACCACCGGCTGAACAGAATAGCCACCGGCTGCTATATGTGGCCATCGGCACAAAATGCATCCATCGGCTGTTGATTTACTGCCGGTCGGCACTGAACACTGCCGGTTGGCAAAGAATGCCTGCAGAACCTGCAACTCACAGCAGCAGAGGGCAAAACTTGCATGGCAATACAATTCAAACAATGTATGCACCAAACACATTCCTTATCATGTTTATGACTCAAAGGAACATAGCTCTTGGTTCTCGGACCACCAATCACGCATTTCCATGCATGATGGCCCAAAAACCAAGTGTGCAACTTCCATTTCAAATGAAATGCAAATCAAATAAACACATAAAGGGGCCAACCTCTATCACACTCACTTCAAGAGGCCAAGCATGCACAATGCAATGCAACCCCAGACATGTTAACTAGCGTGCAACATGGATAATGCAAGGCACTTAGGTAAGCATACAAACAAGCATGCAAACTAAACAAAGGGTGGACTTAACCATGAATTAGGAAGCTCTAAATAGGCCTAAAATCAGTGGCCAAACACCAAGGAATTGGAATCAAACATACATACACACATGCAAGTAAGTTAGACCAACACTTAAGGCATTAACCAAGCAACTCTAAAGCACACTTTAAAGGGGTTAAGTACGGACAATTAGCATGCATCATAAACTCTGAAAATCATGTAAAACATGGTGCCAAACCAATTTAAACAAGACAAACATGAGCATGCAAATAGTCCAAGTACTTGAAGCAAGTCAAAGGGGACCTAAACCATGGTCAAGCCGACCAAGCCTCACAAGGCCAAGAAGGCTTAAAACAGGTCTAAGGCAACCCTAGACCATGCAAAGGGAGCTTCCTAGATGGCATCTAAGTGGCTTAAAATCAAAGGCAAACACAATGACCGAAACATGGAGCATTCAATGCAAGCTTTCAAAGCATTAAAGAGGCATGCGAGGCAAGTAAACAAGCATGTCTTAAGGTCTAAAATGATGCCACTAATGGTGCCAAACCATTGAAAATAATGCAAGTGATGCATGCTATACAATCATACACTTAAGGCCAACAAGCCAAATATGCAAAGGGGCTATACAATGCAAGTTAGGGTCGACCAAAACAACTATGGACAGACCTCATACATGGCAAAATAAGCATAAAACCTTCACAAGTCTAAGTCTAAAACATGTTTGAACAAAGGCACACAACCTAAGGCATGTTAAAGGATCAAGGAGGCATTACATGGCAACTATGCTAAGCATGCATGGAGTACCAAAACCAACTTAAAACAAAGTTAAATCATGGCATAATAAGCATGGAAAATAGCCTAGACATGATCAACACACACTTAAACAAAGGCTCCCTCAAGAGGCCAAAATGAGTCCTTTTCAAGGACATTAAGGAGAGGGGGTGGCCCTCTCCTTCTTGGGACTTCAAGGCATCATCTTCACCACTGAAATCCCTTAAGATTTCAGTGGTGAAGAGACCCAAACACCAAAGTCTCGAGACTTGCACAAAATAGCACAAAAATGGGGCCTTTCAAGGCCAAAGGGGGGGCAAACTTCCCCAAAGCACAAAACACTCTTAACAAACAATCAAGAGGGCCTAAAAACAGAACTTTTTTGTATTATACACTAAACACAAAAACAGCTCTAAGATAGGTAGAAAATCAATGCAAAAATGGGGAATAAAAGACTAGTTTCTTACCCTTGAAGCCTTTCTTCAACAATGGTGGTCTTGTTGCCTCCTTAAGCTCCAAACCAGCTAAGAACTCCAAGAACAAGCCCTGGTTCTTGAAGAAACCAAGAAAAGGTGAAAGAGTATGTGCTTGTGTGCAAAAGTAAGGCACAAACACACACAAGGGAGATATGGAGATAGGAGATATCTGAGTCTTAACCCTAAAACCAGAGCTTCTCTCTAAGCTTTTCTCTCCAAAACTCTCTAACCCTAATGCCAAGAGAGAAGGCCTTCTCTTATAGGCAACCATCTTGTAAAGCTTGTCAAACAAGCTTACAAGGAGGGCATCCCTCCATACACGTGTATGGAGGGGAAGCAAATGCACCACAGCTGTTTTAAAATATCTCAAAAAGCAGCTGAACAGTAGTCGGCAGGGCAAAATTGTCATTTTGACAAAATAGAGTGCCGACCGGCAACAAAGAGTGCCGACCGGCAATATAGATTGCCGGTGGCAACAAAGACCAGCCGGTGGCCTCTAGCCACTGCCGGTGGTGTGTGGGGATGCCTCACAAGGCATTCCCTGCCCCTCCAAGGCAAAACACAAGTGTTTGGTGCAAAACCAGACACAAAACGGTTGAGTTCGGAGATCCTGAGGCAGGGCGCGTAGCCGAGACCCCCAGGAACTCCAAACGAACACAAACAAGGATGATCACCGAGTGTTCCAACGGTGACGTCCAAGTCTTGAGGATGGTCAAAAATGGGGTGTCTACAGTATGTACGGTTCATTTGCGGCTGGTGCAACTAGACGAACCGAACAGGTATTGTATCCTCCGAGTGAGACGTATCGAGAATTGCATAATTCTCTTACATCCTTTCTGCATGGTAGTGTAGTTTGGTGTATGCTAGCTTAAAACTGTCGCATGTCATGCTTCGTTACAGCTTTCTTTGCATGATCATAAGTTATGCCCGGCTCTGTGCATTGTCTTGCATTTTGCCCCTGCCTTTTGGCGCATATCTTGTTTGTCTTGCATGCTTTGTCTAAGTCTTCGGCCTTGTCAAAAATGGGTCGTCTCTGGGCTTTGACATTCACTCCCGTCATTGTTATGACTTTCGAGTTCTGTCAAAGAGGGGCAACTGTAGACACCCCATTTTTGACCGTCCTCAAGACTTGGACGTCACTGATTGAACGCTCAGTGATCACCCTTGTTTGTGTTCGTCTTAAGTTCCCGGAAGCCCTGGCAGCGCGCCTCGTCTCAGGACCTCTCGACTCAACTGTTTTGTGGTTGGTTTGGCACCAAACACTTGTGTTTTGCCTTTAAGAGGCAGGGTATGGCTTGTAGACCATCCCCACCCATCACCGGCCAAGGCTTGAGGCCACCGGCTGTGTTTTGTGGCCACCGGCCAAATGTTTGGCCGGCCGGCACTATAGATGGCCGGCCGGCTATCTTTTTTGGTCAATTGCATCTTTGGCCGGCCGACTACTGTGCATCTGCTTTTGCAGATATTTTCTCATAGCTGGCATGCATTTGGCTCCCCTCCATACACGTGTATGGAGGGATCTCCTTCTATTTAGCTTCCTTTGGAAGCTTTACAAGATGGAATTGTCTATAAGAGGAGCTTCTTCTCTCTTGCATTAGGGGTTAGACATTTTAGACAACATTTTTTAGGGTTTGAGTCCTAGGGTTAGGGTTTGCTCATATCCTATCTCCATATCTCTCTCTTGTGTGCGTTCTAGGCTTAGATTTGCACACAAGCACCCACCAACACACCTTTTCTTGGAGCTGAGGCCTTTGAGGGTTGCTTTTAGAGTTTTGGAGCTGGTTTCAACCTAAAGAAGCTGCTGGAGCTCCATTGTTGAAGAAGGTCTACAAGGGTAACCACTTTTCCCTTTTATTCCCCATTTCTGCATTGCCTTTTTGTCTACCTTATAACTGTTTTTGAGCTTTGTGTATAACATACAAAAGTTCTGTTTTTTAGTGCTCTAAATAGTTGGTTAAGGTTGTTTTAAGCTTTGGGGTTGTTTGACCCCTCTTTAGGCTTGTTTGGCCCTTGTTTTGTGCCATTTTGAGTGAGCTCCGGGACCATTGTGTTTGGGCCTCCTCACCACTGAAATTTTGAGAGATTTCAGAGGTGAGGATGTTGCCTTGAGGTCCTAGGAAGGAGAGGGCCACCCCCTTTCTTTGTTGTCCTTGAAAAGGACCATTTTTGCCTCTTGAGGGAGCACCATGTTTAAGTGTATGTTGGCCATGCCTTAGCTGATTTTCATGCTTATTATGTCATAATATGCCTCTGTTTTTAGTTGGTTTTGGTACACCATGATTGTTTAGCATACATGCCTTATAATGCCATTTTGTTGCCTTAACATGCATCTAGGTTTTGACCCTTGTTCAAGCATGTTTTAGGCCTAGCTTTGTGAAGCTTTCATGTTTATTTTGCCATGCTTAAGGTCTGTCCTTGACTGCTTTGGTCAACCAAGGCTTGCTTTGCATAGCCCCTTTGCATTTTGGCTTGTTAGCCTTTGACTTTGGACCATGTTGCATGCTTGGCTTGCCTTTGTTCAATTGGTATGGCACCATTTCTAACATAATTTCAGAGCTTATATTGCATGTCATTAGTCCATCCTTGCATCTTCTTAAGTGTGCCTAGAAGTTGCTCTTTATGCTTGAATGTTGGTCCATGTTTTCATACATGTTTGTGTGTCAATTAGCCCTCATTCCTTGGCATCTTGGCCACTGTTTTGGGCTTAGTATAGAGCTGTCCGATTAGTGTAAGTCCCTCCTTTGCATGTTGTTGCATGCACTCTTGGTATGTTATAGCATATCGGTGAGTTGTTGCATGGCTGAACTTGCATGATTGAATGAAGTCACATGTTGGCTTGCATGCTTGAACACCCACATTGTATCTTGCCTACTTGTAGGTTGCATTGCTTCTTGCCTTTCATGCTTCTTTAATTAGGTTGTGTGCCTAACATGCTTTGCTTGCTTACATACTAGTTCACATGCTTAGGTTGCATTGCATTGGCATGCATGCTTGGCCTCTTGAATTGCTTGTGATAGAGGTTAAGCCCCATTGTTTGACTATGTGCATTGCATTCCATATTAAAATGCACGCTTGATTCTTTGGGCCATCATACATAGAAATGCGTGATTAGTGGTCCGAGAATCGAGGCCCATATCCCTTTGAGTCATGAACATGATAAGGGATGTGATTGGTGTATACATTGCTTGAAATGCATTGCCATACCAAGTATTGCCCTCTGCTACTGTCAAACCAGATTTTGCAGGAACTTTTGTCCGGCCGGCCATCCTCAGTGCCGACCGGCCACCATTGTTGGCCGATGGATCAAATTTGTGGCCGGTGACCATTCTATATGGCCGGTGGTGTTCTCCTTCAGCCGGTGGTGTTCCACAGCATCCAGAGAGTAGACCCTGAGACTTTGGCAGTCATCAGAGGAGCAGGGAAAACAGAGGCATCTTGAGCATGGCAGTGGATTTCCGGGCAGAACCGAGCGCGCATGCATTGAGCCCTCTCCCCGAGGCTGCTATTTACTGCTTTCTTAGATTAATTAATTTGCTTAATTAATTTACTAGTCTGTAATATTTAATTAGCTTGTTAGTTAGTTAAATTGTTTTATTCTTTTGGTCCCTTCGAGCGAGGGCGAATTTGTAATAAGTGTGGGTGCGTGTGTGCACGTCTTCCAACCCCCACTTCTTTCTCCCTTTTACTTACCTGCTTTTGATGGTTAGTATTAGGTCATATTTAATTTAGCATACCTTATGCTATGCATACGTGCATCCATACATTTGTCTTGCATGCACCGGGCTTGGCGCATCACGCTAATTGCATTGTATTTCAAATCTAACTTGAATACATGCTACTTGCGCATTTCACATGTCATCCTTAGACTAGCCGAGCCTATTCTAGTGACATTATGTATGTGATGCATTAGGCACTTAACATGGACTAGGATCATGCATGATTACTAACTAGTTTTTGTTTTGGCACGGAGTACTAGGTAAGCTTCTATGCTTTAGCATACCGCATGCGTGTGAGTGTTGCCATAATAGCATGATTACCATGTGGCTAGATGCTTATGTGTTATAAACTGCCTGAATGCCTGTGGGTGAAGGTTGGATTGTTTGAGTTGGAATAACTCATTGAAATCCGTATTTTAGCCTACTTGCGAGTAGCAAATTCCAAAGCGTTTTCCAAACCAACAGATATGTAATGTTTCGTTCCAAATTAGGTGATCTAGTCTATACTTTTGTGTTGTGCACATCACATAGTAATTCTAGCTAATTAACTGGAATAAGAACATATAATGTTTTCAAAACAAGGTATCACGGTTAGTAGAGGCCGATCTTCGGATCGGGCGAGAGGGGGTGCTCATAGCTGACCTTCCCCAATCGTACCCAAGTTCCCGAGCCGAGGCAACTTTGGTGATGATGGACACGTGGCCTTTGGCACCGAGTCAGGGTTTCCTAAATTCCCCCATTAAAAAATATTTAGGTGGCGACTGTGTATCTGGCAAAGCAGTCCATGTTTGGCACTCTTTTCAAAAATCTGTTTTTTCTCAAAACGATTTGTCGGATTTGGACTCTTTGGTTTAGATTTAGAACCGTGACAAATCGAGTCCGAACTGTAACCCGTGAGTTCCCTCGCGGACCTGTTATAGAGCCCAGCCCATGCCCTCAAACTTTTAATGGAAAAGGGGCATCTCATGCCTCTCGATCCTTGTCCACTTCCAAACCCATTGCCACCCAAACATGACCCTACCCAGTATTGCATCTTCCACTAATAACATGGCCATCCCACAAACATGTGCTACCGTCTACGTCATGAGATATAGGATCTCATTGACAATAAAGTCATCGCCCCACCTTCCAAACCAAACATAACAACCAACCCACTTCTTGCACATAACCAAATTCCCCCATCCAGAAACATTAACCATATCCATAGACTACCTTCAACCCTAGCACATACATTACCTCGTCCCACCTACCAAAATCGGAGATAGTTATTCCAAAAGGCACAGACATGTGCATGATGGATCTAACACCATAAACCCAATCCAGACCCGTGGTAGTAGAAACGGAGAAAGAGCAGAATGTACTGAAGATAGGGTCGTCTGACACCTGTGTCATAGAGAAGGGGGTCTCGCACCCAGAGGAGTACGATCCTAGTTTATACATTGTGGCCGTCGATCAGCCGAAGCCAGTAGTCATACTACCGAACTTTCTCAGCATTAATGCTATCGGGGAAGGCCAGTTAGGGCAACATCAAAATGATTGGCCCGAATAAGGCCTTAATGACTTGGCTAACTTGGAAGAGGATTTGGTTGATCTAAAGAACGATCTAGAGGATTTGTACTACTTCAAAGAAGAGGATACAAGCAGTGTTCAGGTGGGATAGTGGGACCCGAGCCAGCAAAAACGAGCAATGGATGGTTGAGTGAGGAATAGTCAGATGTGGAGGAACAGATAGGAGAGACTGGGACAAAAGAGGAAATCGTTGCTAGTGGCAAGGCTGAGGCTGCACCTCTTACTGAGAAAGAACAGGCACTGGAACAATTTAAAAGGGAAAGGATAGAGGAGATCCAGACAAACATAGCTCTGGAGCAGGGAAAAGGAAAAGAGAAAGAAGAACCCAAGACAATAGAGGGTGATGCCCAAATTGCTAAAAAGGTCGAATGGAAGCCTAGCGACCGGAAAAGGATGTTGAGGAAGCTCAGAAAATATCGGGATTCAAAAACAAAGACTATGGTGGAGGAAGAATAGTATGATGATGGGACGCGTGACATTAACATGCTCCGGATAGAACCCAATACTAGCCTGGCCATAACTGCAAGAGAGTGGTGGAAAGACAGCGACCTAAGTCATGCATACATTGATGAAGGGTGGAACGCTGATAGCCTAGATGACACTTGGTATACTGACGAGATCAATCATATGACCCAAAGTGGTCGGTACTTTAAACCCTCAGCATTAGTTTTGAAACAGCTCAAGAAGATTTAGGCTGACATATCAATCTGGGGGCTGATAATGGCATCTCGAAAGCATAGGAAAGCACTGTTAGAGGCAATGAGCCGGACTATACTACCTATCGATACCACTGTAGACCAATTGGTATCGTTGGTAACATCTAGGGACGTTACGCCAGTGATATCTTTTACAGATAAGGAGTTACCACCCGAGGGTGCCAACCACAATCGTCCTTTATATGTAACCTTGGAAAGTTGAAAAAAATGGATTTCGGTGATCAATGTGTGTCCAGTGAGGAATACCTATGCTATCGGTTTGAGGCCGTTTGACTTTACACCTACGACCCAAGCTGTCCGGCTTATGGCAATACAAGCCGGGATGTTATAGGAACGTTCAAGAGCCATATCGTAATCGGCCCGTCTAAACACGAAGTGGAATTCCATGTAATGGATGTGCCGGCCACGTTAAATCTACAACTGGGACGCCCCTGGCTACATCAGATAAGGGTCGTATCATCAACAGTCTACCAGTTAGTAAAGTACCCCTTCAAATGGGGGATCACCACTGTGTACGGTAATTCTATGATCCATCCTTCCCAAGGAACCACTACGCCATTACTGGAATTCATTCATGGGGAGGAGGACATGTTCCTTTTTGGCTTCTCGCTGGCAGAGACCCAGTTGGTCCAAACCATCATGGCGGAGGGTGATAAGAACTACGTAAGTGCGCAATCTATCTACATGATGAACAAATAGAGGCATGTGCCCAGATCATGACTACGCCGAAGTGGCAAGCAGGGAGGTACTGTTGCTAAGGAGATGAGTCATAACCCCCACGCTTTTGGGCTAGGATACAAACCTACCGCTGCAGATTGGCAAAGAAAATGGCAGGAATTGAGAGAAAGGCTGAAAGCAAAGAAGACTGGGAGGCAGTACAAGTTAGTCCATAAACCAATTCATGGGACCTTGAACGGACGTTTTGTCCGCCAAGGGGAAGACTTCCCCTTTTGTGGAATCCCAAAGCCCTCGTATGACTGGGAAACAAAAACAAGGTATCCGGGGTTCGAGATTTTCTTCGGACACCAGTTACCGAAAGAGGAGGATGAACAAGCAGACTTGAGCCCTGGCACAGATCAAGGCAGAACTGCAAGCTTGGATATCAAAGAGGAAGAGCTGTTAGGAAAAGCGCTGGCTGACCTACTGACAAGTTCTACTGCCGAAGCTGAGACCACCAACTTGGGGGATAGTTTTACTATCTCAATGATCGGGGATAACCCAGCAGCGGATTTCTCCAATCTTATCATGGATGCATCTGAGGCTCCACGCCTGGTCTGGAAGTTTAAGCAAGGCGTCAGCAACAGTTCTGGATAGGATAGTGAGTCCGGATCTGATTCCACTGAGTCTGTGGAGTCAAAGTCACATTCGAGTTCCTTTGAGTCTGGTACTTCTGGGAGTGGTAACCCGGATACCAAAGTCCTGCCTAGGTCGTCTTTTAGCTTTTCTTTTGAGTCTACTGTAACCGAAGATCTAAAATTTTTGAATAGGAATGTTGTGGACTTTGTGTACTTCTCTGTGCCTTTGGTTTGTTGTACAGATCTTAATTTTCAAAATTTTGACATAAACGAAGAGGAAAAAATTTCTTAAGTTTTGAAAATTTTGATTGATCAGGTGGAGGAGAGGCGTGTAAGCCCTGTATAGATGAAATCATATCAATTAATGTGGGTACTGAGAAAGATCCTCGCTTGGTCCAGATCGGAGCAAAAGCTACGCAGAGTTCGCCCAGATTGGGCTTTGAAGATCAATGAAGAAGTTACCAAACAGACTGAGGCATTGTTCTTGCTTGTATCTGAGTATCCGACGTGGTTGGCCAATATTGTTCCAGTCCTAAAGAAGGATAGTTGGATCAGAGTTTGTGTCAACTTCAGGGATCTAAATAAGGCTAGTCCGAAGGATGATTTTTCGCTGCCGTATATTTATGAGTTGGTAGACTTCACCGCAAGCCATGCATTGCTCTCGTTCATGGATGAGTTTTCCAGGTATAACCAGATTCTAATTGCACCCCGAGGATAAGGAGAAGACCGCTTTCACTACTCCGTGGGGCACCTATTGCTACAGAGTCATGCTATTTGGGTTGAAGAATGCTAGAGCTACTTATCAAAGGGCTGCAACTACCATTTTACATGGCATGATCCACAAAGAGGTTGAGGTGTATGTGGACGATATGATTGTAAAGTCCAAAGATTGAGAGGGCCACTACACCACCTTGGAGAAATTCTTTTAGTAGATCAGAGAGTATAGATTGAGGTTGAACCCACAAAAATGCACCTTTGGCATAACAACAGGAAAAATGCTAGGATTTCTGATCACACAGAGAGGAATTGAGGTAGATCCTTCCAAAATCAAGGCTATCTTAGAAATGCCACCACCAAGGATTGAAAAGGAGGTGCGCGGCTTTCTAGGTAAAGTGCAATTCATAAGACGATTTATTGCCAAATTAACCTTGACTTGTGAACCACTATTTGGTCTCCTAAAGAATAAAAAGAAATTCCAATGGGATGATCACTGTCAGTTCGCTTTTCAACAGGTTAAGCAGTACCTGCAAAATCTGCCTATGTTATCACCATCGGAGTCGGGAAAACCGTTTATTTTGTACCTGTCAATGACAAACTCAACCATGGGATGTATGATAGCTCAGGAGTTGGAGGCCAAGGTGAAGGAATCCGTTTACTACTTGAGTAAGAAAATGCTAGATTACAAGACCCGTTACACTTCCCTCGTGAAAGCTTGTCTAGCCTTGGTATGGGCTACCCGGAAGTTGAGGCACTACTTGTTAGCTCACTCTATAATCCTGGTTTCGACATTAGATCCCATCAAATATCTCTTTAAGAAACCAGCAATTATGGGTAGGCTAGCCCATTGGTTGCTCTTCCTCCCCAAATTTGATCATAAATATGTTACACGCAAGTCGGTTAAAGGGAGAGCTGTAGCGGAATTCCTGGAAGATCATCCAGTAGAGGGGGATGAAGCGGCGGAATACTTTTCCCAGATGAAGCCACCCTGGAACTAGGAGCAAAAAGGTTGGATGTTATCGAGGATTCGAACTTGGTTGTGTCTCAAGCCAACGAAGATTGGCAGGTTAAAGAGGAAAAAAATGAAGGTTTACCATCAGGTCTTGGATATGCTAATTCCAAGGTTTGAAAAGTAAACGTTTACCCATCTGCTAAGGGAGAACAACCGATTCGCTGATGCATTAATAACTCTATCTTCTATGGTAGACATTCCATTAGGAGTTAGGATGCGTCCGATCATTATTGAACAAAAATACACGCCGGCCTAGGAAACCATTACCGTAATAAATGAGGCTTCAGACAAAAACCCCTGGTGCTATGATATTTGGAATTTCCTAGAAAAGGAGGCATATCCACTAGAAACAAATGCTAAGGACAAAACGGGAATACAGTGCTTGGCCGTTCAATTTATCATCTGCAAGGGCAAGTTGTACAAAAGAGGCCATTTGGGAATACACAAGCTATGTGTTGAGGAAGAGGAATCAAACCGCCTTATGGAGGCCATTCACGGAGGAGAGTGCGGAGCCCACATAAACGATGTGATGCTCGCCCAGAAAATCCTTAGACAAGGCTACTACTGGTCGACCATGGAAGAGGATTGTATTGGTTTTGTACGGCGATGCCACAAGTGCTAGATTCATGCTAATCGTATGAACATTCCACCGTCAAAGCTCTACAACATGACTTCACCATGGCCATTCTCTGTTTGGGGAATAGGTGTTATCGGAGCAGTTATGCCAAAAGGATCAAACGGGCATGAGTTCATTCTGGTGGCAATCGAGTACTTCACGAAATGGGTGGAGGCCCAGTCCTACTCTGTATTGAAAGCGTCATATGTGGCTAAGTTCATCAAGAACAATATCATCTGCCGGTATGAGGTTTCGAATGAGATTATCTCCGATAATGGGTCCCACTTCAAGAAGGAGGTGATAGACTTGCTTGAGAAATATAACGTGGCTTTCCATAAGTCATCAACCGACATGCCGTAGACTACTGGATCTGTTGAGGCCGCCAACAAAAATATCAAGAGAATTCTGCAGACGATGGTGGAAACCTATAGGGATTGGCCAGATAAATTGTCATTTGTGCTCTGGGGCTACAGAACCTCAATCTAAACATCCACAGGGGCAACCCCCTATTCTCTCATTTATAGGATGAAGGCTATTTTACCGATCGAAATCAAAGTGCCCTCGCTGCGGGTTATGGCCGAGTGTCAAATAGCAGAGGCAGCTTGGGAGCAAAGTAGGTTCGAGGAGTTAATGTTGTTTGATGAGAGAAGACTAAAGGCATTGTATCATGTCCAGGGTTACCAACGTCGAATTGCCAGGGCTTTTAACAAGAAAGTTAAGTCCAGAAATCTCAAGGAAGGGGACACGATGCTGAAAGACAACCGAGCTCCCATCCATGACCCTAGGGGCAAGTTCAAACCCAATTGGACTGGTCCTTACATCATCAAATCAATCTGGTCAGGAGGGGCAATTATTCTTATGGACTTGGATGGCCTGGAGTTCTTGCAACCGATCAATATGGACAAGTTGAAGAAATACTACCACTGAGAGGCTCGCTAGGCCGAAAATCTGAAAGGGCGACCTAGGCAAAAGTTAGAGCATGAAAAATTAGAAATAAAGAAAAACTGAGCTCGCAAGGTTGCAAACCCTAAAGGGAGACTTTGGCAAAAGTTAGAGTGCAAAAGGAGAGAGTTAATACTCGAGTGAACCTGAACCAAACTACGTAAGGCTTGATTCCCATTTGTGGGATACGTAGGCAACTTCACCCTGAAGTTCGGCCGTAACTATCTCTAACTCAAATGTCACGTCCGTTTTCTTGATTAGGTCATCTTTGTTCATCCTCTATTAGTTCAGTTGTGCTCTTTATTTTGGGAAGAAAAGCTAATTACAGTGCAGAGCAGCAATCAGGGGTAGTTATGATCTATTGATTTGGGACTATACATCTTCAGAATCAACTCTATACGTGTCAGGTGGTGATCGTTTCCGAAATTGTTTTGAAAAGTTTTAATAAAAGTTGATTTTGTTCAAAATTTTACCCTTTTACAACTTGGACCATTTTTTAGACCGAAAGGAAAATTTTTCATACTCGCAACTTTAATTTTATTGATTTCACCACAAGTACATTCTTTAACTCTTTGATTTAGATCGAAGTTGGCTTTACATCTTGAAACTTGGAAAGAAAAGATCAAAGCAATAAAACTAGGGTGTAGACACCCCATTTTGACTGCCCTTATGACTTGGATGTCACCACTTGCACACCCAATGATGAATGTGTATATGCTTGTCAAGTGCTTGAAGTCCTCAGGAGAATGCCACAGCTTTAAGCCTTCAAAATCCTATACACCTCTTGCCTTATTTTGGACCACAACCACAGTTCTTCAAACCTAAAAACCTTGGGACCTTCCGGCCACTAGTCTTGGCTGCAGGCCACTTGTGTGGCCTACTGGCCAGAATTAGTGGCCTGCCAGCCACAAGTGTGTTTTGGCAGATATTTTTGCCAGCTGTGCCAGCTGTTGTCACAGATGCATGCACTTTCTTATACGTGTATGTATTGATATTTCTGAGGGAGTTTGATGTTTGTCTATTTATAGGAGACCTCCCCTTCTATCTTTAAGGTTGGAAAATTTTGGAGCAAAATATTTTCGCTATAATTCTCTCTCTCTCTTGCAAATTTCTTGAGTCTTTGCCTATACACTCTAAACCAAACCTTGTGATCTTTCAGTTAAGGTACTTTTGAGCCTACTTTGAGCTCTTGAGGGTGTGTAAGTGTTGGTTTAACACTTGGAAAGTGTTCTCCTCGTCAAGAGCAGAACTGTGGCTTTTTCAGGTGGAAATCTGCGAGCATGCATGAGCACTCCTTGCTTCCCGAGGCTGTTTAATCTAGTTACTTAGTAATTTGTTGTAATTAATTAGTTGTAGCTAGTTAATTTTGTCTTGTAAAATATTTAGTTACTTTTGTGTTCTAATTATTTCTAGACTAGTTATTTAATTTGTTGTTGTAATAATTAAGCTAGCATAGTTTAATTCGTTTTGTAATAGTTAGTTAATTCGTAGTAATTAGCATAGCTAGTTAGTTTATTCGGACCCTCCTCTGTAAGGGCTCAAACTTGTAATAATGTGTATGTCTTCCAACCCCACGTCTTTCTCTCTTTTATTTACTAGCTTATGTTGGTTAGTTTAGGGCATCATGTTTTGTTTAGCATTTCTCATGCCTTGCATCTACTTGTATTGCATGCATTAAGGCTTGGCACATCATTCTAACTTGCATTGTTAGTTAAATACTTCTTTGAATACGTGCTTAGACTGCATACTATCAAATTGATTCATATGACATATTAGTAGCCTAGCTTAGTAATTGCATATTGCATGTGTTGTATTAGTCATATTGCATAAGTTAGGATCATGCATTATTCTAACTCTGTCATCTTTTTTGGCCTGGAGTACTAGGTGAGCTTTTGTTTGTTTTAGCATATTGCATTGTATATTAGTGTTGCCATGTCAAAGCATGTTCACCATGAGGCTAAATGCTTAATTGATAAACTGTTTGAATGCCTGTGGATGAAGGCTAATTACTTGAATTGGAATAATTTGAGTAATGTTTATATGCGATCACTTTTTCAAGTGGTACATATTCAAAACAATTTTCAAAAACAAACATGAAATCAAATGTTCCAATTTTTGCAACTTAGTCTATACTTGTGTGCGCATCACATAGTAACAATAGCCTAATAATCGGAACAAGAGCATATAATATAAATAAGATTCACATCATGATTAGTAGAAGCTGATCTTTGATCGGGCTAGCAGGGGTGCTCAATTCATGACCTTCCCCTCTCGTACCTAAATTCCTGAGCCGAGACAATCTTGGTAATGACGGACATGTGGCCTTTGGCATGAGTCATGAGTTTCTTAAATTTTCAAAAATATTTAGGAGGGGAGTCTATATTTGGCAAAGCAGTCCATTTTTGGCAATTTGATTCAAAATCGATTTTCCAAAAGATTTTCCAGATTTGAACTCTTTGGTGTTTATCTATTTCACATGGTACTTGTGATATCAGATTGAGAACCGCGGGAGTTCGATGTTGTAGGGCTTATTCGTCTTCCGAAAGAGGGCACGAAATGTTGAGCTACAGTTTCTGGCAACTCTGCTGGGGAATTTAGAGAACTTGACTTGAACTTCATGATACGAAATTTTATCTACACTTAAATGTTTCTTTATTTTGCATTTGCATTGGTGTGCTTAAGTCACTGTGTTTTCCATCTGCTATTCCTAGACAGTTTGCTGGAGGCTTGCCTAAAGGCTTGCCAAAAGACTGACCGGTCATGGGCTCTACTATGATGGGAACACAACCCTTGGATCTAGGATGTACCATTTGATCCTCCATTCACTTCTCGGTGTTAGGTGTGAGAGGTATATTAGGTAGTCTTGCTGAGGTACCCTTTTGACCATTGGGCCTAGTTGTATATCGAAAATCCATAGAGACTGTTCCGAAATAGGACAGGATGCTCACCCAAAATGCAGGATTGTGTGAAACCACTTTGTTTAAATAGTGAACCCTAGCTCCTAACGAAACTAGGACAGGGTAGCCCTACCCCCTTATAGGGGTGTATTGACTCTCACTTAACTGGTATGTGCTCTACAGTGAAACTGTACAGGAAAGTGCATAGCAGTTGCATGTTTGGTATCTGTTTTGGGGGCGGAATTCAGTGTGGAGTGCAGTCCTACAACTTTGATCATGTCTGTGTTGATAGCTGTAACACGCCCGCGAGGGGACTCACGGGTTACAGTTCGGACTCCCTTTTGTTGCGGTTCTTAATCTTGAACTAAAGAGTCCAAATCCGGCAAATCGTTTTGAGAAAACAGATTTTTTTGAAAAGAAGTGCCAAACATGGACTGCTTTGCCAGATACAGAGTCGCCACCTAAATATTATTTAATGGGGGAATTTAGAAAACCCTGACTCGGTGCCAAAGGCCACGTGTCCATCATCACCAAAGTTGCCTCGGCTCGGGAGCTTGGGTACAATTGGGGAAGGTCAGCTATGAGCACCCCCTCTCGCCCGATCCGAAGATCAGTCTCTACTAACCATGATATCCATTTTTGAAAATGCTATGTGTTCTTATTCCGATTAATTAGCTAGAATTACTATGTGATGCGCACAACACAAAAGTATAGACTAGATCGCCTAATTTGGAACAAAGCACTGCATATCCGTTTGTTTGGAAAATATTTGAAATTTGCTACTCGCAAGTAGGCTAAAACGCGAATTTCAATGAATTATCCCAATTCAAGTAATCCAACCTTCACCTACAAGCATTCAGGCAGTTTATTTCACATAAGCATTTAGCTACATGGTAAGCATACTGTCATGTTAACACTCACACGCATGCGGTATGCTAAAGCATGAAAATACTTACATCGTACTCCGTGCCAAAAAAATAAACTAGTTAGCAAACATGCATGGTCCTAGTTCATGTTAAATTGACTAATGCAACACATGCGGGATGCAATTAGAGTAGGCTCGGCTAATCCTAAAGTGGCATGTGAAATGCAATCAATTGATGCACGTATTCAAGTTAGATTTGAAGTACAATGCAGTTAGCATGATGTACCGAGCCCGGTGCATGCAAGACAAATGTATGGATGCACGCATGCATAGCACAAGGTATGCTAATTTGAATATGCCCTAGTACTAACCATCAAATGCAGGTAAGTAAAAGGGAGAAAGAAGTGGGGATTGGAAGACATGCACAGACTCACCTACACTTATTACAGATTCGCCCTTGCTCGGAGAGACCCAAAAGAACATACAGATAATTAACCTACAAGCTAATTAAAATATTACAGTCCATCTAATTAGTTAAGGAAATTAACTAATCAAGAGAAAACAGTAAACCGCCGCGGGAAGAGAGCCTAATGCAATGCACCCGCGGTCTTGCTCGGAAGCACACTGCCATGCGCAAGCTGCCTCTATTTTCCATGCTATACTCCTCTGAAGACTGCCAAAGTCTCAAGATCTGCTTACTGGATGTTGAGGAGTGCCACCGGCTGGAGGGAATCATCACTAGCTGTGATTTGGTACCCATCGGCACAAAATAAATCCATCGCCATAGATTGTTTGCCGGTCGGCACTCTGTGAAGTCGATCGGCAAAAAGTTCCTGCAGAACCTGTTTGACAGCAGCAGAGGACAGGGCTTTGCATGGCAATGCAATTCAGGCCAATATGTGCCCTGACATATCCCTTATCATGTTGGTGACTCAAAGGGACATGCTCCTTGGTTCTCGGACCACCAATCGCGCATTTCAATGCGTGATGGCCCAAGAGACCAAGTGTGCACATTTTGATGTCAAATGCAATGCAAACCATCAAACCAAAGGCCCAATTCTTATCACTAGATCAAGGAACAAGGCATGCATGCAAGATGCAATGCAACCTAGGCATGCAAGCTAAGGATGCAACATGGGAATGCAAGGTACACATGCAAGTATGCAAACAAACATGCAAGGTAAGCATGCAAACAAGCAAAGGATAGACTTAAACATGATTTGGGCAGCCCTAATTAGGCCCAAAACAGTGGCCATAAGCTCAAGAAATGGAACCAAACACACATACACACATGCACATGTTGAGGCCTAAATACTTAAGCATGTAATAAGCAACTTTCAAGCACACTTAAAAGAGACTAAGCATAGACTAATGGCATGCAAGGTAAGCTCTGAAAATCATGTTACAAAAGGTGCTAAACCAATTAAACAAGACACACAAGGCATGCAAACATAGCCAAAAACCCAAGACAAGCCAAGAGGCTTAAACCAAGACCAAGTCCACCAAGCCTCACAAGGCCAAGGGGACTTAAAATAGGTCTAATGCAAACCTAAACAACACCCAAAGAACACCTAGATGACATCTAAGTGGCTCAAGTATAAAGGCACACACAAATGCTTAACATAGAGCATACAACACTAACTTTTAAAGCATCAAAGAAGCATTGAAAGGCAAGCATGTGAGCATGTTATAAGGACTGAAATGGCATGTTGGGTGGTTCTAAACCACTAAAATAATGCAAGCAACGCATGCTACACATTCACACACTTAAGGCCAACAAGCCAAAATGCAAGGGGGTCATGCAATGCATGTTATGGCCGACCAAAATGGCTAAGGACAGACCTTAAACATGGCAAAATAAACATGAAAGCTTCACAAAACCAAGCCTAAAGCATGCTAGAACAATGGTTAACAACCTAAGGCATATTAAGGCAACAACAAGGCATTACATGGCATGTATGCTAAGTAAGCATGGTGTACCAAAACCAACATACAACAATGCTATTTCATGGCAAAATAAGCATAAATAACAGCCAAGGCATGGTCAACATGAGCCTAAACTAGGTGCTCCCTCAAGAGGCACAAATAGCCCTCTTCAAGGACAACAAGGAGAGGGGGTGGCCCTCTCCTTCTTGGGACTTCAAGGCACCATCCTTACCACTGAAATCCCTCAAGATTTCAGTGGTGAGGAGGCCCAAACACCAAAGTCCCGGAGCTCACTCAAAATGGCACAAAATGGGGCCTCTCAAGGCTTAAGAGGGGTCAAACACCTCCAAACCACAAAACACTCTTAAAAACTATTTAGAGGGCCCAAAAATAGAACTTTTTTATGTTATACACTAAACACAAAAACAGTTGCAAGATGGTCAAAAATACAATGCAAGAAAGGGGTAAAAAGGGGTAAGATTGTTACCCTTGTAGACCTTCTTCACCAATGGTGTTCCAACAGCTTCTTTGAGCTCAAAACCACCTAAGAACCTCAAGAACAAACCTCTGGTCCTTCAAGAACCAAGAAAAGGTGTAACACTATGTGTTTATGTGCAATAGTATGGACAAACACACACTAAACAAACAAGAGAAGGAAATATAGAGATGGAATAGATACAAATTCCTAACCCTAATATCAAAGCTCTCTGAAATGTTGTCTCTCTAACTCTCTAAGTTGTCTAACCCTAGAACAAGGGAGAGGAAGGCTCCTCTTATAGAGAAGCCAATCTTGTAAAGCTTACTAAGGAAGCTAACAAGAAGGCCATCCCTCCATACACGTGTATGGAGGGGAACAAAATGCAAGACAGCTGTATTAAAATATCTGCAAAAGCAGATGAACAGTAATCGGCCAGCCAAAGATGCAATTGACCAAAAAAAGATAGCCGGCCGGCCATCTATAGTGCCGGCCGGCCAAACATTTGGCCGGTGGCCACAAAACACAGCTGGTGGCCTCAAGCCTTGGCCGGTGATGGGTGGGGATGGTCTACAAGCCCTACCCTGCCTCTCAAAGGCAAAACACAAGTGTTTGGTGTCAAACCAACCACAACACAGTCGAGTCGAGAGGTCCTGAGACGAGGTGCGCTGCCAAGGCTTCCGGGAACTCAAGACGAACACAAACAAGGGTGATCACTGAGTGTTCAATCAGTGACGTCCAAGTCTTGAGGACGGTCAAAAATGGGGTGTCTACAGTTGCCCCTCTTTGACAGAACTCGGAAGTCATAACAATGACGGGAGTGAATGTCAAAGCCCAGAGACGACCCATTTTTGACAAGGCCGAAGACTTAGACAAGGCATACAAGCCAAACAAGATATGCGCCCGAAGGCAGGGGCAAAATGCAAGACAATGCACGGAGCCGAGCATAACTTATGATCATGCAAAGAAAGCTGTAACGGAGCACACATGCAACAGTTTTAAGCTAGTATACACCAAACTACACTACAATGCAGAAAGGATGTAAGAGAATCATGCAATTCTCGATACGTCTCACGCGGAGGATACAATACCTGTCCGGTTTGTCTGGTTCCACCAGTCGCGAATGAATCGTACATACAATATCGTGCCTGCAAAGAAAACAACTTGACAGGTACGATGTTATTAGCAATATGCATGACAATGCAAGAATGAATGCAAAATGATATGCAATATATACAAAACAATGTATAAACAATGCAAATGAAAATGCAATGCAATTGAAACAATGCAAACTAAATGCAGAGCAATTGAATCACGATTCAATCATGAGCGGTTCAAAACCACACAAATGTCAAATAGATTGATGGAGGTAACAAGTCCGTCTACCATAGAACGGTCCACTGAACTATGAGTAATGTAGACGGACACAAGAACAAGTATTGGGGGATGACATAAGTGGGGTAACGACCCGCTGGGGAAAGAATGATGATCCTAATGCCGGATGCAAAAATTACACTACAATGTAATATATACAAGGGATATGGCATGCAGCCAAACCAAATCTTGCCTAGGAAAGGCATGTACACGTACAAACCGCGTCTAAAACAGAAAAGGTGCCGCAACCCTCATTACAAGAAATTGCACTTTTGGCGACTACTTTTGGCGACGACGTCAATTTTTCATCGCCAAAAGTATATTTTTGGCGACACAGTGATCAATTTCGTTGGTAAAAGTATACCTTTACCGACGCAATTTGTTGTCGTCGCTAAAAAGGCATAAAATTATTTTAGCGCCAAATTTTTTGGTTGGCGCCAAAATTTCAAAACTTTTACCTACGAGGCTTATGTTTTAGCAACACAATGAGCGTTGCTATTAGTGTGCTTACTTTTGGCGACGACAAGTTAGCATGGGCAAAGAGTTAACCATTTAGCGACGATGACACTATTCGTCGGTAAAAGTTTTGCTAGTAGAATGATGTGATTTTGTGATTTGTGTTTTTTATTATAATTTTTGAAAGAGTTTTAAATATTTTAGTTACTGAATTGTAAAATTAAAATGATCATTGAATTAGATCACAAAATGAACCCATTGAGCCCAAACACACTCTTAAGTTGAGATGACTAATTTGAGATAATTTAAACTTTTTCAAAGAATATGGTTAGATTATCAATTTCAATATGTTTATTTTTATTTTCAGAAACTAGTTTCAATTTTTTTTCCTAAAAAACAAAAAAAAAAAAAAAATTGGGTGAAAAAAAAAACTTATTTATTTTTGTATATTTTTTATCTTTTAGGTCATAAATACTTTTTAAAATTTTAAAAATATAATTTTGATTTTTATTGCTTTCAAATTATTTTTAATTCTTTCAAAAAAAAAAAAAAAAAACAAATCTAATTTTTTTTTGAATTTTTTTAATCTTTTAGGTCATAAATACTTTTTAAAATTTTAAAAATATAATTTTAATTATTATTGCTTTGAGATTATTTTTAATTTTTAAAAAAAAAACAAATCTAAAAATTATTTTGAATACTTTATTTTATTTTATTTTATTTATTTTTTTTGGGGTAATCTACTGATCGGCGGTCTCCCTCTTAAAATTCCCTCTCTTTTTTTTCCCTCATCAAATCTCCCCAAATCAATCTCTCAATGTATGTGCTTCTCTCTCTCTAAACGGGGAGTGACCAGGAAAATGGATCTGAAAGCCGCTGGCACAACCACAACACAGAAGAGACACCTTTGAAAGACAGAGAGAGAGAGAGAGCCTTTGCATTTCAAAAATCAAATCCTATACACTCAAAATACACACATACATACTCTCATTTCTCTCGATTTCAGTTGAGTTTTGAAGAGAGTTTTGAATTGAGTTTGGAATTTTTGATGTGATACATAATATTTTATTCAAAAACTTACAACTCATAACTAAATACACAACTGAAAATTCTATAAAAAACTAATAAAAATTTATTAAAAAAAATTCGAAAATATTTTTATTTAAAAAAAAACTGTTTCAATCAACCAAATGAATGGCTAAACATGTTTTCAAAAGTAAATATGAAATCAATATTTAAAAATTATAACTAAACACAACATTCAAACCAAGGGATGAAATTAAAATTTTCAAAAGTCCACCAAACGTAATCATTTATTTTTAAAAAAATAAACAGTTAAGATAATATTAATAATTTTTTTTTAATAACAATTTAAGTTTGATCATGGAATTATTAATTTCCAATTAATTTAATTTTTTATATAAATATTATAGCCCTACCGTATAAACTGTTCAAATTATTCAGCAGGATCCCCAAATAAAGTGGTGAAATTTTCTTCGCCTGTTTTCTAGGTTTTCATTGTCGTTCTCTGCGGCAAGGTGGGAAGGAAGGTATGGCTTCCGATCTGTGCATCGAAAGGAACGATTCCAAATGGGAGATTGTGTCTGCTTCTCCTTCTAAGAAGCAAAGGTACGAGGGTTATGCTTCCTCACCACCACAACAGTCATGTTCATCAGCAAAAGAAGAAAAAGAAGACCCTAGATCTGAAATAGTATTCTATAACTACGATGATGATTCAGATGTGGAAGATGATAGTGATGGAATGCATGAGTTTACTGATAAGGAATTCCAAGAGTATGATAGACAGTTAACCCAAAGTGATGTATGTATATGTTATCTAGCTTCTCGTAATACTTCCCCTTTTCATTTATCTCTATTTTCTTCGAAATCCTATTTACCATATTATTATTAGTATTATTGTAATTGTTATAATTCTGGGCTTACAATACAAATACTTATACAGGGTTTTGATGTCATGTACTTCCCACGCTCCTTTGCGTTCGGTACAACAATGCCGGTTTTTAACCTCGATGAGATTGCCAACAAACTCAAAACTTTTTCGGAATTAGCTCTTAAGCAATTCAATGAGAAAGAGGTGTATTACTTATTTCTTTATTCAATTATATAGTTTTGTTTTGTTATGCCTTTAATTAGCCTTTGTTGTTGTTCATATATATATATATTGGAAAATATATGTGTGCAGGGTAGGAATCTGGAGTTTGTGAAGATTGTCAAGGCAAACAGGACAATTTGTGCTGGGAGTAGGTATTATATTACGTTTGACGTCAAGGATGCCAATGCTGTTGATGATGGTACTATGGAATTTCAAGCTTGTGTCTGGGGTGGGATCGGCCACACTGATGTACTCATTTCATCCTCACTCTCTCTCTACTTCACCAGATCCTTCTATATCCTCTCACTTCAATGGCCTTCTTTTGATCTTCGTATGCTTAAATAGGTAACTATACGTACTTACTTACTTACAGTCTTTCTTTGTATATATATATATATTTGCATTTGTGTTTTCAAAGAGATTTATGTGAAGCGATGGGTTCAATCTGGGTATCTTTTGTTTCAATGGGTGGATCTTCATTTTGGGTGAATCGAGCTCTGGATCTTTTGCATCATGGGTTTGAAGTCTTCATTTGCAACTTTTTGCTGTGTTCGCTTAAGTTTGTAGAATTGGTGTTACAAGATTGACTTGCAAATAATTACGAATAGATTTGGGAACGGGATTAGTGAATCAAAATTGATGATGATAGCCTACACATCAGATTAAAAGTAGTTATAAACACTAATGTTTGGTTCTCCATGAAAATTTATTGAATATAACACATAAAAAATAGTGTGGTGAAACCCTTAGGTTTTGTTTGGATCTTGGATTTGTTGAAGGATTTGTTGAGAGAAAGGGTAAGGGAAGGAGGGTTTTTTTTTTTCACTTGTCCCTTCCTTATTCCTTTTTCTCCACAAATCCAAGATCCAACAACATTAAGGTTGCAACTCTCCATTTAAAATCAGTCTTCATATCTTGAAATTTAGGAGTAAAAAAATTTATGAGAGCCACGTTCAAGTCTTATTTACGCTTGGCCATGTTGCTTACTACCAAAATTAAGGTCCTGCAATCGTCAGGTCGTTTTAGAACTCTATTTATGTCATTTTGAGACAAGTTTTCAAATTATTTTTTCATCTGAAGGTTTGGCAATCAAGCAAGAAGAAATTCACTGCCTTCAAGCTCATGATGTGAAAGAAGCAGTTCACGAGTTGACAGCAAATTCCAACGTTGCATGCTTTTCCTCCCAAGGAACAGGAGTTAAGGCAAGCTTTCTTAGATTGTTCCAACAAATTAACATTTGTGATTCTTAGATTGTTCCAAGATTTATTTCCTATAGTACATTCAATTTCCCAGAATAGGTAGTTGATCAGATTTTCTTGGTATGATTCACTGCTTCCACTGTGTGTATCTCTCTGATCAGTGTGGATGGCCATCCTTATGCCTTAGTTTTTGAATGCTCAACTACATCAGCCGGTTTCAATGTTATTTAGTGCTAAAAAATGAACGACTACAGTACATTGGAGCTCACTCTCAGGGATATTCTTCGTGTGATCAGTCCCTTAGAAGAAGACTGGGCAAAACGATTTCAATTTATTAATGAGCTTCGAGCTGTTGTTGAATCTGTGGAAAGTCTTAGAGGTACTTGATGCTAAATTATATTAATATTTCATTCTTTTAATCCAGTTATGCACTAAAATATATTGTTGTTTCTTTCTTTTAATCCAGTTGTGCATGCATAGTAATAGCTGAAAAACTCACCGTCTTCTTTTGCAATCTTTCTTGATTTGCATATAAGATGCAATGGTAATGTAAGTGCATTTGGTTTCCTAAAGCATTCAAGCCAGAGAACCATCACCTGCAGCTGGCCATAGTGATTTTGAAAAATGAAACCATTTCATCTCATGAAAAAACTTCAATGATCCTAGACATGTATAAAAAAAAGGGCTTTTTTCATATGCGAGACAAAACTAAAACATGCAAGAAATGTTAGAACAGAAAAAACGTGTTAGTGTGTCTTATGTCGCTTGACTATTATTAAAGTAGTTGTTTACTAAATTCTTACTTTACCCGTGAGGGGTAGCTTGATTTGTTAGTCCCTAGGATTCTATCTAGGATATATGATTTATAGTGTGCATTGGTTATGTGATTTATAGCTGACAATGTTGGTTATATGATTTGTAGTTGACAATGTTTATTAATGATGAATGGTGCAAATAGGTGCAACTGTGGAGCCATATGTATCATTTGTCTCTAATCTCTTTACACGGTGGGGAGATCTTGATATATCAATAGAGTTACCCAATGGTTCATTTATTTCATCTGCCGGAAAGAAACTCAAGTAGACTTTACTAGGCGATTTACAAAAAGCTTTAAGGAGGAGAGGTAATTCGATTTAACTTAATACTTCCAATTTTTTACTCTTTTGCATGTCACAAGACCTCTACATGCATTGAAAGTTTTAGTGCATTCTACGTAACTATTCATTATTGCTTCTTTTGTTTGTTACTCTGTCAGAACCTGAACCACTTTTGAAGATAAATCGTTGCTAATTAAGAAGGATGAGCTGTTCTTGATCCTGGAAACAATGAAATTAATAAGTAAAATAGCTTTAAAAATAGGGAGGATGATAGAACACTAAAACTAAAAGCAAAGAAAACATAAAGAACTTCATGGAAAATGAAAACAATATGAAGTGCACAACACAGATCACTCAAGAAAACAAATGCCTGGAGCCAGCCATTGGGGGCATCAACCAAACGAAAAAGACAATGCCCACCTTGGTTTATGTAGCAATCAGAATGGATAAGTTTCTTGTATGTATAAAACTATCTTAGGAGATCATTCTGTGTGTTTGTGGTCTTGCTTGCTCTGTCCATTTAAAATTTGAGTTCTTTCCTTCAAGTGCAATAAGATACAAAATGGAATATACTTCCCAGATGGTGTAAACTCACATCTTACTAATCATTTATAGTTTGTAAGACCTGGGGCTCCATTTTTCATTTACTAACATCACCTTTGAAAGTTAAAAAAAGAAAAAAAAGATAAAAAGGTACCATCAGCAAATAGAAGCATAATATAAGCAAATTTTTATGGCATGGTCTTTTGTTTATTGTTCTTTATTGAAGTGCTCCTTTTTATTTAATAATAGCATTGTTTTGTAGGTGGATGGTATAAATTGCAGTTTATCGCCAATGCAAGAGTTCCCATTCTAAAGTTCGAGAGCAACTACCTGAACATCTCCTGTGATGTCTCAATCAATAATCTGAATGGTCAAATGAAGTCCAAATTATTGTTTTGGATCAATGAGATTGATGGGCGTTTCCGTAATATGGTTTTATTGGCACGTTCTTATAACAAATTAATAGATGATGATGCTGTGAGGAAACTATGCACTAATTTGATGTATCAATTTTTGCATGCAGGTCAAGGAATGGGCCAAAACACATGGTATCAATGATTCAAAGTCCGGAACTTTAAATTCATACTGTCTCAGCATGCTTATTATTTTCCATTTTCAGGTGATTTTGCCTATAATTATGGTTGTTGATTTCTTCTTGTTATTGCTATTGCTTTGTTGTTATATATTTTTAATTGAAAGTAAATTGAGGATTCTTCTTTAACACTTAATCAACTGGAAATATTCTAAGATCTTTGAAGTTGACCCATTCACTGAAAGTAAATCCTACAACCTGTAAAACTTATGTACAGGAGAACATAGTGAACCATCCCATCAAATTGTATAGTCCTGTTTTTAAGGTGATCTTAAAGTATTATTTGTGTCCCAGTGATCATAGTGTGCTCTATATTTGTGTCACTTTGTAATTATAAATTTTTAGCTTAATGCAATCGCATCCTCTGTGTCTGTTTTCTCCATTATATTTATATCCTTTTATGTCTTTTAATTATCCATTTTTTATTTCTGATTTGGAGCAACCAAGATCTCCACCTTTTTTCTCTGTGCTTCATCTTTTTCTTCTATTGCAGACATGTGTACCTCCACTTTTACCTCCTCTTAAAGAAATCTACCCAGGAAATATAGTTGATGACCTGATAGGTACTTGTCCTCTCTCTTGGCGCCCCCCCCCCCCCTCTTTTTTTTTCTTTTCATTGTATTCTTCTGAAATTAATAAAGATACAAGCAACACGACATATCTTTAGGCATTTTAATCTATAATTAGTTTAGATACTGAGTTGAAACCTATTAATAAAAGAAAATATTTAAAATTTCCTTGTGAAGTGGGAAGTCAAAGTACCAAAAGAATGATTTATTATCTTTCCATTACATGAAGACTGCATTAGATTCTAAAAAAATTATTATTGTGTTTTAAGGTCCAATGGAGGGCTTTCTCTCTCTGTTGGTACTTCTTGACATAAACAGTGTGGTCCTGGTACTAGTGTAAGTGCATGTTTGAGGCTTCAATTTTCCACATCTTACGAATTCTGTCAGAAATATTCTACAAGCAGGGTTTTGGTCTTCCATGAGTTGATATCGAAAACTTGAAAGATTCTAAGAAAATGAAAGTGATCTGAGAAAACTTTTTGCATGTTGACCCATTTTAGTAGGTTTGAGAATCAAGAGATGCAAAATGGGAATAGTATTTGACCAAAGAAGATTGAATTCCATGGTTGCATAACTTGTGAATATGAAAGCCACAGTTGCCAAATCTTCATAACAGCTTGGTAACTTGGTTAATAATTAATAATTTGTCATATATGTTTTATTGCAAGTGTGAGGGCTGTTGTAGAGAGACATATTGAAGAAATATGTGCTGAGAATATAAACAAGTTTAGATCTGATAAGTTCAGAAAAATAAATAGAAGTTCTTTGTCTGAGCTTTTCATTTCATTCCTCAAAAAAGTTAGTAGTTCTTTCATAATTCTTTCCTTTACAAGTGAATTTATATGTATGAGATCAGCACCAAGGATGGATCTTTGTGTGGTTGGGGGGGGACCACACACCCCTAAAATTTGAAAAATGTCACTTATTATATTAGAAAATTTAAAATAATTAAAAATTATAAGGATTTGCACGCCCAAACATATTTTCGCACCCCCATAGTGATAATCCTGGATCCGTCCTAGCACCTTGTATATGTTTGTTACATTTTCTTTCTTTTATTTTATTTTAGGGTATTTTGACCTGAATGATATTGTGTATAAAATACAATAAATGTTTTCATATCACCTTATCTTTTGTTTATCCTTTCTGGTTGATTACAGCACAGTCAAGTCTCTTGAAGGCTTCAATTTTAGTTGTTGGAGCTGGAGGGTTGGGATCACCTGCTCTGTTGTACCTTACTGCCTGTGGTGTTGGTAAGATGTCTACTCTCAATTATGCCTAATGTAATACCATCAAGAAAAGAAAGCACAAAAGCTGATGCTCTTGTGGTACATCAAGTGTTTCCTATTCTAGGTTCTGTTAGTTGATAGAGATTTGTTGTTGATAGCTTGTCTTCATCTATACCAGACCAAAATAAAAAAAGAAAAAAAGCTTGCTTTGTAATAATCAAAAGTGGTTTGAACATCACTCTAAATGGATGGGTGCTTCAATGGAATCATAATATATAATCTTACATTAGGACTTTTTGTTTCGGAAACTAACTATTTTGTTGTTTTTAAATCTTTCTAGGTCACTTAGGTATTGTCAATCATGATGTAGTTGAGCTTAACAATCTGCACAGGCAGGTAGGACTCTCAATTGTATTCTGATATTTGTAAATCTTCTTTGATGGAGATGATGATGATGTTGCTATAAGTGCTTCCAAGGAGAGAATCAAATTTGTAATTCTTCATCAGCTAACTTGTATTACTATACTGCAGATTATCCATACTGAAGCATATATTGGTCAGTCAAAAGTGGAATATGCTGCTGCTGCTTGTCACTCGTATGTAACGCTGGATTGACTGACTACTTTGAAAACCTGGTCATTAGTTCCAGTATCTGTGCAGTTATTTTGATACGATCGATCTTACATTGTCATGTCACAAATTATCTCTTTGAATATCTACTACTGTGATATTATCTTTTTGCCTGTATCTAACTCGACAATTTAAATTATGATTAACTCTACTATTCAGATTGTGGAACACAAAGAAGCTTTACGTACATCCAATGCCTTGGAAATTTTGAGCAAGTATCCTTGATAAAATTAATTTGATATGCTATGATTTCCTCTTCATGTTATAGTATATTTGGTATTTTTGGGTCAATAAAGCTGGAATATGTTGATTTCCATGACTGTGATGCTTCCTAGATATGACATAGTAATAGATGCAACAGACAATGCTCCTAGCCGTTATCTAATCAGTGATTGTTGTGTGGTATTGGGTAAGGTAAGCTGTCTGCTATCCTTGTTTTCTTTTTATAAAAAAGAAGAAAACTTGTGCAAAGACATTATGAAGTTGACTTACAAATGTTGACTTGTATCTGAATCTGCTTAAAATGATTAAGGTGGCAGACCTTCAGTTCTTCTACTCCTAGTTATTCACTTCTCTTTTAGCTCCATTGTCATATATGTTCATTTATTTATTAGAATCGTAGATTTAAGGACAGATTTGATCAAGCTTGTATGTATTATCCAATGAAATAGTTTAGTCTTCATATGTTAATCTTCTGATTATTAACCTCAATGTTTATGCATGCAGCCTCTTGTATCAGGTGCCGCTATAGGATTGGAAGGGCAGGTAAAAAACAGTATTAGCAATTTTCTCACTAATTCCTATATGAACATGTGGAAAACTCTTTATATGGATTTGGGACTACAGAATGTAATTAACTCTTTTTTATATTGTTCAAATTCTTACTGCAACTGCATCCTCAAATCATTTGTGTAGCTTACAGTTTACAATTACAATGGAGGTCCATGTTATCGGTGCCTATTTCCAACTCCACCTCCTACGACAGCATGTCAAAGATGCTCTGATAGTGGTGTTCTGGGAATCGGTAAGCCATTAATATGTTGTGTCTTAGTCCATTCAATTAGAAATATTGCCTACAATCTTGAATTTAAAGAGAGAAAAATCTGAGTTTGCCTGGGAGTTGTCCTTTAGCTGTCTGTCCTTGTTTGCATTTCTCGAGTCCCTTGCATATTTCTAGTTTATCTCGTTACTAGAATTTTGATATATTAGCAAGAAGAATGGGTATTCACAAAAGGGGAATGTAAGAGTGATGGACCTGATGGTCAATAATACCCAACTCTACATTTGAAGGCTTTGTCCCAATTGCATAAGTTTTGAAAGGTGAAGTTTAAAGTTTTTTGTTGTTGTATTCCTGGCCATATTTCTAATTTATCTCATTGTGAAATTTTTGATATATTATAAATGGGTATCACAAAAGGGAATGTAAGTAAGAGTGATGGTCAAGAACTCTAATTCGACTCGATTTTTTAGATGATGTAATTGGTTATGCGAGTTTTGTTTCCTTCTATTGGTTGTTTTGTTTTAGTTGCATCATCTTGATGCTTTCTCAATAAAATTTATTATTTATCAAAAAAAAGAACTCTAATTCGACTCTACTTTCAAAGCCATAATCTCAATTGCTTTAAGTTTTGAAAAATGAAGTCATAATTTTTTTTTTATATTTTTTTTGGTTTCATTCCATAATCATGGATGTAATCACTTTAATACATTACCAATGTTGACTACCACAACCTGGATGAGCCAAAATTTATGACAGCTCACTGAAAGGTGAAGGCATAGCAAAGGATTGCGGGGTTCCTTTAGAGATTGGGACAAGATCTCAGAAAACCTCAGAGCACAGTGAATAACTGAGAAGATGATCTGCAGATTCTCAGTGCCTTGCAGGATTTGCTGACAACATTGCATATTGTGGTCATGTCATGATTTGTGTTCTTTTTCCTCAGCTATCAGTTTTTTTAGTTGCCTAACACGGTACTTTGTCTTTATGTGGTGGACCTTGAACTTGCTATGGGAAGGCATAGGATGACACTAAGAAAGATGCTTTAATGTGCAAGCTATTGGGTACATATTTGGAGTCTCCAGTCTAGTCCTTATTTTCTTGCAAATTCACCTGGCTTGCAAGTGATGTATTTCTTTACTTTTGTATAATTTTACAGTTCCTGGTATTATTGGCTGCCACCAAGCCCTTGAAGCTATAAAGATTGCAAGTGATGTTGGTGAACCACTCTCAAGAAGGATGCTTCTTTTTGATGCATTGACTGCACAGATTCGTATCGTATGTTTTAAAAATTTTCAGTTTTCTATTAATAAATTCTCTACTCTATATTTATTTTTTATTTTTCTTCCAGCATAAACATCCTGTATATTTGTTGAACTTAGTGGACATGCCCAGTCAATTCCCCCTTTTTTTCAATTAGCCTTGTACCCTGATTTTGCTTAGGTCAAGATCAGAGAGAGGTCATCACAATGTGAAGTTTGTGGAGAAAATGCGACATTCACCGAAAAACAATTTCAAGAGTTTGACTACGAGAAATTCACACAATCTCCCCTGTCTATGGTATGTTTATGTTCTTTTATTTCCATTTTAGGCTGCACATTGTGTTTTGATTAGCTTGCTTGAGATTTATTTGGTCTTAAAAAGTGAAATTTTTTATGTTTTCCTCTGCCACAACTTCTTGTTTCATAAATAGATCCGAAGATTTTTGTCTGTGAACTATTGAACTGGCTTAAGATAAAATTCATCTCGTGTGTTACCCAAGTTGTCATACACTCTAAATATCAAAATGGAATTTACAATTTACAAGCCCAAGTCTCTCTCAATCTCTCTCTGAAGTGCTTCTTTTTATAAACCCAGGGATCCGTATTTCATTGTGGAGTTCTATATTGATTCTCTTTCCTTGTTTTAACTTTTGATACTCGCTAGTGTAGAATTTATTCAAGACTGAAGCCTAGAGAAACAACCAAATCTCATGAGAACGTGGACATAACAAATCACATATTGCAACATAATGCACGTACCGTATTGTTCTATGTGTGAGATACTAAGCATATTTTGACCTGAATGCATTTATTAGCATTTGTTGTAATACTAATGCCATCAAACTTGCTAGCTAGTTACTTTGTTGTAATACTAATGCCAACAAATCACATATCTCAATGCTTAGTTACTTTTACTGTTTCTAGTGCATTGGTATAAGGTTAGCTTGGTAAACATTGTAGTGTACTTGAATTGAGTGTTTTTATATAACTCACTCTCCTAGTGTAAACATGACAGCCAGTGAATTAGTTTGAATTTTTACTTAACTTCTGTTAACCTGATGGCTTAAAAGTTACTAAGAATTGTATAGTTTTGAGGGCTGTTTGAACAATTGATGGATGACAAACATGGTAAACTGATTTCTGAGCATTTTGTATAGTTTTGTTGTTGGTTTTGTTTGATTTGTTTTGTTTGATTTGTTTTCTGACTGTTCTGGTACATGAGGTAAATTGTTGCGTCAATTCTGATTTGGTTATATGATTTTGTTTGGGTTGCTGAGTTGAAATGGTTTTCTGAACTGGTGATGATCTGTGTTGAATCAGTTTGCTGATCTGCTATACTAATCTGCTATTCTTCTGGTGCTGCTGTGATGTTGCTGCTGTTGCTGAGATGTTGTGGTGATGCTGCTGTGATGGTGATTGTTACGATGAGGTGCTGCGGTGTTGTTGTTGGATGTTTGCTGGTGTTGTTGATGTTTGGAAGGGTGTAGGACTTTTTGTCCAATTTGTAATAGATCAGGTTTTCATTAATGGGGGTTGTCATTAGGTGTAAGTTTGGGCAACTGCTGGTGTTTTGGATGGAAGGGTATGGAGGGGGTATTTTGTGTGATTTCATATCAATGTTATTAGTTTGTTATACTGCTGCCTGAGGGATGCCTCTTGTAAAACTGTAAATTTTTTAAAAAATTATAAATGAGTTTCAATTATTTTTGCCGTTGCAAATTTGTCGTTGAAAAGTAAAGCTTTCTCGACAAATAACTTGTCGGTAAATGTGTAGCCAAAAGTTTATTTTTGCCCACTCATATTGTGTTGCTAAAAGTGTATTTTTTGCTAATGCCAATTTGCCGTTGCCAAAACTAAAGCTTTATCGACAACCAAATCGTTGGCAAATGGTAACATTTACAGACGTAAATGTGTTGCTAAAAGTTACTTTTCCCCACTCATATTATGTTGGTAGAAGTGTATTTTTTGCCAATGCCAATTTGTCGTTGCCAAAAGTAAAGCTTTAGCGACAAACAAATCGTCGACAAATGGCAACATTTACCGACGTAAATGTGTCGCCAAAAGTTTACTTTTGCCGACGCATACGTTGTTGCTAAAAGTATATTTTTTGCCAATGTAAATTTGTGTCGCGAAAAGTGTCACACAATCATCATATTTGAATGACTTTTACCAACGCAAGGTAAATTGCCGACGATGGATGGAGGCTTTTAGCGACGACTATGTTCGTCGCTAAAGGTGTTACTTTTACCAACGCAATGATAATTTCGTCGGCAAAAACTTTTGCCAACTCACTTTTGCCTACGGGTTGCCAACGTAACTTTGTGTGTCGGCAAAACTCTTTGCCAACGAATTTTCCCTTTTAGCAACATATTTTGTTGCGTTGTGAAAAATGCAATTTCTTGTAGTAACATACCAGCGTGGAATAGGCGCGTACACATGCAGAACTGTGCTTTGACGTGAAAAGTATGGGCACATACCAGACCAAGCTCAACAAAGAAAGGTGCAAGCCATAGATAGAAGGTGGTGCAATGGATGCATGCAAACTACAATGCAATATCTACAAATATGCAATGGAATGCAGATGCGGTCTGCTGGGGAAAATGCAATGGATGCAGGTGTAGTATTTACAGCGGATAAGGCTCGCGGCCAAACCTCGTTTTGCCTAAAAAAGGCATGTACACATACAAGCCACGTCTAACATAGAACGGTCATACAGGACTATGCTTCGACGTAAAGAGTACAGACACATACCAGTCCAAGCTCAACATGGAAAGGCGCAAGCCATAAATGGAAGGTGGTGCGATGGATGCATGCAATCTAAAATGCATTGGAAATGGATACAATGGATATGGCACGTAACAAGCCATGTCTAACACAGAAAAGGTGCCGCAACCCTCAAACCAACATACCAGCGTGGAATAGGCGCGTACACATGCAGAACTATGCTTCGACGTGAAAAGTAAGGGCACATACCAGACCAAGCTCAACATGGAAAGGCGCAAGCCATAAATGGAGGTGATGCAGTGAATGTATGCAAACTACAATACAATATCTACAAATATGCAATGCAATACTTACAATGGAAATGCATGACAATGCATGTTTATTTTCTACGATGCATGACAATGCAATATTTACCATGTATGCATGACAATGCACTATTTACCATGGATGCATGACAATGCACTATGATGCAACGGCTATGATTGCAGCTTTCCCTATCCTACCAACAGGGCGATATACTAGGTTGGTTCAGTATCCAGAATTGAGGCGCAAACATGTTACCTCAACCTATGGGGCTTCCATACAGATTTCAAGCCGAGGATACATCCCTGGGTATTTAAACCAGATTTTAGTCTCGGAACTCCCGAACCTTTGCGTTCTAGGCATAAGCCGTTCGAACTCTAGTTTCCACCATCCCAGTTGGTCTTCTAGGAACTCACCGCAAACACAGGCAGGTGGCTTTACCAGACCACCGAAAGTTGTTCGGGCACGAAAAACACCAAAGGAATTGCACCTTTAGAGGATTTAAGGTCTCCTAGACCGGGATGCAAAATGTATGCATGACAATGCATGTTCATTTTTTGTTGTTTTTGGAATGCGAATGATGCATGAAATGCATGTGTTTGTTGTTGTTTTTTTTTTGAAAATGTAAATGATGCATGATGTGCATGTTGCATGGAATGCGCGACAACGCAAGTCGCTCGAAATGCATGACAATGCAACCGAGCGGGTTTAGGGTCTCGCCAGACCACGCGTGTTTTTGGTCCCGCCGGACCGGTAAATGCAAAATGTATGCACGACAATGTATTTTGAAATGCGCCACAACGCGCGGCTTTAGGAATGCATGACAATGCAACCGAGTGGGTTTAGGGTCTCGCCAGACCACGCGTGTTTTTGGTCCCGCCGGACCGGTAAATGCAAAATGTATGCGCGACAATGTATTTTGAAATGCGCGACAATGCGCGGCTTTAGGAATGCATGACAATGCAACCGAGCGGGTTTAGGGTCTCGCCAGACCACGAAATGCATGACAATGCAAGTGAGGTGCGCAAAACAGCGCGAACAATGAATGCATGCCAAATACAATGAGATGCGCAAAACGGCGCGATGCAATGCACCGAAATAGTGCGGTGAATGCGTACAACGCACACGGGGCAACTCTTGAATCTTATGAGAGACAAAAGGATACAAAAGGATACACCTTGCATGAATTCGAGTGTCGCGCGCCGAAGACGCGGTCCGAGGTCAAAACGGAGGCCAGTTGAGCTTCGGAAATGCATTGTCTTGCACTGTTTTGAGCAATGAAGGCTCTGAACCACTCATATAACCCAAACAAGGATGTAGAAGGCTCAAAAACCACTGTAGAAGACCACCGGATATCCACCGGCCATCAAAATACATCACCGGCCGTCCATCGGTCCTCATACAATTCCATCGGCACAATATATTACCGACCGGCAAAGAATGTGGCCGACCGGCAAAGTGTTCCTGTATCGGGGCAGTTTTGTCAATTGGCCACAGGTCTTTTAAAATAGGGCTTCTAGCCCTATTTTCTTCACTTCCTCTTGCTCGAAAATCCTTCCCCCTCCCCTCTAGGGCATTTTCCTCCTTTGATTTCCCCGTTTTCTTGCATTCTAGCCCCCGTGTCGTCATCCGATTCGCGAATACCTTCGCGCTTCGAACGTTTTGAACCGAACGAAACTTCGTTTCGGTGTCTCGTTTTTTATTTCCGTCACTCGGGGCTTGTTTCCCTCAAGTTTTTCTCGATATCTGTGCCTTTTCCGCACTTCGACTTTCTCGGCCATTTCCGGCCCTCTCAGGGTTGACTGTTTGTTGACTCTTCACATTCTCGCCCGGTTTTCCCTCTTCCGGTCATTTTCAGATTCTGTTCGAGATGGCGGACGATCTTCCACAGGGCGGGACCCCTCCAGAGCTCGAGATGGATCCCGAGGCCGAGCCCTTACCGCTCCACATTCGGCGTTCAACCCGGAGACCTACAGGCCAGCGGTCCACGTGATGCTCCCGGATGGACTACGCCAGTTCCGGAGCTTCGAGAGGGGCGTGGTACCCGAGCTACTACTACGTGAGTTGGAGTCACACCTGTCGCACGGCGCTTCCGAGGTACATTCTTCCCCCGGTTTTATTTTCCGCAATGTAGAACACTTAAACTGCCATAGTTGATTCTGTTCTTTAACTGCTTAGTTTGAATGTACTGATGCACTGTACATTGTAGTTGATCGCAAACAAACTTACAACTGATAACTGCTTGAATCTAACACGTGCACACACACTGCACTGACCCTGGATCACTCAAACACATTGATACAACACACACTGTACTTCACTGTGAGCACACCGGCACCCGATGTCTGTTTGAATCTGAAAAACATGCACACACGTTACATCCGTACTGAACCGTTCAACACACTGATATATCGTATGATGTAGTTCTCTGTTAGCGCACTGACACCCAATGCCGGCTTTGCATTTGAAAACGCGCATACACATACTATATCTGTATGCTTCTCAAAACTGCATCTTCAGTATTGCTTCGCAATTGTTGTTTTTGATTACAGGGGGACTCCCATACCATCCGCGGGTATGGGAACGTCGTTGCTCGGGACTGGTATTTGGAGCTCCCCGATGCGGTCCGCCAGATTGTCGATGAGGCGGGTTTCGGCATCTTCTGCAGGGGGCTCTACCGGCTTACCACTTGCAGGCCTTTGCTTGCTGCTCTAGTGGAGAGGTGGTGGGATACCACCAACTCTTTCCACTTCTCCGTCGCAGGGGACATGACGATGACCCCTTATGATTTCTCGATGCTTACCGGCATCGGGGTAGGGGGGGATCCAATCCCCTTCGACACTGATATGGATGAGTAGGACGCCGCCTAGTTGTACCTGCTTGGCACTCAGCCTCCCATCGCTCGAGCAGGGTTTGTCAGATACTCGTGGTTCGAGAGCCACTTTCGGATTCAGCCAGCCTTGGCAGTGGAGGCGCAGATGACCCCAGAGGAGGTGGATCAGTATGCGCGGGGCTTCATCATGTTTCTCTTCGGGACGACCCTTTTCGCCGATCGGGCGAACACCATGCCTCTTTGTCTGTTGAGCGCACTGGTGGATGTTAGGCGGATCCGCCGCTACGACTGGGGTGGCGCAGGCTTGGCCACATTGTACGGCTACATGAGTTCTTCTTCCTGCCTTAGCGGACAGCTTCTTGGCGGCTACTGGCGAGCTTGGGAGGTATATCTTCTTCCCCTTTTACATTTCTGTTTTCTGCTTTACATTTTCTGTATTCTGTACACTGCACGGTGTCTGCCTCTTACTGACTATATACTGCACACGCGGCGCACATATACTCTACTTTACACTGACTGTACACTGCACACACTGTACACTCTGCACAATACACTGCACAACACACGGCTCTGCCATTTCTGCTTTATTCTGTATTCTACTTTATCTGATAGTCATACTGATATTTGCTCTGCAGTTGTGGGTGTACGCCTACTTTCCCAGGCTTGCCCCAGTACCTGATACGGAGACCCCACTTGGCGTCCCCTTTTCTCATTGCTTTGACGTGAGGTGCATGCGGAGACCTCGGGAGTCTTTTATCTTCTTCCACCGCTACTTCGACACCATCACTGCCGCGGAGGTGTGTTCACTTTAGAGTTTGCTTAGGCTTTGCTTAGCACTGTAGTTTTGATAATAAATAGATAATAAACTGCATATGTACCCGCAGATCACCTGGCAGCCTTGGGCTCCATTGCCGGCCGTGGTGAGGGATCACTATGAGGGCGCAGAGGAGACTGCCCGTCTTCGGATTCTGTTGGAGGGCCCGGTCTGTCGGGCTTGGTACCTGGGTGAGCGTTTCTTGCGTCAGACCCTGGGTTTACCGGAGCAGATAGTTCCGGGTCCGCCTCCTACATATATGAGGCATACAGAGAGGTTTTCCCTCGCGCACCTGAGAGAGTATACTGTTGGCTGGGGCACGGAGCGTCACAGAGGCGAGGGCGACTATGCCGAGTATGTCCGAACCTATATTATGCGACCCTTGAGCAGTGGTCGGCGAGCTGGGGGGGAGAGGCCAGCGGCACTGGCAGCTGGGACAGGAGCAGGGACAGGAGCGTCGAGGAGGGCCCAGGTTCGTGGCAGGGGTGGAGTTCAGAGAGGGCGGGGGACCGGTTGGCTTGCTCTGCCTACTTCGCTGACATACAGAGGGCAGGGTAGGGCGACCTACCAGATCCCCTTTGCTCCTCCCCCGATTGATCACGAGTTAGTCGGTTTCCATGACTTACCTTCGGTATGTATTACAGCATTCTGCATCTCGCATTGTCATTTCAATTCAGTTTGCTTGATATTTCGTAGAACACTGATGCATCTGATACTTTTGCAGGCGTCCTCCGAGTACACCCGGCAGTCCCTGGAGTTGAATGCCTCCATGATGGGGATGTTGCAGCGGACTTCGATCTCCTGGCCCTCTACAGTATTCCAGTATGTTCTTCTGACCACAGTCTCAAACCATACATAAACTGCTTCACACGATCTGATGCACTACACAACACCTGACAGACTGCTCACGGATACACTGTACTCATACACTACATTCCATACTGATAAACTGCTCATGGCATTCACACACTGTACTCATACATTGCATTTTGCACTGATAAACTGCTCACAGCACATTCGCACATTGTACTCATAGATTGCAATTTGCGCTGATTAAACTGCTCACAGTATACTGATGCATTTGCCTTTTATGCTTTTCAGCCTCCCTTCCAGATTCCTCCGGTGGGTGGTGCTCCAGCCGGACCTCCCGTTTCCACCCGGGATGGCAGGGTATACCCCCGCACCAAAGCGGGGCGCACTCATGTCGGGAGTAGCTTGCGGGCTCCAGTTCCAGATGATGATGATGATGATGAGGAGGGGTCCGAGGCAGAGGCAGAGGCAGAGGCCGAGTCATCTGAGGAGGAGATCGGAGACGGTTCAGACTCGGGCTCAGATGATGGTGCTGATGACGATGCTCCTGGACCTTCGTCCAGGAAGAGCACGAGGACAGACCTTCAGGCTAGAGACCTTTGGACATCGATACAGATTTTGCTGTTTTTCTTCTCTTTTTTGTACTTTTTCCTTTTTGGTTGGTAGCTAGAGTACCTTGTACTGCCGCAGGCAGATTTTTGTTTTCAAAGCTATGTACTTGAAAAAGATGATGAAATGAAACAAACTTTTTGTCTAAAAAGTGTTTACATTTGTATATATCTCATGCATTGCATCGCATTACATCATGCTATCTCATATTACCCCTCAATGTAGTGAAATTGATCTGTTGTTTGAAAATTAAGCACTTGCACTGTGATAATCAGATAACCAACCAACTAGCGGCAAACAACCCAAGCAACCCACTGCTCTATTCTGAACATACAGTCCATACTCTACTGGGGATTGATCTGTATACAGCCCGTAACACGCCACTCGATTCACTCTGCGCACGGCAAACCCTGAACAAACAGTCCAATCTGACAAGACGGACCACGAAAGCTTGAAACGATTGAAGTTGAAACACACTCAAATGTCCCAATTTTTCCCTTTTCTTCTCTTGCTTCGCATAAATGTAGAGCATGGCACAACATTCTGAGCATAAACGATTCTATAAATTGAAAAAGGGTTTTCAACCGGGGTATCGAGCCTACAACTGAACACAGCAAGAAAGACCCAAACAAAAGGTGCACGGCCTAAACACAACGAGACACGCTCGGAAAAGACTCAAAACGAAAGTTGAGGAAGACAAGGGAAAAGACACGACACACGGACGTGTTTGCAAAACAAAAGGTCTCAGATCTTGGGGAGCCAGTTCCTCCGGTGTGTTTCCCACCCTTTCCTGATTTGTGATTCTCACATCACTCGGCCCTCAAGCTCGATTTTTCTCTCAAAACCCCATTCCTCACTTTTCTCTCGACTTGCACCTCTCTATTCTTCATTCTCTCATTTTTCATCCCTCCCCAAGGTGATTGATGGATAAACAAGAGGTGGTGGGTTCACGCCCAACATTGCTAGCTTGCGGCTATTTCCTCCGGTGACGTTCAGTCGATGTTCCGGACGGGGAATGGAGTATTTTGATTTACTCCGATTTGTGCTTCGCACATGGCTTGACACCTCGCTGCTTGGAGGATTTCGAGAGCTTCCAGCCCTTTAGTTGTGCTTCTTCTGACGAATAGGATGCCCTTCTGGCAAGTATGTTAACGGCGGGGAAAAGACAGAACACCTGACTCAATTGTGCCCCTAGTTCGTCACTTTGACCATTTTTTTTGTTTTCTTCCTAAAACAGTTTTGACCAAAATGAGAGTCGGATTAACATACTTGTTTGATTTTTGATTTGAAAATCATGCAAGTCAGGCTGTGAGCACTGAAAATTTTCCTTTTTGGGGTCCAAGAAATGGTCCGGTTGTTGGAAAATGAAATAGTTTTCGAGAAAATAGTCAACTTCAGTAAAAATTTTCAAAAACTATTTTTGCAAACAGTCAATGCTCAACGAGCACGGAGCTTACTCTCGAGATGCACAACCTCGAATTGGAGGCAATGGGAAATTGCCCCTTGCCTGGAAGGACTGCATGGCAACGGAAAGTTGCCCCTAGTTTGAATGGCAACTTGCGGCAACGGAAAGTTGCCCCTTGTCTAGATGGTGCTGCAGCATGCTGTAAACTGTCCGTATTAATGATTGATCACGACCGAGCTCTCAGGCACGGAGAGGACGGGGACGGTCACAACCAATATATGGACACAGTCACCTTGAAAGTGTTGGTGATTGAACTTCAGGATGAAGTTGCCTATGTAATTCCGGTTGTCACAACCGAACTATCGGATTCAGAGGAGGCAAGGATGATCAAAACCATTACATGGACTGAGGCGCTGTGAAAGCGTTGGGGGCTGGACTTCAAGATGAAGTTGCCTATGTATCCCAAACATGGGAATCAAGCCTTAAGTAGTTCGGGTTAAGGTACACTCGGGTATTTTAACCTTCACTTTTTCAGGCTCTAACTTTTGCCAAGGCGCCCGTTGCAGGTTTTCGACCTTGCGAGCTTATTTTTCTTCTTTTCTTTTCATTCCTGTACATTTTTTTTCTTTCTTTTTTTTGTTCTTTTTTCTTTTTTGCATTTGTTTTCTTTTTTTCTTTTTTTTTCTTTTTCTATCTTTTTCTTGCTCTAACTTTTGCCTGGGCCGTCCTTCCGGGTTTTCGGCTCAGCGAGCCTCTCAAATGGGTAAAAGTGTAACAAGTCCATGCCAAATGGCTTTGAAATCGAAGCCCTCTGTATCCAGGAGAGTGGCTATTGTGTTGATTTGCAGAAGAATCCATCACGGTTGCTTCACGAGCCTCTTCCGGTGAGATCTGATCTTCTTAATCTGAGTTTGGTGCCTCTTGCTCGAGGGCTGCTTCAAGTTGGGCCACACGGGCCTTACATGGCGGTTGACTGTTGAACATTTTGAACGGATTCCAGGTTCGAAACAAATAGATTGAATCTCGAGGCTGAGAGCGATCCTGGGCTGCACGATCTCAAGAGCAATTCCACACAGGTCTTCACAGGACCGCGCAAAATATTTTGTTTTTTGAAAGTTTTTAAGAAAGCGACAAATCGCTCGCGCAGAAGATAGTGTGGAACTAACCTGGATCAAACCAGGATCCTTCTCAGTACTTACGCCGACAGGCATGATTTCATTCATGAAAAGGCTTAGCATGCCTCTCTTTCTCTCAAAATGATCAAAATTTTGCAAAAACCCGAGGAATTCCTTCCTCTTCGTTTTTATCACCGCTGTGTTCAAAAAGGGCTTTTGAAAAACTTAGGTCATTACTACGATGTTCAAGGCACAAGAGAGTAGGTAGAATGTACTGCCGTTCCATTCACATCCTCTGGCACAACTAGCTCAAATAGCAACAAGTACGGAAACGTGATAGCCACAGCTGTTTCATTAAGATTTCCTGGTATAACTTGCTCCTCGGCAGGAACAGACTCAAAAACAAAATCGGGTAATTACAAGACAAAATGGTGTTCGAGGCAACAACCCCGGAATCACCTGGCATTCTATACAAAGGGGACTGACTCGCTACAACAAGACAGACCTGTGAGCAAAAAGGACTGACTCAAGACAATGAGACAGACTCAAAACAAAACAAGAGACCGACTCGACACCCAAGCCAGAATTTACAAAACCAACATTCACAGATGCTCAAAAATACGTGCCAGACGCCACATCCAAAATGCACCGGGCACCGCCCGCAGGTGGTTCACTCTCTGATTACATACTCGCAGTATCTGTGTCCTCAAAATCCAATAACTGGGTAGTAACGGACTTGGCTGAGGTGGGTGGGAGGATAACCTCGTTGTCAATCAAATCCTGCACCTCATGACAGAGGCGGAAGCAATTATTGGTAGCATGACCAGTTTGCTGGTGGTACGCACAGTACAAAGCAGCATCATGTGTAGCAGGGAGATTCTTCGGCAGAGGTCGAGGCTCCAAGGGTTTAAGATGTCCTCTCTCAGCAAGGATCTGGAGTGCCTTGGACAACGGCATGTAGAGAGCATGGAAGACCCTGTGCCCTCGGGGCAGGTACTTCGAAGGTTGAGTATTCTTGCTAGACGCACTAGCGAACGGGTCGGCAGGTGCCGCCTTGGCTTTCAGATCTTTCCCGGGTACAGGTTTGGGAATGGGAGGAACTGTTCTGGCATGACGGGGCCTATCCCGGCTCTCTGATTGACTGGAGCTACCCTCAGGTGGAGTGGGGAAAGCATCCTCCACAGCTTTTGTCACAACTGCAGATATCTGTTGCTTGTTCATTCCCGCGGCTTTCAAAGCCTCGACTGCCCACAGCAGCTGTTCGCTAGGATTGGCATCTGCCTTCACTTTGTCTTTTCCTCTGGCCTCAGCCTGATCGAGGGTTTGGGTTGATGTTGATACGTCATTGCCATAGTTGGAGGCCATCTCCGGTTGGCTAAGCTCAATCACAATCCGTCCCAACAACGGGGGCTCCTGGGGTACAAAACTCCCGTCATATGTTGCGGCTGGCGGTGAAGCTGACATTCCGTAGGTGAGATCTGCCATGGACCTTTGGAGATCACCTATCATCCCCATTAGCTCGAATGTGGTGGGCTCATGAGCCTGATATAACTGAGGGGCCCAGATCGGGTGCGCAACAGGCGACCTGGGTGGATGCAGCATATCAACATTGGTCTCACTTTGTAGAGTGATTCCTTGATCTAGTGCAGCTGTCATGACCACGATCTCTTCCGAATTCTGCGTCATGCTGAGTCCGCTATACTGGATGGCAACTAACAGATCGGATATCTAGCTTGCCTCAGCAAAAGGAAACACTGACTGCTCTGAATCAGACTCTCTGTACTGAAAGGAAAAACAAGCAGCATTTCAGCCCAAACAGATCAAACACGGGTGTAGCTGAACAACTGTACTCTACTACTGATCACTGTTCCCCAGAAAATCACTGTCCCAAAACACTGAATCTGATACCCGCAGATATAACTGATTCTCAAAAACTGATACTGGTGCCATCAGGCCTGATACCCAGACTTGCAAACTGGTATATGCATTCCCTGTAGAGATACACTCTAAAAGCACATAGCAGGTAAAAGAGCCAAACACCCCTATGTCGGGGTAGGGTTTCCCTGTCCTATTTTGTCAGGAGCTAGGGTTTCACTACGCACGCAGCGGTTTCAAACAACCTATATCGGGTAAGCAACCTGTCCTAGTTTGGAATGGTCACTATGGATTGCGATATGCACTAGGTCGAATGGTCGAAAAGGGCGCCCCGGTAAAACCGGGATTTGTATTCCCATACTGGCAGAGCCCACAACCGGTCAGCCTTTTGGTCATGCCTTGACAAGACAAGCCTCCGGCAAACCGTTCAGGAATAGCAGATGGCCAACACGATGTCCTAGGTGCACCAATGCACATGCAATGCAAAGAGACACATAAATGAAATCAAAATAGGATATCACGAGTTCGAGTCAAGCTCTCTAAATTCCCCAGTGGAGTCGCCAGAAACTGTAACACGCCCGCGAGGGGACTCACGGGTTACAGTTCGGACTCCCTTTTGTTGCGGTTCTTAATCTTGAACCAAAGAGTCCAAATCCGGCAAATCGTTTTGAGAAAACAGATTTTTTTGAAAAGAAGTGCCAAACATGGACTGCTTTGCCAGATACAGAGTCGCCACCTAAATATTTTTTAATGGGGGAATTTAGGAAACCTTGACTTAGTGCCAAAGGCCACGTGTCTGTCAGCACCAAAGTTGCCTCAGCTCGAGAGCTTGGGTACGATTGGGGAAGGTCAGCTATGAGCACCCCCTCTCGCCCGATCCGAAGATCGGCCTCTACTAACCATGATATCCGTTTTTGAAAACGCTATGTGTTCTTATTCCGATTAATTAGCTAGAATTACTATGTGATGTGCACAACACAAAAGTATAGACTAGATCGCCTAATTTGGAACAAAGCACTGCATATCCGTTTGTTTGGAAAATGTTTGAAATTTGCTACTCGCAAGTAGGCTAAAACGCGGATTTCAATGAATTATCCCAATTCAAGTAATCCAAACTTCACCCACAGGCATTCAGGCAGTTTATTTCACATAAGCATTTAGCTACATGGTAAGCATACTGTCATGTTAACACTCACACGCATGCGGTATGCTAAAGCATGAAAATACTTACATCGTACTCCGTGCCAAAAGAATAAACTAGTTAGCAAACATGCATGGTCCTAGTTCATGTTAAATTGACTAATGCAACACATGCGGGATGCAATTAGAGTAGGCTCGGCTAATCCTAAAGTGGCATGTGAAATGCAATCAATTGATGCACGTATTCAAGTTAGATTTGAAGTACAATGCAGTTAGCATGATGTACCGAGCCCGGTGCATGCAAGACAAATGTATGGATGCACGCATGCATAGCACAAGGTATGCTAATTTGAATATGCCCTAGTACTAACCATCAAAAGCAGGTAAGTAAAAGGGAGAAAGAAGTGGGGATTGGAAGACATGCACACACTCACCCACACTTATTACAGATTCGCCCTCGCTCGGAGAGACCCAAAAGAATATACAGATAATTAACCTACAAGCTAATTAAAATATTACAGTCCATCTAATTAGTTAAGCAAATTAACTAATCAAGAGAAAACAGTAAACCGCCTCGGGAAGAGAGCCTAATGCAATGCACCCGCGATCTTGCTCGGAAGTACACTGCCATGCACAAGCTGCCTCTATTTTCCCTGCTATACTCCTCTGAAGACTGCCAAAGTCTCAGGATGTGCTTACTGGATGTTGAGGAGTGCCACCGGCTGGAGGGAATCATCACTGGCTGTGATTTGGTACCCATCGGCACAAAATGAATCCATCGGCCATAGATTGTTTGCCCGTCGGCACTCTGTGAAGTTGATCGGCAAAAAGTTCCTGCAGAACCTGTTTGATAGCAGCAGAGGACAGGGCTTTGCATGCCAATGCAATTTAAGCCAATATGTGCCCCGACATATCCCTTATCATGTTGGTGACTCAAAGGGACATGCTCCTTGGTTCTCGGACCACCAATCGCGCATTTCAATGCGTGATGGCCCAAGAGACCAAGTGTGCATATTTTGATGTCAAATGCAATGCAAACCATCAAACCAAAGGCCCAATTCCTATCACTAGATCAAGGAACAAGGCATGCATGCAAGATGCAATGCAACCTAGGCATGCAAGCTAAGGATGCAACATGGGAATGCAAGGTACACATGCAAGTATGCAAACAAACATGCAAGGTAAGCATGCAAACAAGCAAAGGATAGACTTAAACATGATTTGGGCAGCCCTAATTAGGCCCAAAACAGTGGCCATAAGCTCAAGAAATGGAACCAAACACACATACACACATGCACATGTTGAGGCCTAAATACTTAAGCATGTAATAAGCAACTTTCAAGCACACTTAAAAGAGACTAAGCATAGACTAATGGCATGCAAGGTAAGCTCTGAAAATCATGTTACAAAAGGTGCTAAACCAATTAAACAAGACACACAAGGCATGCAAACATAGCCAAAAACCCAAGACAAGCCAAGAGGCTTAAACCAAGACCAAGTCCACCAAGCCTCACAAGGACAAGGGGACTTAAAATAGGTCTAATGCAAACCTAAACAACACCCAAGGAACACCTAGATGGCATCTAAGTGGCTCAAGTATAAAGGCACACACAAATGCTTAACATGGAGCATACAACACTAACTTTTAAAGCATCAAAGAAGCATTGAAAGGCAAGCATGTGAGCATGTTATAAGGACTGAAATGGCATGTTGGGTGGTTCTAAACCACTAAAATAATGCAAGCAACGCATGCTACACATTCACACACTTAAGGCCAACAAGCCAAAATGCAAAGGGGTCATGCAATGCATGTTATGGCCGACCAAAATGGCTAAGGACAGACCTTAAACATGGCAAAATAAACATGAAAGCTTCACAAAACCAAGCCTAAAGCATGCTAGAACAATGGTTAACAACCTAAGGCATGTTAAGGCAACAACAAGGCATTACATGGCAAGTATGCTAAGCAAGCATGGTGTACCAAAACCAACATACAACAATACTATTTCATGGTAAAATAAGCATAAATAACAGCCAAGGCATGGTCAACATGAGCCTAAACTAGGTGCTCCCTCAAGAGGCAAAAATAGCCCTCTTTAAGGACAACAAGGAGAGGGGGTGGCCCTCTCCTTCTTGGGACTTCAAGGCACCATCCTTACCACTGAAATCCCACAAGATTTCAGTGGTGAGGAGGCCCAAACACCAAAGTCCCGGAGCTCACTCAAAATGGCACAAAATGGGGCCTCTCAAGGCTTAAGAGGGGTCAAACACCTCCAAACCACAAAACACTCTTAAAAACTATTTAGAGGGCCCAAAAACAAAACTTTTTTATGTTATACACTAAACACAAAAACAGTTGCAAGATGGTCAAAAATACAATGCAAGAAAGGGGTAAAAAGGGGTAAGATTGTTACCCTTGTAGACCTTCTTCACCAATGGTGTTCCAACAGCTTCTTTGTGCTCAAAACCACCTAAGAACCTCAAGAACAAACCTCTGGTCCTTCAAGAACCAAGAAAAGGTGTAACACTATGTGTTTATGTGCAATAGTATGGACAAACACACACTAAACAAACAAGAGAAGGAACTATAGAGATGGAATAGATACAAATTCCTAACCCTAATATCAAAGCTCTCTGAAATGTTGTCTCTCTAACTCTCTAAGTTGTCTAAACCTAGAACAAGGGAGAGGAAGGCTCCTCTTATAGAGAAGCCAATCTTGTAAAGCTTACTAAGGAAGCTAACAAGAAGGCCATCCCTCCATACACGTGTATGGAGGGGAACAAAATACAAGACAGCTATATTAAAATATCTGCAAAAGCAGATGAACAGTAATCGGCCAGCCAAAGATGCAATTGACCAAAAAAAGATAGCCGGCCGGCCATCTATAGTGCCGGCCGGCCAAACGTTTGGCCGGTGGCCACAAAACATAGCCGGTGGCCTCAAGCCTTGGCCGGTGATGGGTGGGGATGGTCTACAAGCCCTACCCTGCCTCTCAAAGGCAAAACACAAGTGTTTGGTGTCAAACCAACCACAACACAGTCGAGTCGAGAGGTCCTGAGACGAGGTGCACTGCCAAGGCTTCCGGGAACTCAAGACGAACACAAACAAGGGTGATCACTGAGTGTTCAATCAGTGACGTCCAAGTCTTGAGGACGGTCAAAAATGGGGTGTCTACAATAGCGTCTTGACTGAGGTGCTGTGCAATTTCTGATTACCATTTCCTTTTGCTTTATTTCTTTTTGCTAGGTAGTTTAATACCATAGCTTCAGAAAGTTCGGATATCCCCTAAGTACTCTGGACCCGAGTTAGAAGGCTTTGCAAAGCCGGGGATCTTGTTCGGGGAAAGCATGTGTTTACCTCACTTCCACCAGTTACAAGACGGAAGAGAATCAGGCAGAATTCACCAGTTCAATTTTTACAACAGTTACCCCTTAATTCACCTGGGTCCAGTCAGGTTCAGGGACAGTCTTTTACTTCTTGTCTAACATGAGACCACTCACCTATTCTGATGACACTGCATCCCCCAGTCAGTATGGAAGAATTGAAACATCATCTGCAGCAGACAGTTAAAACCCTACAGCAAGATGCTGCCCGCCAGGCTGAGGTCACGGCCCGTTAGGCCGAGGTAATAACCAGGCTACAACAACAGCAACCGTAGCCGGCTATGGCCTTTGCATCCCATGCACCTCCCACGAGTATCCTAGCACCCAGGGTCACTGCTCATACTGCCAATGTCCAAGAAAACCAAGGCAATCCAGTAGAGCCAATCCTAGCACAAGCCTCCAAAGCACCTGTTTATCAGACTGAGGCTCTGTTTGAGTTTGAGGTTGACCCAACTATACCCAAGGTCAATAAACTAGAAAAATTGTTCAAGAGAGCACAAGGGGTTAACTCCATCCTGGACATAGAGGACGGGTATACCGATTCTATAGTGACATTATCAAATCGATTTAAAATGCTGCACATTGACCGTTTCGATGGTTCCGCAGATCCCATGGTTCATCTTCGGCTATTTTCAGACATCTTGTGGCCGATGGGCTTGACTAGATTCCAAAAGCTATCTCTCTTTGGCCGTACCATGTCGGGTATAGCGGCCATGTGGTATGCGAAGTTGGAAGACTCTATCAAGAAGAATTGAGAGGAGATGGCTGAGGCCTTCAATGCGCAGTATTTGTACAATACTCAAATCGAGGTCACAACTCATAATCTCGAGGCAATATGCCAAGAGCTGAAGGAGGGCTTCTCTGAATTTGTGACAAGGTGGAGAGCTAAAGCCCCGATGATGACTACGAGGCCTTCTGAGAAGGATCATATTAGGATGGTTGTCCAGAATTTGCACGGCAAGTTGCTACAAAAGATAATCGTCCTACTGCAGACACCCCATTTTTGACCGTCCTCAAGACTTGGACGTCATTGTTTGAACACTCGATGATCATCCATGTTCGTGTTCGTTTTGAGTTCCCGAAGGTCTCGGCCGTGCCTTGCCTCAAGATCTCTCAACTTGTTTGTTTTGTGCTTGGTTGTGGACCAAGGACTTGTGTTTTTGCTTTTGAGGGAAAAGGGTGGCTTGTTGGCCATCCCCTCAAGCCATCGGCCAAGGCATGAAGCCATCGGCCTTGTTTTCTTGCCATCGGCCAAAAGTGTTGGCCGATCGGCACTCTTTTTAGTCGATCGGCCCTTGTGTTGGTCGATCGGCCTTGTTTTCTGTCCGAGCCCTATTCATCTGCCTTATGCAGATATTTTATGCCTGCTGTCACAGTTGGCATGCACAATTTGAACCTTGTTTTATCTTGCTTAGGAAGCTTTGGAATTGGAATTCTATAAGAAGGGAGCTCCTCCTCCCTTCTCAGAGGTTCTGAAAATTTGAGATAGGAGTGATATATATCTCTCTATATCTCCCTCTCTCTATATTTGTGTGTGTGTTTGTGCTCTAAAGTGTATTTTGTTCACACTTTTGCACTAGAGCACCTAGTAGAACACCATCCTTGGTTGCTGAGGTGCTAGGGAGTTGGTGTCAGAGTTCTTGAGCTGGTTTAAGCCTGGAAAACCTGCTGGAGCTTTGTTCTTGAAGGTGTTCTTCAAGGGTGAGCAAACTTGTTTTTAAACCCCCACTTTTGCTTAAGCTTTTAGACCCTTTTGCTTATTGTTTTAAGCTTGACTCTAAACTACAATAAGTTCTGATTTTTTATGCTTTAGATCTTTGTTTAAGGTCACTTTTTGGTTGGAGGTCATCTACCCCCTCTTAGGCCTTGTTAGGCCTTGTTTTAGGCCATCCCTTTTGGCCCTTGTTCTTGGCTTTGCATGACCTTTCTACCACTGAAATCTAGAGGATTTTCAGTGGTGGAAAGGTAGTTTTGAGGTCTTAAATAGGAGAGAGTCATCCCCTCTCCTTGTTGTCTTGTATGCTAGTATAAATGGCTTATATTGGTAGCATGTTTGTTTAGTTTGTTTTAGCTTCATTTCAGTATGTATTAGGCTTTGTTTTGCCATGATACAACACGGTTTTTGCTTGGTTTTGTCACTCCATGCATGTCTAATACACTTGTAGTGTAAATCACACAAACTAGTCTTATATGCTTCATGTTTGAGCATGTCTTTCTAGCTTATGTTGACTCCATTCCAGTGGGTTTTTGGTGTTGTTTTAGCATGCCATGACTCTATTTTAGGTGGGTTTAGTTGGCTCTTGCATGCTTCATCCACTTGTCTTGCAATCCTCTCATCTGCCTTAACATGCATCATGCCTTAACATGTCATTCTAGCATGCTTTTGGCTTAAATTCAAGAAGCTTTTGTCCATGTTTTAGCATGCTCTAGCTCTGATTTGTGTTGTTTTAGTCATGCATGACTTGCTTTGTATAGCTATAAGGCAATCTAGCTTGTTAGCTTTGAGTGTCCAAGTCACTAGCATGCTTTATTTGGGCTATTATCATGATTTGGCATCATTTGAAATGTCATTTCAGTCCATGTTTCATGCTCATATACTTGCAATTACCACTCCTTTAATGCTTTAAAGAGTTGATGTCTTATGCCTCATGAATGGACCATTGTGTATGCCTCCATGCTTAGGTCTTTGGGATGCCATCTAAGTGGGTTTTTGGGCTTATTTTGATATGCCATAACTCTGATTTTATTGGTTTAAGTCATGCCATGTTTGGTTGTAATAAGTGTAGTGTAACACCCCTTTGTAGCCTTGCATGCCTCATGCCTTTTGGAGTTGTATTCTAGCTTGTGTTGGCTAGTTTCGAGCATGTTTTTGGTCTTGTCTTGACCTGCCTTGGGACTATTTTGGATGCCCTTGGCCCTTTGGGGCTTGATTTTTGTGGCCATGGTTTGAGTCCCTTGGCTAGCCTTAAGCTTTGGGCTTTCTTGTATGCTTTACGTGCTTTGTTTAGTTGGTTTGATACCCTTTCCATGCATGATTTCAGAGCTTACAATGTTTGTCACATGTCCATATTTGTCCCCTTTTAAGTGCTCTTGAAAGTTGCCCTCCCATGCCTAGGTGTTGGACCATTTACACGTACATGTTTGTTTTGCATGTTCATGCTTCCAATTCATAACTTTGGCCACTGATTTTGGGCATGGCTGAGGTCTGTCCATCTTTAGTTTAAGTCCATTTACCATGTTGCTCAAAGTTGCTACTTTACATCATGCTTACATGCTTATTGCATGCTTGTCCTATTGCATGTTGTCACATGCTTGCTGATTGACATGTTGTTGCATGCTCATCCATCTTGCATACTTGTTAAGATTACATGTTGTCACATGCTTGTTGTTGGTATTGTTATCACATATCTATGCTATGCATCTTTACATGTTTAGGTTGTATACCTATTGCATATTATTTGCATTGCACACTATTGTTGCATGTTGTTGCATGCTTGAGTTGTTTGCATCCTTGTTGCATGCTAGAGTTGTTTGCATGCTTGCTTGCATGGTTAGTTTGCATAGCATTGTGTATGCATTGCCTTGCCTCTTGATCACACATAATAGAGGTTAAGGTCCTTTATGTGTTTTGTGCATTTCATTTGATATTGAATTGCATACTTGACTCTTTTGGCCATCATGCATTGAAATGCGCGATTGATGGGCCGAGGGTTGAGAACTACACTCCTTTGAGTCTCAAACATGATAAAGGGGTGTAGTTGCAAACATTGTCTTGCAAATGTATTGCCATGCTCTGTTTGTCCTTTGTTGCAGCAAAAGAGCATTTTAATGGAAAAGATGGTTGATCGGCTATCTTCAGTGCCGATCGGCTACAAGTGTTTGGCCGATGGCTTCATATGTGGTCGTTGACCCCTATTTCTTGGCCGATGACCATGATTTTTGGCCGATGGCCTCTCACAGTGCCCATGGGGTGAATCAGAAGTGTGTTGGGAATTTTCACACTTTGTAGAGGTACAGAGCAGTGCAAACAGAGGCAACATGAGGCATAGCAACGGATTTCCGAGCGAAGCCGACCAAGCATGCATTTGTCCCTCTTCTCGAGGCCTCTTTATTTTTTTTCGTAGCTTAATTAATTAGTTAATTATTTGAGTGTTATAATAATTAGTTGTAGCTAGTTATTCATTTGATTGTGTAATAATTAATTAGTTTGTCAGTTAGTTAATTAGTTGATTTGTATTATTCTTTCAGACCCTCCGTCGAGAGGGCCAATTGGTGTAATAAGCATGCGTGTGTGTGATGCATGTCTTCCAACCCCCATTTCTTTCTCCCTTTTACTTAACCACTTGCGATCGTTAGTTCTAGGGCATGTTTCGATTAGCATACTTATGCTCGTATGTTTGCATTCATTCATCAGTATTGCATGCACCAGGCTCGGCGTATCATACTAACTACATTGTATTTTCAATTCCAATTTGAATACATGTATCGAGTATTGCATCTCACATGCCATTTTAGAATAGCCGAGCCTATTTCTAGTTGCATTTTGCATGTGTTGCATTAGCCATCTTAACATGAGCTAGGATCATGCATTTGATTACTAATTAGTTTTTGTTTTGGCTCGGAGTACACTGTAAGTGTTTATGCTTTAGCATCTTGCATGTGTGTGAGTGTTAACATGAAAGCATGCTTGCCATGAGGCTAATTGCTTATGTGATATAACTGCCTGAATGCCTGTGGGAGAAGGTTGGATTGCTTGAATTGGAAGAATTCATTGAATCCTTGATTTAGCATATTTGCGAGTAGAAAACTTCAAACCATTTTTCAAACAACAAATATGCAATGCTTTGTTCCAAATTAGGTGATCTAGTCTGTACTTGTGTGTTGTGCGCATCACATAGTAATTCTAGCTAATAACTAGAATAAGAACGCATGTGTTTTCAAAAACAAGATATCATGCTTAGTACATGCCGATCTTTGATCGAGCGAGTGGGGGTGCTCATTGCATGACCTTCCCCTCTCATACCCAAGTTCCCGAGCCGAGGCAACTTTGGTGATGACGGACACGTGGCCTTAGGCACGACTCAGGGTTTCCTAAATTCTCCCAAAATAAAATATTTACGTGGCGACTCTGTATCTGGAAAAGTAGTCCATGTTTGGCACTTGTTTCTTAAAAATCAGTTTTCCAAAACGATTTGCCGGATTTGGACTCTTTGGTGATTTATCGGTCTTGCATCGCACTTTGCGAGATTAGATTTAGAACCGTGACATTGAGTCCGAACTGTGGTAGCTAGAGAACAAAACGAGATTTTCTCGGGAGTTCTTCGGGCGATCTACAGTTTCTGGCTACTCTGCTGGGGACTTAGAGGACTTGACTCGAACTCATGATATCTTATTTTTATTACACTTATGTGTTTCTTTGCATTGCATGTGCATTGGTGCGCCTAGGACACCGTGTTTGCCATATGCTATTCCTAAACGGTTTGTCGGAGGCTCGCTTTGAGAAGCGTGCCATAAGGCTGACCGGTTGCGGGCTCTGCCACGACGGGAACACATACCCTGATTTTTACCGGGGCACCCTTTTTGACCATTCGACCTAGTTGCATATCGAAAACTGTAGTGACTATTTCAAATTAGGACAGGTTGCTCACCCGATTATAGGTTGTTTGAAACCGTTGCATGCGTAGTACAACCCTAGCTTCTAACAAAATAGGACAGAGAAACCCTACCCCAACATAGGGGTGTTTTGGCTCTCATTTGCTTGCTATGTGCTTTTGGAGTGTACCTCTACAGGAACGCATGTATCAGTTTGCAAGTCTGGGTACCAGGCCTGCGGGCATCAGTACTTTGAGAATCAGTTATATCTGCGGATATCAGATTCAGATTCGGGGCAGTGATTTGGGAACAGTGATCAGTGGTTGAGAACAATTCATTCAGTTTGTGCTTGCCAACTGTGTGTTGTCTTTATTTAAGCTGTTATGCTGTCCATTTTTCTGTTCATTTTATTTCCTTATTATGCTTTATTTATCTTTTTGCAATGTAGTTTAGCACCATTGCATCCGACCAGATAAATATTCCCCGAGCACTCTGGGTTAGAGGTCGTAGACTTAATCAATCTAGGGATCTGATAGACGGACAAGCAGTGTTCTTTTCTTTACCCCCGGTTACCTGACGGAGGTCAAAAAGGCGCAGCGTATCGGTACAACGGTCGCCAGATCAGTGGTCTACCCCGCCAGTGAACAGTCAGGCTGAGGTCTCAGTTTCTATTGTAGGGACAGATATACCGGTTATTCAGCTAGATCAGTATAATATGGCAGGTATAGAGGAGATGATGCGTCAGCTCCAGGAAAGTATGAGAACCATGTAGCAAGACGCTGTCCGTCAAGCAGAATTTGCCAAGCAACAGGCCGAGGTCATGGCCCAATAGGCAGAGTTAATTGCCAGGCTATAGCAGCAAACTGGAGCATCCGCTTCACACCAAGCTCCTTCCCCACCAAGAGTTCCAATACTCGGGGAGACAGCAAATGTCCAGGAAGATACGGACATTCCGATAGGGCCGGCTCCGCCCCCGATCCTACCCAGCTATCCAAAGCACCTACCAACCTACCTGATTCCCCCTTTGAGTTCGAGGTGGACCCTATAGCATTAAAAGTGAGCAAGCTTGAAAAGCTATTCAAGAAATCCCAGGGTGTGAAGTCCATTCCGGATATTGAGGATAGGTACACCGACTCGGCCGTGATGCTGCCGGAACGATTCAAGATGCCGCACATAGATCGTTTCGACAGGTCTGGAGATCCTATGGTGCATTTGCGGCTGTTTTCGGATATACTGAGGCCAATGGGCCTCTCTAGATTGCAGAAGCTTTCTCCGTTTGGTCAGACCCTGTCGGGTGTAGCGGCTATTTGGTATGCAAAACTGGAGGATTCCGTCAAGAGGAACTAGGAGGAGATGGCTGAAGCCTTCATAGCTCAATACTCCTACAGTACACAGATCGAGGTCACAACCCATGATCTTGAGATAACTAGGCAAGAGCCGAAGGAGAGCTTCTCCGATTTTGTGACCCGGTGGAGGCCAAGGCCTCGATGATGACCATCAGGCCTATTGACAAAGACCAGATTCGGATGGTTATGCACAACCTCCAGCCCAAGCTTATGCAGAAGATGATCGTTCTCCCCCTCCCCACCTTTATAGATCTACATGAGATAGGGGTGCAGATCGAGGATGCTATGAAACAGGGTCTGATTGACCAAGACAGAGAACAGCCCAGGAGGGCATTCAACTACGGCACAAATGCAGGCACAAATAGTGCTGCTGTTGGTAGATCTTCAGATGTGGGCATGGTCGCCACCACCACCCCAAGAACCCTTGCAGCCACGCTATTCACCGGTGCGTCCGGAAGTAGCTCACAAATAACCAAGTATTCACCTCGAGGCCAAAGAACCTTCACTCCACTATACATGCCCCTATCCAAAGCTTTGGGGGTTTTGATCAGGAAAGGGCACTTGAAGCCCTAGAGCCGCGGCCACTACCAGATAAGCTCCCTGCTTCCCATAACCCAACTAAGTACTGTGCCTTTCACCAACAGCACGGTCATGACACCGACCAGTGCTTTCGATTACGTCATGAGATTCAGGATCTCATTGACAATAGGGTGATCGTGCCTTCGGAGAAACCGAATGTCACAACCAACCCTTTCTCACCACATAACCAAGCTCCACCTTCCAAACGCATCAATTTGATCCAAACTGGGGTTGTGTCATACGACCCTAGCGTATATATCACCCCTTCTCACGTACCCAAGCCGGAAGTGTTCATTCCAGACAACACTAACTTGTGCATGTTGGACATCTCCCAAACCCAGCCTGAGACAGTGGTGGTGCCTATTGAAGATAAAAGTGGGTCAATTGTGGGGGCAGATGAGATTGATGATACAGAGCCTGAGGGGTCTGCGAGCTTCATGAACAACCTGAGCGGTTACATTGTATCAGCAGGCCAGGCTAGGCTGAGAGTGGAATTGCCAGTGGGGGCAGAGATTTGTGTAGTACGGGAAGATGGACTTAATCAGGGGCTGGATGACCTGGAAGAACTAGCGGGGGACATTGCGAACCTTCAATTCTTCAACGAACAGGACTCAGGAGACGTGACTGTCAATTGGTTTGGTCTAGAAGGGTCAGCGGAGTCTACTGGGTGGCTTGATGATTAGCCGATATTGTTGAACAACCTCAGCTAGAACAGGATCCGTCAGGGGGCCGGGACATCAACTGTGGCCAGAAGGGCCGAAGAGCAGAGTGCATCGCCGGAGAGCACCTGTGTTAAGAATTTTGCTTAGGATATGGACAGTTTGGGAACAGAAGAAACTGAACAGTAGGCTGTACTGAAGCAGTTTGAGCGGGAAAGGATCGAAGATTCTGAGAGGACTAGAAAAGCCAAAGCCCCTGTGGGGACAGAACGTGCTACGGGCACAGGAACGGAAGGTGCTGTGGGCACAAGAATAGTTGTAATGGAGCCGGACCGGTGTCTGTCGGCTACCGATGGCATGTGGTGGGAAGATGATGATCTATGTCTTGCTCACATAGATGAGGACTGGGGGAATAACCAGCCGGATGATACCTGGTATATTGGCGAAGTGGACCACATGACTAGGAGCGGGCGTTATTTCAAACCCCCACACTTAGATCAACCAGAGGCGTCTGGAAAGGACAGGGAGGCAGACAAGTAGATAAAAAAGCTGCTCGAAGAGGAGGCTGTGCTGAAACAGTTAAAGAAGATACAGGCAGACATCTCCATTTGGGGACTGCTTATGGCTTCAATAGTACATAGACAAGTTGTCCTCTCTGCAATGGACAAGGCCAAACTTTCAATAGATACCACGCCTGAGCGGCTAGTAGGATTGGTTTTTCCGGGAGGAGCTTCCCCGACGTTGACATTTTCTAACAAGGAACTGCCGCCTGAGGGCACAAACCATAACAAACCTCTCTACATCTCTGTGGAATGCAGAGACAAGTGGGTATTGGTGGCTCTTGTCGATACAGGATCCGCTATTAACGTGTGCCCGTCAAGGATAGCATATGCAATTGGGTTGAAGCCCGCGGACTTTGAGCCAACTGCCCAGGTGATAAGGGCCTATGACAATACAAGCAGAGAAGTGATAGGGACCATGAAGATTCACACTCAGGTTGGTCCGGGACAACACGAGATTGACTTTCATGTCTTGGACGTTCCCGCAACCTTTAATCTACTCTTGGGGTGACCGTGGCTGCACCAGGTAAAGGTAGTCTCTTCCACCCTACATCAGATGTTGAAATACCCCCACGGGAAGGGGGTGGCCATAGTTTTTGGAAATTCGTCAATTCATCAGCCGCCAAAGGTGTCTACACCAGTTCTGGAAATTGAGCATGGCATGGAGGATGTGTTCCTGTCAGGATTTACCCTAGCTGAGGCCCGAGTCGTACAGAGCATTTTGGCTGTTGATGAGGGGTTGTATGTCAGCGCACAGTCAGTGTACCTCATGAATAAGCTTCAGCACATCCTTGGGATGGGACTAAGAAAAAGTGGCCGGAAGGGCAATGCAGTATCGGCCGAAGTGGCGCACAACCCGCATACCTTTGGCCTGGGTTATCTGCCCACCAAAGAGGACTGGGTGAGAAAAGGTAAAAAGATGGCCAAAAGAGCCAGAGCCAAGTAGACCGGGTGGCATTTTGATTTGATGCATCGGCCTATTCAGGGTACCCTGAACAGGCGCTTCGTCCGGGAGGGGGAAGACTTTCCATTCTGCGGCTTCCCAGAGCCATGGTTGAACGCAGAGAAAAGGCGCCTACCGGGATTTGAGATCTTCTTCGACTTGCAGTTATCTGGGATGATGTTGCTGAAGAGCTGACAGACCCATCAGCTGAGGTTGAGCAGTGTAAGGAAATGGATTCCGAGAGCACCGAGATTGAAATCGGGGTAGCACTGGTTTGTCTACTATCAGATCCTTCGATCGTACATGAGTGCTTAGGGGATGATCTCTCAGTGTCTATGATTGGAAATGAAACGGCTGCGAGCCTATCTTCAAGTATTTTGGATGCATCCATCGCACCCTCCCTCGTCTGGCAGCACGAGGAGGGATTCTTATCGAGCAGCACCGGGTCAGGTAGTGAGCCGGAATCTAATTCCATCGAGTCTGTAGAGTCGGAATCAGGTTCAAGCTCGTCTGAGTCTGAGTTCGGTATTCCTGGGAGTGATAACCCGGATGCCACAATCTTATCCAGGTCGTCTTTTTCTTTCTCTTTCGAGTCTGTTGTAACAGAGGAATCAGATGGACTGGATGAAGTACTTAATGAGAATTGTGCGGCTGTGGCCTTCGATTACTTTTTTGTACCCTTGATTTATTGCATTAATTCAAACTTTCAAAATTTCGATGAAAATGACGAGGAAGAAATTCCTCTGGTTTTGAAATATTTGCTATAACAAGAGCAGGAGAGGTTTGTAAAACCGCTGGTTGATGAAATCACCCAAATTAATGTTGGTACTGAGAAGGACCCACGACTGGTCCAGATCGGGTCCACGTTGTCTTCAGAGGAGCGCGAGCGCTTAGTCGCTTTATTAAAAGATTTCAAAGATGTTTTTGTGTGGTCCTACGAAGACATGCCTGGAATTGATCCTGAGATTGTACAGCACCGGATCCGTCTTGACCCAGAGGCCCGACCTGTCAAACAGAAACTTAGAAGGATCCGCCCGGACTGGGCTATCAAGATCAAAGAAGAGGTTACCAAGCAAATTGACGCAGGGTTCCTGCTGGTATCTGAATACCCAACTTGGTTGGCCAACATAATTCCAGTGCCGAAGAAGGACGGCAGAATTCGGGTATGTGTGGACTTCAGGGATTTGAACAAAGCCAGTCCGAAGGATGACTTTCCTCTACCGCATATCAACGAATTAATGGATTTTACAGCGGGGCATGCATTGCTCTCATTTATGGATGGCTTTTCAGGCTACAATCAGATTGTAATGGCACCCGAAGACCCGGAGAAGACTGCTTTTACCACCCCGTGGGGGACCTATTGTTATAGTGTGATGCCGTTTGGGCTGAAGAATGCTAGAGCTACATATCAACGGGCCGTGACCACGATATTGCACGACATGATCCACAAAGAGGTTGAGGTGTACGTGGACGACATGATTGTCAAATCCAAAGAAAGAGAGGGCCATTACACCGCCTTGCAAAAGTTCTTTCAACGGATCAGAGAGTTTCGGTTGCGGCTGAATCCTCAGAAGTGTACGTTTGGTGTTACAGCAGGGAAAATGCTGGGGTTCTTGATTACACAGAGAGGTATCGAAGTTGACCCTTTCAAAATCAAGGCCATCTTAGAAATGCCACCACCAATGACTGAAAAGGAGGTGCGAGGCTTTCTGGGTAAAGTGCAATTCATAAGACGATTTATTGCTAAATTAACCTTGACTTGTGAACTACTCTTTGGTCTCCTGAAGAAAGGAACGAAATTCTAATGGGACGACCGATGCCAAGCTGCTTTTGAACAGATCAAGCAATATTTACAGAACCCACCCGTGTTGTCACCGCCTGAGCCAGGGAAACCGTTGATCTTGTACCTTTTAGTGACTAAAACTACAATGGGCTACATGCTTGCACAAGAGTCTGAGGACAAAGTGGAGAGAGCTATTTACTACCTGAGCAAGAAAATGCTGGGTTACGAGACCCGCTACACTCCGTTGGAGAAGGCTTGTCTGGCCTTGGTATGGGCTACTAGGAAGCTACGGCACTACTTGTTAGCTCACTCTGTAATACTGGTTTCGAGATTAGATCCCATCAAATATCCCTTTGAGAAACCGGCACTTACGGGTAGGCTAGCTCGTTGGTTGCTTCTGCTTTTCGAATTCGATCTAAAATATGTGACGCGCAAGTCAGTAAAAGGGAGAGCGGTAGCAGAATTCCTAGCCGATCACCCAGTGGACGGGGATGAAGCAGTTGAGTACCTATTCCCAAATGAGGCTCTTTTGCATGTCGAAGACGAAACTTGGACGATGTACTTTGACGGAGTGTCAAACCAATACAGGTATGGGATAGGGGTGTTGCTGATAGCACCCAACAATTCCCGCATACCCCTAGCATTCAAACTCCGATTCAAAGTCTCGAACAATGAGGCAGAGTATGAGGCATGCATTGCCGGTTTAGAAGCCGCCTTAGAACTAAGGGCAAAACGGTTGGATGTCATTGGGGACTCGAACCTTGTTGTATCTCAAGCTAAAGGAGATTGGAAAGTCAAAGAAGAAAAGATGAGAATGTACCACCAGACCTTGGACTTGCTGATTCCTCGGTTTGAGAAGCTGAAATTTGCTCCTCTGTTAAGAGAGAACAATAGGTTCGCAGATTCACTAGCAACTCTGTCTTCTATGATAGACATCCCTTTTGGAGTCCGGATGTGTCCGATCATCATTGACTAGAAATTTGTGCCGGCCTACGAGTTGATTGCTGCCATGGATGAGGTTCAAGATGAGAACCCCTGGTATTACGATGTTTGGAACTTCTTGGAAAAAGAGGCGTATCCACCCGGGGTAAATGCCAAAGATAAGAGGGCAATTCGAAGAATGGCTACTCAGTTCATTGTCTGCGGGGGTAAACTGTACAAGAGAGGTCATCTCAGGATGCATAAGCTGTGTGTTGATGCTGAAGAGTTTGAGCGTCTGATGGAGGCCATCCATGGAGGAGAGTGCGGAGCGCACATGAACGCGGTGATGCTAGCCCGGAAGATCCTTAGACAGGGTTACTACTGGTCCACCATGGAGGAGGATTGTATTGGCTTTGTCCGGCGATGCCACAAATGCCAGATCCATGCAAACCGCATGAACATTCCGCCGTCGAAGCTGTACAACATGACTTTGCCATGGCCGTTTTCAGTCTGGGGGATTGATGTGATTGGAGCTGTCACTCCGAAGGGGTCCAATGGGCATAAGTTCATTCTGGTAGCGATAGACTACTTCACAAAGTGGGTTGAGGCCCAGTCTTATGCGGTGTTGAAAGCTTCACATGTCGCCAAGTTCATCCGGAACAACATCATCTGTCTCTATGGGTCCCGAATGAGATCATTTCTGATAATGGCTCTCACTTCAAGAAGGAAGTGATCGACTTACTGGAGAGGTATAACGTGGCTTTTCAGAAGTCTTCTATATATTGGCCGCAAACCAACGGAGCAGTTGAGGCTGCCAACAAGAACATCAAGCACATACTGCAGAAAATGGTGGAAACCTACTGGGACTGGCCAGATAAGTTGCCATTTGCTCTGTGGGGCTACTAGACTTCAATTCGAACTTCTACTGGGGCGACTCCGTATTCCTTAGTCTATGGGATGGAGGCCGTTCTACCAATCGAAGTTGACGTTCCGTCATTACGAGTACTAGCTGAGTGTCAGATAGCCGAGGTAGATTGGCAGCAAAGCAGGTTCGAAGAACTCATGTTGTTCGATGAGAGAAGGCTGAAAGCACTGTACTATGTTCAGGGTTATCAACGACAAATTTCCAGGGCTTTCAACAAGAAAGTTAAGTCCAGGAATTTGAAAGAAGGAGATTTGGTGCTCAAAGACAATCGAGCTCCCATCCACGACCCTAGAGGCAAGTTCAGACCCAATTGGACTGGTCCTTACATCATCAAGTCTATCTAGTCGGGCGGAGCTGTCGTTCTGATGGACCTAGATGGCCTAGAGTTCTCTTAACTGATCAACATGGACAAGTTGAAGAAATATATTCCCTGAGTGGCTCGCTAGGCCGAAAACCCGAAAGGGCAACCTAGGCAAAAGTTAGAGCGCAGAAAATTTGAAATTACAAAAACTGAGCTTGCAAGGTTGAAAACCCGCAAAGGGCGGCCTTGGCAAAAGTTAGAGCGTAAAAGGTGAGGGTTAATACACGTGTGAACCTAAGCCGAACTATATAAGGCTTGATTCCCATCTTTGGGATACGTAGGCAACTTCATCCTGAAGTCCAGCCATAAACACTTCCCTGATCAATTTTGTCCATGTGATCATGTTTGGTCATCTTTGTCTATTCAGCATTCAAGAGCTCGGTTGTGATCTCCAGTGCAGTGCTACTTAGACTAGGGGCAACTTTCCAGTTGCTGGGATCCGGGGTTGTACATCTCAATGACAGATCTCAAGCGTGTCCAGTTCTGATCCATATCGAAAATGGTTTTGAAAAGTTTTAATAAAAGTTGATTTCGCTCAAATTAATCTTTTTACAACTTAGACCATTTTTGGACCAAACGGAAAATTTTCAGTACCCACAACCTTCAATTTCATTGATTTCGATACAGAGTTCTCCTGCTCTTGAATACAAATTGAAGTTGCTTTTCATTACATTCATAAAGAAAACTTGAAAGTTCTGATTAAAGCAAATAAATCCGAGGCATAGTTAGGTGTCCCTGCGTCCCCTCCCAGAGCTGGTCGAAGCCTCTTATGCCAAGCTGGGCCCTACCTGTGCCTCTTCATTGAGCCAATCTATGCACTCATCAGAGAGGGTGCAGCCGAAAGTGGAAGCAGGGGCCAGAAGCTCTCTTATCCTCCATGCTGTGGCATACCGAGCTAGCTGCGCGCCTCGGACTGGAAATGTAGTAGGGTACTCAATCCCCTCTTCTGGGTAAGTCTGATCATGTCCGAACTGGCGCTGGAACCGGAACGGAAAGTAAAACATGCAGTGTGTCAGGCCAATCAACTGGATCCCGGGCTGGTGAGTCATGCTGTAGCTCATCGCTGGTAGATTGAGCCAAGGGCAGCGCCAAGCAATGCGGTCTGTAAACAAACTACACATCCAGTCATACCACCATTCCTCATCCGGAGCATCGACTAGATGTCGCCGGGAGGAATAGCTGCGAGCTGAATATGCCGGACATGAGTCCACCAATCTCAATTTGTCCATCAACCATACCTGGGGAGGGATGAAAAATGAGAGATTAAAGAATAGAGAGGTGTACGTTGAGAGAAAAAGTGAGCAGAGGGTTTTGAGAGAAAAACCGATCCTGAGGGTCGAGTGATGTGAGCAATATATGTGAGATGGGGTGGGAAACATTACCTGCAATAGTAGTGGACTCCCCGTAAACCTAGCCATCTCTCGACGATGAAAAGCATCTAAACCTATCAATGTCTTAGCTAATGTCATGGCAATGCAGCTCTTGCCCTCTTTTAAGCCCTCAGCGACCTCGATTAAACGAATGCTAAACCCACTGGAGCCTAGAGCAAGTAAGAAATAAGGCAGCATGCACAAGCAAAGCGCATGTCGTCGATAACCCTGCCAATGATGGTCGCTGCGATCACCAGCATTAGAAAACCGACAAACCAAGCTCGAAATGTCCAGCTCTCCGTCGTGAATCAATGACCGAGCGTCATGCAAAGTAAGGTCGCACATCCATCCTAGGGCTTGGGCGTGGCCGAACCGGAGTTGAGGCAAGATTTCTTCATCGCGCTCGGATTCCATTAAAGTTTAGAAATCCTCGAAAGTGGGACACATCTCTTGTCCGCCAAAGCTAAAGACGTGTCACCGGATTCCAAAACCTTGCCACGGCATAGAGGAATGGAAAACATAGCAGGGTGTGACTCAAAGTGAATAGTGCATTTATGACGAAACCACAAAAATTTTGGACAAGAAACTCTTCCATTTGGTGCAAATCAGAGCTGAAATGAGGAAAACTACGAAGCTGAGGCTTTTGTAGAAGATAAGGTGTCACACCCCAAACTCGCCCCTAAAAGTTTGGGCATGCCCTAATCAGAAACGGACACTTAACCTGATATACATAACATATGGGCCTGAACGGAAGCATTAGTATCATACGATAACATAAAATAACATCCATTGAGCTTTACCACTACTATGCCAGGATCATAACATTGCATGAGGCGAATTAACGTCCGGTGATATACACTTGGGAGCTAGTTATATACATACACATATACAAACCTAGCCCAAGGTTGGGCGAATAAGAAAACATTGTATACATTTCAATCTTAGGTAACCAATTAGGGTGCAACTCCAAAGGCTCAACAAAACTTCACAAAATGTATAGGCTTCCCCTAAGTGTTTGGACATACAGAGGTTGCCAAAAGAGAGACGAGCATCGAGGGTTAAGGCTGACCTCCAGAAGTGTTACCTACAGAATTAGACCAAATATAGAGTGAGCCAAGCTCAGTGAATAATAGTACTTAAATAATTCAATGATCAACTTGAATTAAAATGCATATCAATGCGTATATAAATGCAAAAGACATGTAGGTAATCTGATGCTGTAACCATTTCCAGAACGGCCTTGGGCCCAGTCTTTAAATAGAGTGGCATTAAGCCCAGATTAAACATAGTGGCTTAAAGCCCAAATTAAACAAAGTGGCTTAAAGCCCATATTAAACAGAGTGGCTTAAAGCCTAGAGATATATAGAACGGCCTTAGGCCGGACAGATTTTACAGATTGGCCATAGGCCTAACAGAGTCCACAGATTGGCCAAAGGCCCAGATATCAGTAGAGCATACTAGTTTTAGTATCATACAGAGTTCCCGAGTTATATAAAAGAACACACATCATTTTAGTTGTTCATAGGTTAACATATTTGATAGGCAATTAACAGAGTGCCAATAGTAAATATTAGCGATAAGTAAACGTACTACTACCGTACTACTACTCACAGTGTTGTGGCAGAACGCTAGTTCCTCCCGGAGTGTGTCCTACACACATACACAGTCACAAGTTAATCCAATTCTTTCTTAAATTCACATTTGATTCGATAACTTTCAGTAAATTAAAAAGCATTCTAAAAATTTCAAATATTAATTTTAACCATCCCAGAGGGTCAAACACGTAAAATGGAGCGGCCGAAGTTTTTCAGCATGGGCCGTACGTGCGGCTGTGAGCCCCACACGTGCGGCAGTTGGCCCCGCACGTGCGGCTTGGAAGCCACGCACGTGCCTTTTTAGCAGTAGCCAAGAGCCAAAAATTTCCCATTTCCCGCAGGTGCAGCAGCACTCCTGCACGTGCGGTCATGACCCCCGCACGTGCGACGATTCCCCCTGTGAGAGCAGTCCGAAATTCAACAAAAACCCTCACTTGTACACTTAAGGCAAGGCTCACAATAAGTCCATAAATTGCTATACTTGATTCAGAAATCATGTGAATATGAATTACAAACATACATCAATCTAGATATAAGCTAGATCTTTAATCCTTAACCCACAAACATAACTCAAGCAAATTCAATTCTCTTTAACATGTAACATCACAATTCATTTCCCTCAAGATCTTAATACCTACATATGTCCATCTCACACATAATTGGATGTAAGCATGTACAATCAAGAATATGATGTAACTTCCTTTATGTGGGTCAAATTAACACAACAACTACATGATAAAAACACCTTTTCAATTCTATAAGTGACATATACACACATATACAACAACACAAACCTTAACTTGCATACATACCCAAGAAATTCCTCACCCATATATAAGGGAGGAGTTAGTTAAAATAAAACCTCCATACCTTGAGCTTTAGAATCTCTACAACTCTCTTAACTTCTAAATCTCTCCTTGTAGAACTTCTCCTCCTCCTTTCAAACCCTTTTTCCTCTCTAATTTTTCTCTCAGGAGATATTTGTATAAGGTTCTTAGTTCATTATTCAAAGAGGCACACACACACATACACACACACATATATATATAAGGTGAATAGGACAAAAATCAATTAATTTAATCATTCCAAATCAAATTTCTACAAAAATGCTTATTGTTACTTAAATATTATGATGATTCCAAATATAAAATCAATTTCGAATTATCAAGCCTCTAAGGCCCTCAATTTCTAATTCAAACATTCTAATTGTGACAGATACTTTCTTATTAAACAGATATGCATCCATAATCATAGGATTCACTTAATTAATCTTAATTCCTCATAAAATTTCACAGTAAGCATTTGAAAGCATAGAATAAGGGACTGAAAATATTTCAGAATCACATACGAGGGTTGGGTTATCACACTCTCCCCCCCTTAAATAAGTTTGGTCCCTCAAACTTGTTTTACCTCAAGATGGAAACAGATATGGATATTGGTGTTGCATTTCCTCTTCTTTTTCCCAAGTAGCTTCCGTTCCGTAATGTTCTTGCCATTCTACTTTCGCCATTGGAATTTCCCGATTTCGCAACTGTTTCACTTGTCGGTCCAGAATTCGAATTGGCTTTTCTTCGTACTCTAACTTATCATCTAGAACAATCTGGTGATAATCAATATTATGAGACAGATCTGGAAGATATCCCCGAAGCATAGAGACATGAAACACGTTATGCACTTGGCTCATACTTGGCGGAAGAGCAACTCGGTAAGCTACTGGACCCACTCTTTCCAAAATTTGAAAGGGACCAACGTATCGGGGTGTTAACTTACCCTTTTTCCCGAACCTTGGATGTCCTTTCATCGGGGTGACTTTTACGAACACATGACTATCTACCTCAAAATCCAAATTCCTTCGCCGATTATCCGCATAACTTTTCTGCCTACTTTGAGCAGTTTTCAATCTCTCCCGTATAATTTTAACCTTTTCAGTTGTCAACTGGACAATTTCGGGCCCTAGCAATGATCTATCCCTAATTTCAGCCCAACACACGGGAGAATGACACGGTCTTCCATACAAAGCCTTACAGGGTGCCATATCAATACTCGAATGGTAACTATTATTATATGCGAACTCTACCAACGGTAGGTGGGTTTCCCAACTTTCCTGAAAATCCAGAGCACACATTCGAAGCATATCCTCTAGTGTCTGTATCGTTCTCTCGAATTGGCCGTCTGTCTGAGGGTGAAAGGCGGTGCTAAACTTTAATTCTGTACCCATTGCTTCTTGTAGACCTTGCCAGAATCTCGACACAAATTTTAGATCTCTATCGGACAATGGAGACTGGAACACCAAGAAGTCTTACAATTTCGTTCACATAGATCACAACAAGTTTATCTGCATTATACTGACTCTTCATAGGTAGGAAGTGAGCGGACTTAGTCAATCGGTCTACAATGACCCAGATAGAATTCATATTCCGAGGAGTCCGTGGTAATCCTACAACAAAATCCATGGTAAGATGTTCCCACTTCCATTCCGGGATTGGAAGGGGTTGCAACAATCCCGCTGGTCTCTGATGCTCTGCTTTTACTTGCTGACATTGCAAACATTTAGAGACGAATTCCGCAATTTCCTTTTTCATACTCGGCCACCAAAAATTTTGTTTCAAATTCCGTGTGTGAGATAGCAACTCGTGCTCTGATACCACTTGTCACGCCCCAAACTCGCCCCTAAAAGTTTAGGCATGACCTAATCAGAAACGGACACTTAACCTGATATACATAACATAGGGGCCTGAACGGAAGCATTACTATCATACGATAACATAAAATAACATCCATTGAGCTTTACCACTACTATGCCAGGATCACAACATTGCATGAGGCGAATTAACGTCCGGTGATATACACTTGGGAGCTAGTTATATACATACACATATACAAACCCAGCCTAAGGTTGGGCGAATAACAAAACATTATATACATTTCAACCTTAGGTAACCAATTAGGGTGCAACGCCAAAGGCTCAACAAAACTTCACAAAATGTATAGGCTTCCCCTAAGTGTCTGGACATACAGAGGTTGCCAAAAGAGAAACGAGCATCGAGGGTTAAGGCTGACCTCCAGAAGTGTTACCTACAGAATCAGACCAAATACAGAGTGAGCCAAGCTCAGTGAATAATAGTACTTAAATAATTCAATGATCAACTTGAATTAAAATGCATATCAATGCGTATATAAATGCAAAAGACATGTAGGTAATCTGATGCTATAACCATTTCTAGAACGGCCTTGGGCCCAGTCTTTAAACAGAGTGGCATTAAGCCTAGATTAAACAGAGTGGCTTAAAGCCCAGAGATATACAGAACGGCCTTAGGCCAGACAGATTTTACAGATTGGCCATAGGCCTAAAAGAGTCCACAGATTGGCTAAAGGCCCAGATATCAGTAGAGCATACTAGTTTCAGTATCATACAGAGTTCCTTAGTTATATGAAAGTACACACTTCCTTTCAGTCGTTCATAGGTTAACATATTTGATACGCAATTAACAGAGTGCCAATAGTAAACATTAGCGATAAGTAAACGTACTACTACTCACAGTGTTGTGGCAGAGTGCTAGTTCCTCCCGGAGTGTGTCCTACACACATACACAGTCACAAGTTAATCCAATTATTTCTTAAATTCACATTTGATTCGATAACTTTCAGTAAATAAAAAAGCATTCTAAAAATTTCAAATATTAATTTTAGCCATCCCAGAGGGTCAAACACGTAAAACAAAGCGGCCGAAGTTTTCCAGTATAGGTCGCATGTGCGGCTGTGAGCCCCGCACGTGCGGCAGTTTGCCCTGCATGTGCGGCTTGGAAGCCCCGCACGTACCTTTTGAGTAGTAGCTAGGAGCCAAAAATTTCCCATTTCCCGCACGTGCGGCCATGACTCCTGCACGTGCGGCAGCACTCCCGCACGTGCGGTCATGACCCCCGCACGTGCAGCGATTCCCCCTTGTGAGAGCAGTTCGAAATTCAACAAAAACCCTCACTTGTACACTTAAGGCAAGGCTCACAACAAGTCCATAAATTGCTATACTTGATTCAGAAATCATGTGAATATGAATTACAAACATACATCAATCTAGATATAAGCTAGATCTTTAATCCTTTACCCACAAACATAACTCAAACAAATTCAATTCTCTTTAAAATGTAACATCACAATTCATTTCCCTCAAGATCTTAATACCTACATATATCCATCTCACACATAATTGGATGTAAGCATGTAGGATCAAGAATATGATGTAACTTCCTTTATGTGGGTCAAATTAACACAACAACTACATGATAAAAACACCTTTTCAATTCTATAAGTGACATATACACACATATACAACAACACAAACCTTAACTTGCATGCATACCCAAGAAATTCCTCACCCATATACAAGGGAGGAGTTACTTAAAATAAAACCTCCATACCTTGAGCTTTAGAATCTCTACAACTCTCTTATAGCGATCCCAAGTTCTACCCCTTTATGTACAGTGTTCCGGACTTAGGTTCTGTAGTATTGACTGTTGATTATATCTTGTTTCCGTCCTTCAATACTTTGTATTTGAGTTATAAAGTATTTTGGGCAGAGTTATTACAGGTTGGTTGAGCCTTGGTCCCATTCCTTGTTGCCCAGGTTTTTGGTGGTACGCTCAAGCGGGACTTCTTGCGCTCGAGCGGAGTTGTTTTTGTTAGTGGTCCGCTCGAGCGGATACCTTTGCGCTCGAGCAGAGTTTGCATGCTCTCAGTATTTCGTGCCTCTGCAAAAGTTCTGCAGGTTCGTTTTTCACGCTCGAGCGGGTTTCTTTACGCTCGAGCGGGTAGCGCTTGAGCGGGCCTATTTGCGCTCGAGCGGGTGTTCTTGGTCTGTGAAAATACTGGGGAAGGAGAATCTATGCTTGAGCGGACTTGCTATCACGCTCGAGCAGGTGTACTTTGTTTCTGTGTCTTAGCGCTCGAGCGGGCCTCCTTGCGCTCGAGCGGGTTCAGTTTTTGTGCTTAATGCTCGAGCATCCTATTCTCCGCTCGAGCGGACCTGTTTGTATATCACTTCGGGACTTCACCTTTTTGGATCACTTTTTACATTCACACTCTCTCTCTTACTTTTCAAAAACTCCATTGGAGAGCTCCCCTCTCTAAAAACTTAACTTCTCTCTAGGGATTGATCTAGTAGGAGTGACCCTCTACCCTTCGGCCTTTGTAAAAAGTGTGTTGATTGTGGAGGGCTACATTTTGATCCAAGAATTTTGGGATTTGGAGCATCTTCGTTTTCTTCATCTTCTTCATTGGGATTCATCTCTTAAGGTAGGGATTCCTACTCATCTTTATGAACTTTAACCTATATGTCGGGCTTTTGTTTAAATGGCTTGATTTGGGAAGTTAGGGTTTTGAAATGTGCTATTTTGAAAAGAGGGTTTTGGTTTATTTGACTCATCCATACGTGTTTTGGGTCTAAAATAGAGGTTGTTGAGGTTGTTAGTAACATTTGGGCCTTGGGTCAATATTGAGAAAAGGGGGAAAATGCCACTTTGGGTATATTTGGGTCGTTAGTGTAATTAATGGCCTTTGTTGTGGAAATATGAAATTGAGTTGAATATAATGAAATTGGCTCATGATGAGATGGAACGGTGGAGTTAGATTATATTGATCATTCACCTTTTAAAATAATGACAATTTATATGTTATTACAATTATTACCTGTTTAGAAATAATTGTTTTGGTCTACCGGTGGAGGGTAGTCTTGATTGTTGTAGACAATGCATGATGATTAGGCAAACTAAAACTAATCAATTGAGTATGCTATTGGACATGGCGGTTAGTATAATACATCAAAATTTTGTATTCATTGAATTTGTATATGATAATTGCTTATACACATTGTATTGTGTGGGAGGAGAACAGGGTTGTACTCCACGGTTTATTGGAAGAACGGTGCTTTACCTCTAAACCGGATTTTTGTTTGATACTGATATAGCACTAAAATGTGTATCATTTGTGAAGTATGGAAGCGTAAACTTTGTATTGATTGATTGAATTTGTATATGATAATTGCTTATATACATTGTATTTTGTGGGAGGAGAACGGGGCTGTACTCCACGGTTTATTGGAAGAACGGGGCTGGACCTCTAAATCGGATTTTTGTTTGATACTGATACATCACTAAAATGTGTATCATTTGTGAAGTATAGAAGTGTAAACTTTGTATTGATTGATTGAATTTGTATATGATAATTGCTTATATACATTGTATTGTGTGGGAGGAGAATGGGGCTGTACTCCACGGTTTATTGGAAGAACGGGGTTGGACCTCTAAACCGGATTTTTGTTTGATACTGATACATCACTAAAATGTGTATCATTTGTGAAGTATGGAAGTGTAAACTTTGTATTGATTGATTGAATTTGTAATAACCCGACCCTCATATGTGCTTGTGATATATTTTAGTTCTCTATTCTATGCTGTCAAATGCCTAATGTGAAACTGCATAAGAAATTAAGTTAAAGCAACTATGTTTTATGACATGATGCCTTATGAATTGAATGTTATCTGTTAGGAAAAGAAATGTATCTGTTGCTAATAGAACGCTGAAACAGAAATTGGGGGCCTTAGAGGCTTAATAAGTTGAAATTAATTATACATTTGGAATCAGCATAATTTTTATGTCATATTAAGCGTGTTTGTGAAATTTCAATTTTCGGATGTGTAAACGATTGATTTTCGTCTTATTCTCTCTTTATGGATATATATATGTATGTGTTCTTGGTCATATGATATAACAAGCAATTCCTAACTCAAAAACTAAGGGTTGAAGGGTAGAGAGGGAAGAGCCTCAAGAAGGTTGGGAGTTGGACTCAAGGTATGTAAACATTTGTTTAATTCACATCCACAACTCTTCTTGTTGTAATTTGTGTGAGATATTCTCATGATTTTGTTCCTTAAGAATTGGGATTGTGGTGTGTGTATATAAGAAGGGTATTGGTAAGAAGATCGTGTGTTTGAATGATTTGATGCAATTAGAGTGTCTCTATAAGAAGTTACATTCCTTTCTACAATTTCTTTGCTTGAAGTGAAGTGTATGGTATGATTTTATGTCTATGTATGGATATGTGAGAACAAGTGGGAATCGTATGAGTTGGTTTACTCGTCCTATGAGATGTCTGTGATCCTGGCATAGTTTACTGGCTCAATGGATGTCATATTTTCTGGTTTTATATTACGTATTGTGACTGCTTCCGATCAGGCCCCTATATTATATCCGGTTAAGTGTCCTTTTCTGCAAAGGTCATGCCCAAACTTTTAGGGGCGAGTTTGGGGCGTGACAGAATTTGTATATGATAATTGCTTATATACATTGTATTGTATGGGAGGAGAACGGGGCTGTACTCCACGGTTTATTGGAAGAACGGGGCTGGACCTCTAAATCGGGTTTTTGTTTGATACTGATACAGCACTACAATGTGTATCATCTGTGAAGTATAGAAGTGTTTTTGTTTGATACTGATACAGCACTACAATGTGTATCTATTATGAAGTATGAGATGTTTAAAATGAGTTATTAGCTCACCTGAAATAGAAGTACTGTTGATGTGGAATGTGATCTCATTTAAATTGATTGGCTAGGTTCTGAACCATAGTTATGAATTGAGAATTGGATAAGAAATGGAAACTGGAATAGGACATGGTCATATTAGTCATGGAATTGAAATGTATTATAAGTTGTCGTGTTTGAGTTGAACATTTATCAATTGCTAATGTTTTAGTTATTGTTCATACTATGTTTAGCATATCTCTACTGGGCGTTGGCTCACCCTATATGGGACATCATTTTCAGGTTCAGGTAATATGTCGCCTCCGAGATCTTAGCTTGAATGGTTGTGGGAGTTGAAGACTCTTCTTTTGTTAACTTTATTGTATTACATGTATATCAAGCCAGGGGCTTATTCTGTATTCTGAGTTAGTACTCTCTTTATGTGACCGCAAGTGTTGACTTGGAAAGTTGTAAGCCCATACGGCATTTACTTTTGTTGTTAACTTGTAATACTATTGTAAGGATACTCTGATGATTGTAATATAATATCTCTTTCCTGTATCTTGAATGTATGATATTGTGGGTTTAAAATGAGGGCGTTACAACTTGGTATCAGAGCGTACCGGGTTTGAATACTTTGGGTACGTGGGAAGTGATTAGTGTCACAATGGGTTTATCTCGCTTATTAGAGACTTAGATGTAATGTTATGTGCTTATGTGATAATAGGTTTATGTGACTATATGGGTATGGGATTTAGTTTCTAAGATGTTGATTGGATCCTTGGGTTTCTGTGAGTTCTTGTTGGAAAAGCACTTGATCAATGCTGTTTCCAACCGGAACTCTAGTAACGCCTCGGGACTATCATTATCCGGAAATGAAATTCGTAAGTGCTTATGTGTTTATGTGCTTACGTGGAATGAATTACAGCTGTCTATCGTGTTAGGACGCTAGTGAAATAGTTTCGGCACCCTGGTTGTTGTGCTAATACCTTTGTTATTTTTTACTAGGATGCCTAGACGAGGGAGTTGTGATTTCCCTTCTTCCGCACGGGAAGAGTTGCGGAAACAGTTTGTGGAGTTACGCCAAGGTATTACCCCTTTGGTACAGTTTGAAGCATGGTTTGCTAACCTGTCGAGGTTTGCTCCAGAATTGGTGGAGACCGAGGAATTACGTTGTTCAGAATTGAGAGTAGGTCGTGTGACGACATCCGTGAAAGGATTGCTAGATCTTCGCATAGGAGTTATAGTGTGCTTGTTGAGGCTGCGGCTCATGTAGAGGCGGCGGTGCTAAGCTATGGGCCAAAATAGGGGAGGAGGCCATTTCGGCGGCTCCTGTGACTCAGAGTGTTGGTAGGCCTTTTATGAGGCAGAAGGGTTTTAATCCACAACAATTTCAGAGAGCTCAGTCTGGCTCTACTTTTCTAGTAATGAGTCTAGGTTCGAAAAAGGGGTGAACGTAAGGTTGTCACTTGTTTCAAATGTGGTCAGCTGGGCCACAAGTCCCCAGCTTACCCACAGAGGAAGAGAGCAGGGTTGGCAGTTCAACTAGTAGTTGCCCCACCAGAATCTTCTAGCCAGCCAAGTTTTAGGCTAATCGAATGTTCAGTGGGGAAGCAGCTGTTGGGGTCTTCATCAGCTCAGACTTTGAACCAGTCTCGTGCTTGGGAGCCGATGACTTGTTGGGTGTGTAATCAACCGGGTCATTTCAAACGTTTCTGTACCCAGCCAGGGGCTTCTTTGGGGGTTTTGCAACCTAGTCGGGCTCAGTCTTATTCGACTGGACAGGGGCAATACCGTTTCGGGGAACAAACATGCCAGATTTTGAGGGCCTCTGAAGAGTCGAGTTCCCAAGTCCCAGTTGGGGAAATTTGTAGTTGTTCCAAGTGTGGCCAGATGGGGCATGTCAGTGATTCTTGTCCATGGCTTGTAAGCTCGTAGGATGCCTTGGGTTTGAGAATGACCAACTTTAGCGATCCAGTGAGGGATGGTAGTAGTGGTAATATCGATGGGGTGGTTTTGCTTTGACAAATTCGTTTTGTAATCGATGAATTTATCGTTTTGTAATCATTGGGTTCTGTTGTGTAACCAATGTGTTTTGGAAAGGTTGGAACATTAAGGTTGTTTGTTTCTATATATATATAGTTATGTGTGCCTGTGCTTATCTATTCTCTTGAAATGGGCAAATTGGAGCATGTAGTGGCTCTAAAAGTTTTATTATGTAATGAGTGTTGTGAGACCATAGAATTTTTTGGTAATAATGCATTTATATGCGTGTGATGTGGTTTGGAAATAAATGAGGGCTAGTGAGCCATGTTTTCGAATTTGGAAGAGTCACCGAGGGATGCGTATATTAGTTAGGACAATTTTGGGGCGAGAACTGCTTTACTTGCCGAGTGTGTGGAATTTTAGGGGTGTTACCCATTTGATTTTTTTTGTGCGTGGTAAAGATTTTGGTCTACTGTTGTGAGAACTCCTCGAGAGGATGAGAAATATACGATTAATACTAGGTGTAGCATGTATTTAACCTGGTGTTTTACGGGGCATAGCGCATAATTCTGTTAGGAATAGACTTGTACCTTTGTGGTAGGTAACGTTGCTGAAAGTTCTTATGTACTGATTGGTCGTTTTGATTGAGGAGTGTTAGTCTCTATATAAGGTTATGGTTGTTGGCACCAGGGAGTGGTGTGTGTTGTGAGCAGCTGGTGCTATATCTCGGGTGGTAGTATATGGGTGTTTCCTAAGTTTTCGAGCTCCTTTGTTATGATCGAATGCGATAAGGTTTGTACCTTAGCACTGGTTAGGTCGGGAGATGCTATCGGAAGGGTTGATTGGGTGTATAGCCCGTAGTTAGGGTGTGATTCGTGGACGGAGTCACAGTGGTATGGTGTTTGCGGATGGAGATTTGGGATAATAGCGAGGAAGGTGAGGACTTTTACTCTTCTGGAAGGATAGGATGGTGAGTCTTTGAAAGCGTTGTCGGCAACTTGCAACTGTGCCAGGGTTCGGTGCAAGACGGATGTTCAGTAGTAGTAATGGCTGGTTGTTGGCACGGAGACCTAGTGTCTTGGTCGTACTCTCGGAATGAGTGACCAATAGGATGTGGAATAAAGGGTGGACCCTATAGGTCGTTGGCAGATGAAGATGCTATGTTTTCTTGTGATCAGTACGAACGGTTACTTGGTAGTTTTAAATGTCGTGGTGTAGCAAACCCTGTCAGTTACTCGGTACGAGGGAAGGGATATGCAGATTCTGTTACTTCGAGTTCAGTCGAGGCGGTGAGTGAAATCTCTAAATGAGGAAGTCTTGCATAATACGATGCGTGATGGTGTGTGGCTCGTATGTTGTCATTAGATGATTTGTGGAAGGGGATCAATCTTAGAAAAGTCCCAGGAGACTGCCTTGATAAGGCAATAGTGTGGTTACTGATAAAATCGAGTGGTTAGATGTTTGGTAAAGCTGGGACACTTTGGTAAAGTGTCCGTCGTCCAGTTTGGATAGTGGTAATACGAGTGAGGTAGCGAGGTTGTGTGGAGTGGGTGAGGCACTCTGTGAGAGTCGTTTCGACTTATTCAGTCCTTGTCTGTGTGGTATAAGGCGCGAGGTGTATAAAGTTATCCATTATGTTGTTGTGTTGTTGGGAACTTCAAACGTTTAGGAGTCCCTATCGTGATAGTACTGTTTTGGGAATTGCGTCATCACTGTGAGTATGGCGGGTTTTGTGGGTTGGTTACGTTGTAATTCGCTTGAGGGTCATTGAGTACTCTTCGTAAACTAAAATGATTTTTGAATCGAAACGTGAGTTTACGATCCTTATTTTCGGAAAATAATTTGAGGAGAATCTCTGAGTTCGGCTGTGGCCAGTTATAAATGACGTGTCTAAGTAGTGACGGTATAAGTCTGTATACCTTTGGAAAAAACTGAGTGCTTTGAAACAAACGGAGCAAATAAAGCAGATTTTTTTAACTTGAATGGAATATGTTGTGGGAACATAACGGGGTTGGGGAAAACCACTTGGGTAAGTGAATTTCAGGTCCGAGAGAAATATCCGGATCTATTTGTGGATGTTTGAGCATGTGTTGTATTTTTTTTGTTGTATTGTTAAGACTTTAAGAGCATTGAATATGTCTTAAGTTGAAAAACATTGCATATGTTTTAGTTTATAGAAGTATTTTGAAACTTGCCCTGAAGTGGAAGTTTAATGTAACATTGCATGTGGGTAATACGTGTTGTAATGTATATTGTAGGTTGCCTCTCAAATAGAGATAGGGTGACCATAATGGGTCAGGTGGTTGATAGTTGGATTGTAATATTGTTCAGAAAGTGATTTAATCTAAATCGTGGATGGTCATGCGTTATGGGTGACATCGTGTTTATGAGGAATGTTTGCAAGAAATTTTTTTTTACTTCGGAATGTCAACGTCGAAAAATTGTTTATCTTTGAAAAATGCTTCATGATACAAGAGAATAATTCCCCTTATGTTTATACAAAGAATTTGCGTTGGTCGTTTTATTTGGCATTATGATTGTTGAGTAGTGACTTAGCTTGGAGCGCTAGTCGGGTATTTTGAGGATTTATCTTGGGAAGGGTTTGGTTTTGTTGAGGCTTTTGTGCCTAAGTGTTGTCTTTGGAACGTGTTTCCTTAATCAGCCTTTCTTTTATGAGAGTTAACCGGAGGTTTCTTGTGAGAATGGTTTCTTTCCTAAGTGCTCGGATGTTAGGTGCTTTGTGATCGGTTGGCCTTGTCATCTTGGTGTATTCTTAATTTCAGGGGCGAAATTCTTTAAGGGGGGGAGGTTATAGCGATCCCAAGTTCTACCCCTTTATGTACAGTGTTCCGGACTTAGGTTCTGTAGTATTGACTGTTGATTATATCTTGTTTTCGTCCTACAATACTTTGTATTTGAGTTATAAAGTGTTTTGGGCAGAGTTATTGCAGGTTGGTTGAGCCTTGGTCCCATTCCTTGTTGCCCAGGTTTTTGGTGGTACGCTCGAGCGGGACTTCTTACGCTCGAGCGAAGTTATTTTTGTTAGTGGTCCGCTTGAGCGGATACCTTTGCGCTCGAGCAGAGTTTGCATGCTCTCAGTATTTTGTGCCTCTGCAAAAGTTCTGCAGGTTCGTTTTTTACGCTCGAGCGGGTAGCGCTCGAGCGAGCCTATTTGCGCTCGAGCGGGTGTTCTTGGTCTGTGAAAATACTGGGGAAGGAGAATCTACGCTTGAGCGGACTTGCTATCACGCTCGAGCAGGTGTACTTTGTTTCTGTGTCTTAGCACTCGAGCGGGCCTCCTTGCACTCGAGCGGGTTCAGTTTTTGTGCTTGACGCTCGAGCGTCCTATTCTCCGCTCGAGAGGACTTGTTTGTATATCACTTCGGGACTTCACCTTTTTGGATCACTTTTTACATTCACACTCTCTCTCTTACTTTTCAAAAACTCCATTGGAGAGCTCCTCTCTCTAAAAACTTAACTTCTCTCTAGGGATTGATCTAGTAGGAGTGACCCTCTACCCTTCGGCCTTTGTAAAAAGTGTGTTGATCGTGGAGGGCTACATTTTGATCCGAGAATTTTGGGATTTGGAGCATCTTCGTTTTCTTCATCTTCTTCATTGGGATTCATCTCTTGAGGTAGGGATTCCTACTCATCTTTATGAACTTTAACCTATATGTCGGGCTTTTGTTTAAATGGCTTGATTTGGGAAGTTAGGGTTTTGAAATGTGCTATTTTGAAAAGAGGGTTTTGGTTTATTTGACTCATCCATACGTGTTTTGGGTCTAAAATAGAGGTTGTTGAGGTTGTTAGTAACATTTGGGCCTTGGGTCAATATTGAGAAAAGGGGAAAAATGCCACTTTGGGTATATTTGGGTCGTTAGTGTAATTAATGGCCTTTGTTGTGGAAATATGAAATTGAGTTGAATATAATGAAATTGGCTCATGATGAGATGGAACGGTGGAGTTAGATTATATTGATCATTCACCTTTTAAAATAATGACAATTTATCTGTTATTACAATTATTACCTGTTTAGAAATAATTGTTTTGGGCTACCGGTGGAGGGTAGTCTTGATTGTTGTAGACAATGCATGATGATTAGGCAAACTAAAACTAATCAATTGAGTATGCTATTGGACATGGCGGTTAGTATAATACATCAAAATTTTGTATTCATTAAATTTGTATATGATAATTGCTTATACACATTGTATTGTGTGGGAGGAGAACAGGGCTGTACTCCACGGTTTATTGGAAGAACGGGGCTGGACCTCTAAACCGGATTTTTGTTTGATACTGATACAGCACTAAAATGTGTATCATTTGTGAAGTATGGAGCGCGTAAACTTTGTATTGATTGATTGAATTTGTATATGATAATTGCTTATATACATTGTATTGTGTGGGAGGAGAACGGGGCTGTACTCCACGATTTATTGGAAGAACGAGGCTGGACCTCTAAATCGGATTTTTGTTTGATACTGATACAGCACTAAAATGTGTATCATTTGTGAAGTATGGAAGTGTAAACTTTGTATTGATTGATTGAATTTGTATATGATAATTGCTTATATACATTGTATTGTGTGGGAGGAGAACGGGGCTGTACTCCACGGTTTATTGGAAGAACGGGGCTGGACCTCTAAACCGGATTTTTGTTTGATACTGATACAACACTACAATGTGTATCATCTGGGAAGTATAGAAGTGTTTTTGTTTGATACTGATACCGCACTACAATGTGTATCTATTATGAAGTATGAGATGTTTAAAATGAGTTATTAGCTCACCTGAAATAGAAGTACTGTTAATGTGGAGCGTGATCTCATTTAAATTGATTGGCTAGGTTCTGAACCATAGTTATGAATTGAGAATTGGATAAGAAATGGAAACTGGAATAGGACATGGTCATATTAGTCATGGAATTGAAATGTATTATAAGTTGTCGTGTTTGAGTTGAACATTTATCAATTGCTAATGTTTTAGTTATTGTTCATACTATGTTTAGCATATCTCTACTGGGCGTTGGCTCACCCTATATGGGACATCATTTTCAGGTTCAGGTATTATGTCGCCTCTGAGATCTTAGCTTGAATGGTTGTGGGAGTTGAAGACTCTTCTTTTGTTAATTTTATTGTATTACATGTATATCAAGCCAAGGGCTTATTCTGTATTCTGAGTTAGTACTCTCTTTATGTGACCCAAGTGTTGACTTGGAAAGTTGTAAGCCCATACGGCATTTACTTTTGTTGTTAACTTGTAATACTGTTACAAGGATACTCTGATGATTGTAATATAATATCTCTTTCCTGTATCTTGAATGTATGATATTACGGGTTTAAAATGAGGGCGTTACATCTCTTAACTTCTCAATCTCTTCCTTGTAGAACTTCTCCTCCTCATTTCAAACCCTTTTTCCTCTCTAATTTTTCTCTCGAGAGATATTTGTATAAGGTTCTTAGTTCATTATTCAAAGAGGCACATATATATATATATAAAAGGTGAATAGGACAAAAATCAATTAATGTAATCATTCAAAATCAAATTTTTACAAAAATGCTTATTATTACTTAAATATTATGCTGATTCCAAATGTAAAATCAATTTCGGATTATCAAGCCTTTAAGGCCTTCAATTTCTGATTCAAACATTCTAATTGTGACAGATACTTTCTTATTAAACAGATATGCATCCATAATCATAGGATTCACTTAATTAATCTTAATTCCTTATAAAATTTCACGGTAAGCATTTGAAATCACATAATAAGGGACTGAAAATATTTCAAAATCACATACGAGGGTCGAGTTATCACATAAGGTGTTGAGTGGAAGATAGGTTTCAACATTCTGGAGGTTCTTGCCATTTTTGGCCGATTCGGCCAAAAATAGTGCCGACCGACCATCTTTTTTGGCCGATCGGCTAGAAATGTTGGCTGATGGCCATTTCTTGTGGCCGATGGCATTTCCCTTTGGCCGATGGCCTCTCCCTTTGTTCTATGTGCTGTCTATGTGTTGAACATGCTAAGAACTTGTGATTGGTTCCACTTCCAATGCCTTCCGGTGATGATTTTGCGAAGTCGCGCCTGTGTTACTTCAATTTGTTTATCGAGTTGTATTTCACATTCTTTAACTCTTTGTCTTGCTTATCGAGTTGCATTTACATTTGGTTAGCTTGTCGAGTTCTTTGTTTTGCTTAACGAGTTGTTTTGTTGTTAGTTGGTTCACTACCTAATTAATTGCAATTCAAGAGTTTGGTTTTCAAAACAAAGTTCAATCTCATTACAGTGTTATGTAATGCGATGCGGTGCGATGCGATGCATAGAATGTACAAATGTAACACTTTTTGAACAAAATAGCTGTTTCATTTCATCATTTGTCTTTTGCAGAAGTACATAGTTTCGAAGAAGATAAAACCCTGCCTGAGGCAGTACAATGTGCTTAAACTACTAGCAAAAAGAAAAGTAAAGCGAAAAAGGAGAAAAGCAACAAAATGTTTGAACAAAGCAGAAAAGAAAAGTAACAAATGTCTGGGTCAACATCAATGGTCTCAAGTGTGGGAGTTGGTCCTGGTCCTCTTCCTGGACGAAGGTCCAGGATCACCACCGCCAGCTCCGTAGTCCAAATCTGAGCCATCCCCAGCCTCGCCCTCAGACGACTCTGCGTCCTCGTCAGAATCGTAGGGGGAGGGCTCTCGTGAACTGCTCTCAGCACGAGCACATCTGTGTCTGCCTTGGCTGTGGATCGTCATCTCCTGCCTGACTCCCCATCCTCCTCGGACAGGTATAGAAGGCCCTGTTGGAGCACCTCCCGCGGCCGGAATCTGGAATGGGGCCTGAAAAGAACAGTGAGCAAATGCATCAGTTATGCTATGCAAAGAAGAGTATGAATACCGAATGCAATGTATGTGTACAGTCTACGAATGCCGTGAGCAATGCTGTGAGCAGTGTGTGAGTTACAGTGTATCAGTGCCGTGAGTGGTATGTCAATACAGTGTATCGGGTGCCATATTGGTAATGCGATGCGTCAGATCATGCATGGAACATAATATGCAAAGTTTCGGGACTAATTTTGAAAAAACTTACCGAGATCCCATAGATGGTGAGCAGGTCGATGCTCTGCTGCAGCATCCCCATTACGGAAGCCGTCAGCTCCAGAGACTGTCTAGTATACTTGATGGAAGCCTGCAAAAGTGTTGAAATCATTAGTATTGTGCGGGATATCAAATGAAATGAAATGACTGTACAGAATGCAAAGTATAGCAGTACACACCGGGGTCGAGCCGCCAACTCCAACAAGCTCATGATCATCCGGAGGAGGAGCGATGGGTATCTGGTACATCTTCCCACCCTGCCCTCGGCATGTCATGGTGGTGGGAAGCTTTGGCCACCCGACTCCCTGTCCTCTCCGAGACCCACTCCTACTACGGGCCTGAGGTACCCTCGATGCTCCTACTCCTGCCGCTGGCACTGTAGGTCTCTCTCTCTCAGCTCGATGAGCACCGGTCGAAGGCCGCATGAGATAAGCCTGGATGAACTCGGTGTAGTCGCCCTCATCTTTGAAAAACTCGGAGTCCTAGTCGATCGTGTAATCAGTCATCTCCTCTGGGGTGTATCTCTCCGTGTGCCTCATATGGGTAAGAGGTGGCCACGGAACTATCTGCTCCGGTAAGCCAAGGATCTGGTGCAAGAAGCGCTCCTCTAAGTACCATTCCCGACAAACCGGGCCCTCCAGCAGAATCCTGAATCGGGCAGTCTCCCGAGCGCTCGCATACTGATCTTTGACTGCCTCCGGCAACGGGGCCCAAGGCTGCCAGGTGATCTGCAAATGATATACAGTTTGTTATCTACTGTTGAAAGTACAATGTAAAGCAAGGCTTAAATAAACTGTAAAGTTTCACATACCTCTGCGGTGGTGATGGTGTCGAAATATCGGTGGAAGAACACGAAGGACTCCCGCGGAAGAACACTATTGGAGCTTATTCTTGAAGCTTTTTACTAGAGTTTCAAACCATATTTCATAAACTTGAGGGTGCTTTGGACTCAAGTTTGTTTAACCAAAGCTTTCTCTCTTCAAGAGGTATAAGCTTGTCACCTTTTTCCTTGCTTTCATTTCCATCTGTTTCTATCTTTTTCTTGTGTTTATACACTATTTTGGATCCATTCCAACTGCTGAAACTTGAGGTTAAAGGGCTACCAAAGGTAGAGAGGCTTAATAACCTTTCTTGCACCTTATCCCATGGCTCATACCCCTTGTTTTCCTACTCATTTCTTTGTTTTTTACACTGATTTTCAGAATTTAAAAAGGCTGAAAAACATGGTTTAAAAGTCTCAAAAGTGGAGGGATAGCCACATCTCCTTGATTTTGCTTACTAACTTTATATCTCTTGCTTTTGTCTATCTTTTTGTGCTCTTTAAACACACTTTTAGCCACTGTTTTTGGGCTGTTTTAGGACTGTTCTTGGACTGTTTTGGGGCTGAAACATGTGATTTAAAATTATAAAAAGTAGAGGGGTTAGCCATCCCTCCTTAGGCTCTGTTCCATAGCTTTTTCTCTACTCTTTTTACTTACTTTCCCTTGCTTTTAGCTACTGTTTTTGTACATTTTAGGGGCTATTATGGGCTATTTAATTCATTTAAATAGTTTATGCTTTGAATATCATACTTGTTATGTTGTAAGTCCTCATGGCTTCGGTTGTTTAAGCCTTAGACACCAAGTCATTTGAGTTGATAACTTTATTTACTTAGTTTTCATGCGAAGAGTTTCATTTTAATAATCAGCTTCGCAATCATGTCTGCAACCTCCCCCCTTTTTGTTATTTGCTTCTTGTTCGAGAGTTATTTCAACCGGTTGATGGTTGTTCAAAATATGAGCTAAAGACCTATGCTCAATGGCTTAATCTCTACGGAGGTTCATTGTCAAAGGCATGGTCTCTCCTTCATATTTAGGAGCACCTCTCGCTTGATGTTCCTCTCGTTTAGCGGACTTAATCATCACCTTGGACTTAATGGACTAAAGAACGAAAAGGTCTAAAAATTGCTAAAATGAACCAAACTGCATAAAGAAAATGAAGTATATTGGTTGGGTTCGGCCGGACGTTATGCTGAGTCCATTGTGTCGAGGGTTGTCTTACATCAATTCATGATGTTTTGATGAACCTTGAAGCGTCTCTACCTCCCTCTTTGAGTTCACTCCATGAAAAGAAGGAGGGGTGGTTGTTATTCATTGCTGTGGCTAGGCTTTTCCACGCCCCCTTTCGGAGAGCTCAAATGAAGCCCCACAGTTCGGACTCACGTGGTTCTGAATCTAATCTCATAGAGTGCAATGTGAAATTGATAATCACCAAAGAGTCCAAATCCGGCAAACCTTTTTGGAAAATCGATTTTAAATCAAATAATGCCAAAATTGGACTACTTTGCCAGATATAGAGTCGCCACTTAAATGTTTTATTTTTGGAGAAATTTAGGAAACCCTGACTCGTGCCAAAGGTCACGTGTCCGTCATCACCAATGTTGCCTCGGCTCGGGAACTTGGGTACGAGGGGGGAAGGTCATGAATTGAGCACACCCGCTCGCCCGATCAAAGATCGGCCTCTACTAACCATGATATGATGTTTTATAAACATTATGCGTTCTTATTCCGGTTATTAGCTAACATTACTATGTGACGCACACAAGCAAGTATAGACTAGTCGCAAGACTTGGAACAATTCAACTCATGTTTGTTTGCGAAAATGGTTTGAAGTTGCCACCCTCAAGTGGGCTTAGAAGATGCAGATTTGCCACCTCAAGTGGGCTTAAAACATGATTTTGCCACGACAAAGTGGGCTTAAAACGCACATTCGTTGAGTCATTCCAATTCAAACAACAAAGCCTTCATCCACAGGCATTAATACAATTAATCATGTAAGCAAATAGCCTCATGGCAAGCATCCGAAACATGGCAATGTGGCAATCACACTCATGCAAGCATGCTAAAGTGTAAAAGCTTACCGAGTACTCCAAGCTAAAACAAAAAAACTAGTTAGAAAAATGCATGATCCTAACTATACAAGATGTCTAATGCAACACATGCAATATGAATTTAATAGGCTCGGCTACTAATATGGCATAATCTAGGAAATAAATTCTTTAAACAGTCAGTACCAACCCATTGATCCAGCCAAAAGCTTATGAGCCTCCCATCCCCAATATTAATCTTTGAGTTGGCCTTAAATAACTCCAGCAACTCTGGACACTTAATAGCAACCCTCAAAATGTCCCTCCACACCATAGAATATCTGGAATTTGCATCTTGATCTGGCCACCTAGATCCACCATTCTGTGGGTACTTACTAAGAATCACTTGTTTCCGAATAGAATTAGATTCACTCCCAAACCTCCACCACCATTTGAGAAGAAGGCATTCATTCATGATTCTCACCTTTCTAATACCAAGACCCCCGTTACTTTTGCTTTGAGTGATTTCCTCCCACTTTACCATGTGAATTTTCCTTCTAAGTTCATCGCCCCCCCAAGAGAAATCTGGACTGAATTCTATCAATCTCTTTGGCTACCCCTTCAGGGATTCTAAACAAAGATAAGTAATACACTGGTAGTGAAGAAAGCACAGACTTGATCAATGTCAACCGACCAGCGAAGGAAAGAAGCCTACGCTTCTAGGAAGCAAGTTTTGATTTGAAATTATCAATGACAGGTTGCCAAGACCTTCTCCTCCTTGGATTAGCCCCCAATGGCATCCCTAAATGCTTCAAAGGTAGCCTATGATGCAAGCAGTTCAATAAGGCAGCAAAATCTTTGGTAAGGTCTTCATTAATTCCAACACCACACACTACACTCTTGTGATAATTTATCTTCAACCCAGACAAGATTTCAAAACATCTCAATATTCTTTTGATATTAAGCACCTCCTCCCTCTTTGCCTCACAAAACAAAATTGTGTCATTAGCAAATTGTAGGTGAGTAATAGTAAGATCATTTGAACCAACTGATGCACCCTTGATCAATCCAGCCTGAACAGCTCTTTGTATCAGAATATTAAGGCCCCCAGCTACAATGTTAAAGAGAAAGGGGGATAAGGGATCACCTTGTCTAAGTCCCCTTTGAGGACTAAACTCAGTTGTAGGTGATCCATTTACCAGAATAGAGATTTTGGCAGTAGAGACACTTTCCTTCATCCATTTGATCCATTTTGAACCAAAACCAAAGTATGATAACATGGAGAAGAGGAACACCCAATTTATTGAATCATATGCTTTCTTGAAATCGAGCTTTAAGATTGTATTGTAATGTATTAAAATAAAGGGCACATTAATAATTTTATATTCAAAAGTAAAAAATAAATAAACAAATAAATAATCAACTAGATAATCGATGTGCTTCTAAAAAGTTACAATAAAAAAATGTGAATGTACCAAACAATATGAACTTGAAGAATTATTTATTTTTTATTATTTGACTTTTGGTAAACTAAAAGTTAGCTTTAATTTAAGAAAGAAAAGGGTAGTCCAGCGGTTGGGACACTCTTTACCAGACCTATATATAGTGTTGTATCTACTTGAAAAAAAAAAAAAGAAAAAAAAAAGAAAAAGAAAGGAGTAAGATTTAAACCAACTACTAAATGGATAGATGGTGTGTTACTGATTGGCGTGGGATAGGATGACTAACAGAAATATCAAAAATGCTATAGACTGAGACACCAATCAAAAAAAAATTAAAAAAAAAATGTATGATTTAGATTTAGTGATTTTTTTTTTTTTTTTTTTTTTGTGGATCTTTTTCATCGATTGGTTTCTTTGTCTCTAATATTGCTAGGATGACTAATTACTATCCCAAAGAATAATTTATATTTCCACTTCATTCATTCATTCATGCATGATTGAAATTCCAGCACCTAGTGCAAGAACCAACTTATATTATGGAAGCTTATGAGAGTAGAATCATAAACATAGTTATGCCACTACTTCCTAATTCAGCAAATAAAATGGAAACCGATTCTAACACTTGTTACATATGCTACAAAATTTTGGTGCCCATATTTTAAATCTGATACAAAAAAGAAAAAAAAATAAAAAATAAAAAGGGTATGAATTGAAGATTGGCATAGCAAAACCAATTTATCGTATTCTTCTAAAGTCAGATTCAATCATTTCGTCAAACTTCTATAAAATCAAGTTTTCATTATATATTTCATCAAATCAAGTATGAATCAGATCTTTTACTAAATTTTCAATAACCATTTTTTCACTTAATTAAATTGATGAAATTGATGAAGGTTTTTTTTTTTCTTAAATTATTTATTTTAGCTCAATTAATTAATTTATTAAAGTTAGACTCTATTATTTACCTCCATTAATAACATATTAATGATATCATTAATATATCCAAACAAATAATTTGTATGATGAGACAGACAAAGATAAGATAAAGATGAGAATCGAAGAACTATTATACCACTATGGTTGGCTTTGCCCTTTTTTGAGTGAGAAGGGAAAATGGTAGCTTTTGAGTTAGGCTACTTATGTATACCATATATGTTAGGTTTTTGTAATTGGGAATCTCGTTTGACAAAACTCTTTTCAGTTGTAATTTTATTCGCTCTTATGTTTCAGTGAGGATGTGAGTGTTTAGATGTGAATTCAACCTAAAGTACTTTTGTTTCTCACTTCGTTGACTATGTACAGGGATCGAGTTTCTCAGTCAGCTAGTGGGGGTCTAGGGGGTAGCGCCTCATGGTGGGTTTGAGGTAGCGCCCAAGCGGGGGTCGAGGGGCAGTGCTCCCAAAGCAAAAATAAAAAATGCAGCTGAAGTTGTTTGACTGCTCGAGTGGTCATTTGTGCTCTCGAGCAGATAAAATGATTATCTAATATTTTTGCAGAGCGTCTGAACTTCTGGAAAAATAAGTTTTATTGCTTGAGCGGTGAATGTTGCGCTCAAGCGATCAGACAACTTAGACTGCAAATGATTGCTCAAGCGGTGTTCGCGATCCAGTTTACTATAAAGTGCACTGTTTGTTCGTTTTAAGATTAGTGTCATCCAGATTATCAGAGAGGAAGAAAAAAAATAAAGTATTTTATATTGAAGGGTGCTTTATGAGTGTTTTCTTGATAATTTAAAAGTGATCAATGGATTCATGAATTTTAAATCAATATCATCAAGGGGTTTGATTGTTTTCTTTTAGTTACAAAAGAAAAAGTTGTTCTTCGGTAGATTCCGAGAAACTTGGGCTTGAAACTTTGGTGGATTTCGGAGTGGCTCATCGTCGTAAATTCAACAATAGCATTGTGGATTCAACGTTGGGCAAGACAATTCCGATGTGAAGACGGTAGACGAAGAGGCACATTGGGGTTGGTTCAGTTGAGGCATGGATTTTCTAGGTAATTGAGGGTACACATGTGTAATTTCTTTTTGTCTACTTCGTGGATTGTTCTATGGTTTTGGCCGTGATTTTTTTATCTCAACTAGAGGCACCCCTATTATGGTTTTTCCACATTAAATTGTTGTATTGATTTGTCTTTGATTGTTTGTTTGGGATTGTTATTCGTTGTTTAAAATTGAAACATAATCACAAATCAATATCTCTAGAATTTTAGATTTTTCAATTGGTATTAGAGCAGGTCACTCAATCTCTTCTTTGTTCTTTTTTTTTTTCTTTTTTTTAAACTTTAAGAGTGAGATCTTGTTTGATTTGTGATAATGGATTTAATTTGTGAAGAGAATTCTATGGTACGACCACCTCTACTTGACAGATCTAATTATCTTTTTTGGAAAGCTCGGATGAGAGCGTTTTTGAAATCTATTGATGAAAAAGTTTGGCAATCCGTCATGTGTGGAAATCTCCAAACCTATGAGGCGCATATGAATTTCAAAAAGAAACAAAAAAATGATATTGCTTTTAGTAGTGTTCGTAGAATTGGAAAGGACTTTGATGAAGATTGTGAGTTTGATTCCAAGATTATGAATGCTTTTGTAAAATAATTTAAGAAGTCTTTTCAAAAAATGAAACATAATCTTGTGGAATCAATTCACAAATCCAAAGGAAAAGAGACTCAAAATTGATCCTAAAATGGAGAAGAAAGGAAAAATACAAGTGACGGCTCAAAGAGTCCAATGCTATGAATACTAAGGTTTTGGCCACTTTGCTTAAGAATGCCCTAGTCGTTTGAGAAAAAAAAAAAAAAGAAAGCTTTTGCTATCACTTGGGATGATGAATCAGAGTTTAATAAGGATGAAAGTGACAATGAGGCTCAAGGTGAAGAGGAGCATGAATAATTTATTGCTTTCATGGCGACTTTTGGAACTGAAGAACGAATAGAGTATCCAAAGAGGCCAGTTGAGAATGTCACTGATGATGAATCCTAGGAGAGTGATGGTGAAGCGCTATAACAATTTTATGAAAAGTTGTATAAGGAGTCTCTTAACTTATCTAAGTTGAATGACAAACTCACTATCAAACTTAAAGCTTGTGAAAGTAAGAATGTCAAACTAAATGAGGAGATTTTCGAGATCAGGAATGATGCCATCAAGATCTCTAATGGTTGACAAGCTATTTACGTAAAACTCTTGACTTGTGAGATAGAGAGGAATGAGCTACAACAAATCTATGCAACATATGAAGAAAAGATTGAAACGCTTGAGATGTCTCAAGCTGCTTTGGAAGACCTAGTCATCAAGAAAGAGGATAAGCTCAAAAGTGCTATGGCTACCATTGGTCTTTGGAACTAAGGATCAAAGACTTTAGACAATATCATTAGGTCTCAACAAATATGTTATGACAAGAGTGGCATTGGTTTTGTGGTGACAAAGAGCAAAATGGAGTGCATTTACATCTCATGATACAAGAACTTAAGGAATAGGGGAGCAAAAGATTCAACATGAGAATGGATTTCTCAATCTTCTTAGAGTTGGTAAGGTCAAAGAAAATAAGGTACACCTTATTTTTATTTGTCATCATTGTAGTATATATGGTCATATTCGCCTTTATTGTTATGAGTTGTATGGGAGAGTGTCTCATAGAGATAGAAGAAATTCTAATACCTCATGGGGAAGGAGACATTTCATTAGTTGTAATGAGGTTATGGGTCAAATTAGACCTCATTGTTTTGATTTGTTCAAGACCAAACATGAAGCGAGTTTGTATTTGCCTGGACCTTGTAGTAGGAGGTTAGAAACCAAGTCGAGACGGGTTCCCATTGAAGGGGAAGGGAACCACAACGTCAAGACATCACCCAAGAGCCACAATACTCACAACATTTTTCATACTAAAGCGGTTTGGATAAGAAAGCTTGATTCGGGTTAATTTGTTTATTCCTTTTTTTTTTTTGAGTTTTGGTTTGTTTGTTTTTTAGTCTTTTGTCTATGTTTGTTCATTTCTTTCTTGCTTTCCATGAAACAAAAGAGAAGATTTTCTTAGTATGGTCTTGGAAGCTTGAAATTTTTGAGAAGTTCTTGGTGCATATTGGAATTGATGAGAATATCCATTGATTCTTAGTGGTTTCACTTTCCTAAGTTGTATTTAGATTCTCTTGCTGGAGGTCTAGCCATCAGATCACTACTAGAATTTGAATTTAGTGTTTGTTGAATTCCAAGAGCCACACACACACACTTTTATCATGGGATCTATGCTTTTCACATGTTGCATCACATTCTTTCATAAGGAATCTTCTAGTGGTTGTGCACATTTTGTTTTCAAGTAATTGTGTTTCTTAGATACTTTTGTGTGTTTTAAGGTACAAATCTGAAATTCCTTACTTGCTTCACCATATTGGTTTTGTCTTTTCCCTTTTGTTCATTGTTTTTGGTGCTTGTGGTTACTTTTAGTGAGTGGGAGTTTGGTTAATCTTTGCAGGGGAGTTTTTTTAGTATGGACTTACATTGATTGGTTTTGTAAGGGAGATTGGTGTTAGTTGGTTTGCATGTTGCTATGCACTGCTTATTTATTGCTTATTTCTCGTATGCTATTAGTTATTACATTATCCTGTCCTTGCTTGTGTGATTTATACTCATGATTTAGTTGACTGGGCTTCCTTTGACAATTCATGACAAAAAAGGAGAGAATTTGGAGAGGGATTTTTTTATTAATGTGTTAGCATTTTTTTATTAGTGTGTCTGCATGTCTTTAAAATTTCCATCTATTCATGCTTTAAGATAAACTTTATGTCTATTGCATTCATATACTCTTGTGTTATTTTGCAGATCACGACACTAATAGCTGTTTTGTAGATCTTGACCTTAAGAAAGCTATCTTAGTTGGTTGTAATGGGTTGGGGTGTTTAGAATTTTCTTTATTAGGTGTGTTTTGTTACGGAATTTCCAAAAATGAGAGATTGTTAGGTTTTTGTAACTGGGAATCCCGTTTGACAAAACTCCTTTCAGTTTTAATTTTGTTTGCTCTTATGTTTTAGTCAGGATGTGAGTGTTTAGATGCGAATCCAACCCGAATTGTGCTTTTGTTGGCCACTTCACTGACTATGTACGGGGATTGAGTTGACTGGTTAACTCACGAGGGTCCAGGGGTAGCGCCCAATTCGAAAGTGGATTCACTAGATAATTGAGGGTACACATGTGTAATTCATTTTTGTTTTCTCAGTGGATTGTTTTATGGCTTTGGCCTGTGGTTTTTTTTTTCACAATTAGAGGCGATCCAATTGTGATTTTTCTACGATAAATTGTGGTGTCGATTTGTCTTTGATTGTTTTATTGAGATTGTTATTCATTGTTTAAAATTGAACCATAATCACAAATCAATATCTCAATGATTTTAGTTTTTTCAACATATATGCAGTAAATATGATTTAAAGATTCCGATTATTCTAACCATCATCAAATAGCTAATAATTTATATATATGTTAACTATTTTTGTTAGGTTTTTATTCTTGGCAATCCCGTTTGACAAAACTCCTTTCAGTTGTACTTATTTTCGCACTTTTTATTTCAGTGAGGCTCTGAGTTTTTAGATGCGAATCCAACCCGAATTATGTCTTGCAGAGAAGTTTGTGATGTTAATGTTTTCCAGATTGCCACTTCGCTAACTATGACGCGGATCGAGCTACCTGGTCAGCTCGCGTTGCCCCTTGGCGGGTCCGGGGCAACGCCCAGGTGGGGTCGAGGGGCAGCGTCCCGGAAGCAAAATGCAAAATTGCTTTCGAAGTTGCCTGTCCGCCCTTGCTCGCTCGAGCGAAGGCTGCGTCTGTAAAAAACCTGAGAAGGATGATTTTACGCTCGAGTGCAGGTTGTTTGGCTCGAGCGAAGCCACTTATGGAAAACACGCGTTTTCAGTTCCTCGCTCAAGCGAGAGAGTCTTCACTCAAGCGAGCTTCGCAGTCCCAGATTTCTATAAGTACGTGTTTCTGTCAGATTTTAGGATTACTTCTTCAGATCTTCTTTTTGGATATTAAGGTTTATATCTGGAGATATTTTGCTAGTTTTCTTTGATGTTTAATTGAGTATTCAACTCATGGGTTAAGAAGAATACATCAAAGGTTTGTTTGTTCATTCTATACAAAAGAGAGAGTTGTTCTTCGGTGGATTCTGAAGAATTTGAGCCTGAAGCTTTGGTGGATTCTAAAGTAGCTCATCGTCAAGACAATTCTGAGGTGAAGACAGGGCTGGAAGAGGCACATAGGGGTTAGTTCAATTCGGGCGTGGATTCGCTAAGTAATTGAGAGTATACCTGTGTAATTCCTTTATATTTTCTTAGTGGATTGTTTTGTGGCTGTTGCCTGTGGTTTTTTTTATCACAATTGGAGGTACTCCAATTGTGATTTTTCCACGTAAAATTGGTATGTCAATTTGTCTTGATTGTTTGATTGGGATTGTTATTTATTACTTAAAATTGATACATAATCACAAATCAATATCTAGGGAATTTCTAGATTTTTCAATTTTTATATACAATTTATGCTTCGGGTTGCCTGATGTCTTTATCTAAGTCGAACCCAAATTTAATTTGGGTTTATGAATTTCTATCCAAACCCATACTAAGTTCAAAAATATATTGTTCATCAAATCTTAAAAAAAATTTAAGATGGGCTCGGGTTATTTGGGTGTACAAATAACACGTTGAAGAGTTAGTAGTAACATGCCACTTGAAGATAATAATACAGGCAACATGAGAGAAGAGAAGACTAGACCTAAGTAAAGGGCACACAAAGATAAAGAAATACCCTAGGGATAATCAATGTAGAATGGCGAGGACAAACAAGGACAATTGGGGAGGTTGGGGGAAGTATTGGGGTAATTTGTCACCTTTAAGAAGGGATGCTATTAATAATATACGAAAATAAAAATAAATGATGATATATCATATGACAAAACAAATATTGGTGAGTAATGAGAGTTAAAGAGATTAAAAATGAGAGATTGAGGTAAAAAAATGAGATATATATTAATGTTTTGGAGTTTTATTCTTATTATATTTAATCAATTAAATTATATATATATAAATTATTTATTTAATATAATCAAGGTATGGACAAGAAAAACAGGGAGGGGCAAACAAATACCATTCCTTTCTATTTTAATTTTTTTTTTTACAGAGGTGGGGAAAACTCACACAAACTAGGGTCGGGTTAGGGAAAATTGCCATTGTTACATCAATGTAATATACGAGGAACCTTGTTTGAGAAGAAGAAATAAATACAAGGGAGAAATGTAGAAAGCTGCATACTCATTAGGGAAGTAATACGGGCAAAGGTTGAGGGTAGACAAGAATAACTAGTTTCTAAGCATTAGCTTTTCAAAGTAAGATTTGGAAGAATCTCATACTTGCACAATGATACAGTGGTAGTGACTTTAGGAATTGGGTGATACGGAGTCAAAAGAATCTTAATAGACCAAGGGAGCTTGACGGAGGTTATGTACTACATCCTCTTCAAAAGACTTGGCCTAGAAGATGAAAACTTGAAAAAAGGTAGATATCCCACTGATTGGATCCAGTTCCAACCTAGTGTGGCTATGAGAAGTAAAGCTACTAGTTCGAAAAGTATTCATTGCCTTCTAGGTTGACTTCTTAGTGGTGGATGTGTCATCATCGTACAATGCCATTATAGGGAAGCGTACAACGCCATCATAAGGAATACTTGGTGTACGATCACAGATTTCTCTATATTTGAATAATACATGGCCAAAACAATAGATTTCTATTGCAAGGGAGCCCGGATCCTCTGCCGTTGTTTCTTGCGGCGGGTTAGAACGATGTCGTTTTGATTATTATTATTATTATTATTTTCAAAATTTTTTGGTCTCCTCTCTTTTCTTTTCTCTATCATTTATTTTGTTCAACAACCCTTACCTAACCTAATAGAGAGACAAACTGAGAGACGAAGGAGAAGGCGACGGCGAAGGAGAAATGTAGAGGATGGTGGGCGACAGTGACTCCGATGGCAACGCGACAGAGGCAAGGTGAGATTGTGGCGGCGACGGGTTTTGTTCCACAACCCTCATCATCATTCTCATTTGTTCCTATTTTATATGTTATATATATATGATTTCTTGAGTTAGATTTGTTGTTGATTTCTTAAATGGGTTTGATAAGTAGTTTGATTTTTTGAGTTTTATGGATTTGATAATTTAGGGTCATTTACAGTGGTTTTCTTCTATGATATTAGATTTTTGTGAATAAGGGATTTTGATCTAATGAAATCAAAAGATATGTTTTTACAATATCTTAAATGGTGAGAAGAATTTGAAGTTGATATGATTGCAAAGTTGAATTTCAGACTATCTACCTGTCACACCCCAAATTCGGGCATAACCGGCCGTGGCGCACAAGGACTCAGCCCAAGGCACACGTAAGCCTAAACATGAACCCAAAATCACAAAGAATAAATGTGATGATAGCCTATAAATAAATAAATCAAAACCCAATCCAATGACAAGTCACAAGTATAATTGATAAAACCAACCACAACCAACTTCCAAAAATATGTACTAAATGGAACACAAATCGCCCACAAAATAAAATAATTCTAAATAAAAATCCAACCCCAATGTATGCACAAAACCCGACATAACAAGCTAAAACAAAATAAATGAATGTCCTAGAGGTCGATGCAATTGAGTCCCCACTATGCCATGAGTCCACTCTAAGTCCTTCTAACACTTGGAAATGATAAATAACTAAGTCAGCTGATAGCTCAGTGAGTAGCAACATGGATAGTAAATACAGTTTTGAAAACAGGGTTCAATTCCAAAATAAGATATATATCACAGAAGCTAGATTGGCATACAGTTTGGTAAAGACAATCTGTTTAAAAAAGAAGGTTCCACAGTTCAACAGCTAAAATACTCATGTCTCTCAAGAACATGATAAATGACATTTTTCACTTAAAACAAATTACAACATGAACACCAATAATTTTCTGGGTACCAAGAAATAACAAGTAATATGCCACACAGTTCTCAAGACTATAAGCCCCGTTGGATCCAATACCGAACTAAGAGTCATCCTTAGGGTGGCAACCTGGGCCTTTTCTCAAAGACGATCCGATTGAAGGTCACCTAACTTAACATAGGTATTTTCCTTACAATCGTTGAGCACTAGAGTCATCACGGCCCAACTCGGATTTGTTCCCTAGTGGCCAGAGTCATCACACACAGTGGAATAATTTCCCTGGACTAAATACACAGATGGTCCCAATAATCAATACACATCAGTTTCGCAAAACATGGTAGTTCATCATTATAAACATTAGGCCAAAACAAACAGGCCCGGCCCTGAGATTTTCGGGGTCCAAAACCGATAATCAATTAATAAATTTCTGGGGCCCTTCACATTTTTTTTTTTCATTGAATGAAATTTTTTTCTGAAAGTAAAGAACAAAAGATTTGTGTCAAAATCACAAAAAATACTTAGCATTACATTACAATAACTAATAACTATCGCTTGATCCTCACTCTTCTTGTATTTTTAGAAGTAAATAAATCAATCATACTTAGATAATCTAATTTTTTTGCAAAATCATTTTCAATGAATAACAATGCTAATTATTTTAAATGGGCCTTTCAATTTTTTAATGGATTAATTTATTTTAAGTTAATTTGGGCCTTCCTTAATTTTTTTTGGACTTAAAATATACTTAATATATTAGACTAAACTATAATAAGAGAGACCCCTTTTTTGGGTCTATTTTCAATGGATAACAATGCTAATTTTTTTTTAATGACCTTTCAATTTTTTAATGGGTCAATTTATTTTTAGTTAGTTTGGGCCTTTTTTTAAAAAAAAATTTTTAAACTTAAAACATACCTAATATATTACACTAAATTATAATAGGAGGGGGCCCTTTTTTTGAGCCAATTTTGAGGGGCCCTAGGCCATGGCCTTGTGGCCTATGCCCCAGGGCTGGCCCTGAAAACAAAGGGTGTGTTTGGTTTGTGTTTGTGGAGTAGTTTTTGAGATAAAAAGTACGAAAATTTGTTTGGTTTACCTTTTTTCAAAAATAGTTTTGGAAAATTGTTTTGGAGAGAGAGTTTTAAAAAAGTGATTGATTTGATGTGTATGAGAGAGTGTGATTTTGGAAAGTAGGTAACCAAACAAAATTTTGAGATTTTTTTTGAAAAAATTTGTTTGGTTTGATTACTCTTGAAAATTTGTTTTTAGAGAATTTTTTCCAAATTTTTTTCTAAAAACAAACCAAACAAGGCCAAATAATTTATAGTATGCCAAGTTCACACATGTTACAGACATAATTTGATTCCATTGATAATATAATAATTTATCAAAATAATTTAGTCCTGAAACAACAATTTAATTTTCCAACAGTTCAAGATAGGGGAACATTTATAAAAATATGTAGCATGAAACTACTCACCTGAAAACAGAACAATGTAATCCTCGAATAGAGTATAAAAGTCCAACTAGTGCCCTGAACCAAGTATAAAAACTATACGTCACTACTAATTTAAAAATACTAAAGAATAGGAACTAAGTAACCTCAAACTTAAAGCGCACTAACACGGCTCAGCCCAACTCACCGTTACTCTTAAATATTATCTAAGTTCATGTTCTTCAAGGTCTAAAATCACCCAAGACATGGGTTCCGATCGAAACTTAACTAAAAGTGACTTTAAGATAAAACAGAGTTTTAAACAAGTTTTTCCAATCTATTTGCTAACTTTGAAAATTACAAAACCCACTCCATCCTATTCGAAAAATTCCAAAACCCTCCAGATATCAACTAATATATCCTAAGTTTCAAACCCAATTGGTTTCACTTGATTTGCTTATCAAAATAATTATCTACTATTAATTATATCTAAACAGGTTATTTTCTGCAGCACTTTAAATTAATGGTTCTCTTAGTACACATGAGAAATCAACGCAAGGCCAAAAATGTACGAAACTAGACTTGTAACCGGTTCTAATGACGTTGATTTGATAATTTTTGGATTTATACCCAAAGAGAACAACACTCCCAAACTTACTGTTTAAAACCAGTTTTCTGGACAGATTTGAACGCATTAGTTTATAGAGATTTTGACTTCCAAAAATTATGAAAAAAATCAGATATGCAATTCAATATGTAATTAATCTATTGTAAAAATTTTAGTTCAAAATTCAATCGTTTGATATGGTTTCATGATTTCTAAAGTTTGCTGGCAGATTAATATTCTTAGGAGCAACATTAGGAATTCAATTAAAATTTCTAGAATACTATCCCAATCAACCAATCCATTCATTTTTCTTCCACCAACTCACAACACCCACAAGCACCACAACTATGTAAACAACATATTATAATAGAACAAGAATAGATTGATTAATACCTTAGAGAGTTGTTGAGACACAAGGGTGCTTTCTCTCCCTCTCTCTTTTCTGTCTCTTGCTCTCTCTTCGTCTCTCACGTTTCTACTACTGCTGCTGCTATAGTGTTGACTATGAACCCTAGGGCTGTTATATATATATATATGAAAACAAAACTCTAAATAATTATCCTTTTTTTATATTATTTTTTTCTCTCCATTAATTTAAATAAAATACAAATATTATTAGATCAACATATGCTTACTAATTTGACACTTATTTATTTATTTATAAATAATAAATTTTCCTTCTAAATTAAAGACTTTCACCATAAATTTATTTTAGGTTTTAAAATTAGTTAAACGACCCTTCAATAATATTTAATTTGCACTTAAAGATTCACAATAAAATATTTGAGATTGTAATATTATTATTATTTAATTATTTACTAAATCTTTATATTTGGGTTCTTACACTACCTGTAGTAATTTGTTGTTGGAGCCATTTTGATGGCCATGAGTGGAAGTCCAGATCATATTTATTTTTAATTTTTTCCCCTAAAAAGGTTGTTGCTTATGAAGAATGGGTACCAAGCATTCACTCAAATTACTATGGCAGGTCCAGACAGGAAGTGTCTCTCTTCAGGTTTGATTTTGGTTTTGATTCATTCACTTCACTCTACTCCTCACATTTTTGTTTGATTTCCTTTTTTAAAAAATTGGGAAAATTTGGGAAGTCTAGATCATATTTATTTTTCCTTTTTTAGTCATGTGCTTAACAGCTTGCCTCGCATCACATTTTATGTGTTTTATCTCTACAGAAAGTGAAAAAATTCACTCTTGACGGAATAGAGCCAAAGGGAAAGTTAAGTCAATGAGTAAGAATGATGGTTTATGATGAGAAACTTGGTTCCTTCATTTCTTTTAATTTGGATAGGCTGACTTTTCTTGAGATTATACCTTTCAAATTGTTTATGTTGTAGCTCAACTTAAAGATTCATAAATAAATTAGAGAATCATATTTGACAGTCACTGGTTGGATGTTTCATTTAGTATTGGAATGAACTACTAAAACTAGATTGTGAACTATAGCCTACTTGGGTCCTATGTTGTTGGGAGACCAAAACTTATGTTTTGTTCGAATTTTAAAGAGGAAATTGCAAATCAATAGACTATTTTTATGAAAAAGTTTATGACTTTAATTATTAAAGTTGATAAAGTATTCCATTAATTTGTAATTATTTGCTTTATCTCTTGGAACATGTTTGATGTATTAGGTGTTTTTAGTAGTATTTGATATTGATAATACTATGGGACTAAGATTGAAATTAGTAACACTTGGAATAAAAGATGAGATTATATATGTTGTATAAGTATTTTTACTTTTTTCTATATGATTGCCATTACTTATTGTTTTTTATGGTATGCTGCAGCTAGTGGAACAAAACAATGTTGTTAATGAGTTAGACAACTATGGTTGGAAGCCGAAACTGGGGATGCCATTTGATTTAGAACAAGACAATGCCATTTTGTTTCTTTGTTTTTTTTTCTTTTTTTTTTTCTTTTTTGGTGTTGAATGGTATTCATGGATGTAATTTTATTTTCTTAGTTGTTAGATAAGATCATACTGAAATTTGTTTGATTAAGTTGTGGCAGTGATAAATTTGCATTCCAAATGGATTGTTGTATTTGTCATTTGTTAATGTTAGAGTTCAATTGTCAGTTAAATGAATACATAATTTCCAGTTGGATGAATACACTTTGCCAATATATGGTTTGTTGCTTGTTTAAAAGAGAGAAAAAAGAGTTGGTTGCTTCAAAGGACAACACATCATTTTATTCAATCAACATTGTCATTGCAAATGTTAATCTAACTATAACATTCATATTAATTGTAATACATCATTCATTTTGATCCAATTTGATTGTGATCAATCTAGGAGGAGATCAAGTAAACCAAACCCACCCATGATTGGGAAAAGATCAAAGAATCCACTTTAATCATACACCCCATGCTTTCTATCGAATTCCCAACTTGTACAAATGCAAAACAAAATGTGCAGCAGTCCATGCAAATACAAAAAGTGTAGCAAGTTGATCCAAGAGGGGGCTAAATGTGACCTCCACTTGAAAAGTGCATCAAATTCTCTTTCTTGTTACCTCTGACTACTATAACAAAATCTGTTAATATTTTCTTCAGCTCACTCTTCATAAAATTGACATGGAAATAGGAAATACTCAATAAGATATAATCTTCATTTGAAATAGCAGTCAAGTTGATCCAAGAGGGGGCTAAATGTGAACTCTGCTTGAAGACTCGAGATTTAGCTCCATACCTCATATTCATAGAGCAGAAAATCAGTATGTAGATGCCATGACCAACACTAGAACTAACCCTCTCTATTTGTGTGTGTTAGAAACTTTGTTATGTTTGTCTATTACTCCTTTCAATTAAAAATAACATTATACACTACTTCTTCTTCCACTATTAGAGTTAATTACATCTCTATTGGTAGCAACATCATCACCACCACTTTCATTGCAGCAGTCAAGACCACAGCACAAAAAAATAAATAAATAAAAAATAAAAAATAAAAATAAAATAAAATAAAATAAAATAATCTGAGGGTGAGGAACTTGTTAACCAAAGTGAAACAACTATATTCAATCAAACATTTTTACAAGCACTTGCAGTGCATCTTAGAAATTCAGATTTCAAACCAAATACTAAGTACATCATACCACCCAGATTTCAAAACAAATAAAATAAATCAAAACAAGCAATTAATTACAAAGATTGCAAATTGCAGCCTCACGATGCTCTTTACAAGCCAACTACTTGCTTACTTGCAAGGAAGCTTCAAATCCATTTGTGTATGTGTTGATTTTTGATTTGTGCCACTCATTGACTTGTGGGTATTGTTTAAGCTTCAAATCCAAAAGTGTCGAAAACATGTGGTCCATTTATCTTTTGTAGTGTGTTCCCTCAGCCAAACTAAATTCAAACACACCTTCATGTTTCCTTCCTTGGAAATCAGTCTAGATAATATGGAACAATAAAATGTAAAAACCAAAAACATAAAAGAGAAGAAAATTACTCATTATAATGAAGACCAAAGGGAGAAAATATATTAGTAACAAAAATTATAATGAGGACCAAAGGGAGAGAAATGGACCTCGTCGTAGCCTCGCCACTGTCACCCTCTTTGTTCGTATCTCACCGCCTCTCCTGGCCTCGCCGCCGCCTCTCCTCGCATCGTTGGGAAACCACGTCACCCATGCTACCCTCTCTGTTCGTCGCTCTCTGAGGGGCTACGGTTCAAAAATGAAAAGGGGCGGAAATGCAAAATAAGAAAGGAAAAGAAAAAAAAAATCCAAAATGACGTCATATTGGAACGCCAAAGGAAACGCCATAGGAAAGGGCGGCAAACGATCTGGGCTCATTGCAAGGGTGAACTATCTTGCAAGTGGTGTGTTGGAAAAGCCCCTTCAATGCCTAAGTTAGAACTAGGATCAATATAGACAAAAGAACACATGAAGTAAAGTGATAATACGTATGTATATAATTAGGTCGAATCTCATTCTCTGTTGCTTTTGCCATCTTTTACAGCCTTTTCACCACATGTTTGGTCTAGCATGGGACTCTTGTCCATCAAGGACTCCTACCCACATGGGCTTATCCCAGAGATTTGGCATCATAGACACATTTTTCACTTGTCAATTGAGCTAATTAGATTGTCCTAATCGGTTGACATTGCTTTCATCGGTCTAACTATGCCATTGATCAAGGGAATCCAACCTGGCTCTCTATTATCAAGTCGTCCATAATCATTCGGAAGCCAATTCAGGTCATAGCAGCTCGTGCCTTGGCCATCGATGTTAGCAAGTCCCAAACTAGGCTCAAGGCCACCAAACTCCCGACTAGCTCCACTCGGTCACTCAACCACGCCTTTATATTGAGCTATCACACAGGCCCATCGTGGGCCTAAGACACAACCTGATAGTCCAATGGCATATGTATGCCTGGTCTTAATTGCTCCCACACTTGGCTACACGAGTTGAAGAAAGTCTTCTAAACCTACCACTAGTTGCTAAGATTTTCCACTAAACATGGTGTTAACAAAATTATGGGAAATCAGATGGCTTCTAAGCAATGTTTAGTAATAACATTGGGAAGCAAGAGAAACATGGCTGCTCAAAAACACATGGAGATGGTGGACGTGTAGCTAGAGACGTGGGAGGAGAACCAACAAAAAGGTGGTCGGAGACTTGAAGAAAGTGCAAATCGAACACAATGATTTGGACAAATATTTCTCACTCATCTCCTCTTTATTTGAGCAAGAACGGTCAAATTTGTTGGCGTTTCATTGTCCAACATTGAAATTTTTTTGCTTGTACTTCCTACAAGATGCTTGGTGTAGATCCCAAGGCTATTTGTTATCTCAGCCTAGATTCTCGCCATGAGATTGTGAAGTAGATCGTCTCCATCGAAACCAAATTGTCAACATGGAAGCCTTGGATGCAAATTGTTCTTGCATCTAAGTACGAAGTAGATCATCAAGTTTGTCCAGAAGAGTTCATTGGGCCGGATAGATTTTTGAACAACATTCTATTTTCAATTCAATTTTAAATATATGTCTATCAATTCATAATTACTAACTTTGGCATCAATGGTGATCTTAGAGATTGTTTGGAAATTCACAAAAAAAAAGAAGTTAATTTTTTACTTAAAAAAATTAAATATTACAACAATTTTTTTACTTACAAAATAATAAATATTTTAACAACTTTCCCAATACAAGCCAACCCCAAACCACCCGTAAGCATAATCAAAGTAAATTTATAAGTAGCGTCATATTATTGTTTTGTGTGTCATGAGTCCTAATAAGATTCACCACAATAGAAATATCAGCTAATTTTATAAGAAGAGGTTCTTTGAGATAGTTCCAAAACCATCGAACCAATCGTTTCCTACACAGATTGGAGTTATTGACAATGTAAAGACGTCTCGCCTATTGTCTACATTTGTGACTTTGTACTAATAATAATTTTAAAATTAAAATATTAAATTTATACAAAGAAAAAGTTACAGATATGTTGTCAGTAAAAGAGAAAATACTTAAAAAAGGGATACATGCAAGTTGGAGAAAGAGGAAAAAAATTATTCAGACATAAGAGTACAAGTGGGTGTGTAATGGAGTACAAATGAAAGACTGTGGGGGTGCAAATGTCACTTGCACCCCCACAGATTGGTTATTTTTTTCCTTTCTCCCACCTGCTTGGAATTCTCCCTTTAAAAAATAGGAGAATTATTTAATAGTTTAACTGAAAAAATACAAAATACAAAACAGGTACAGAACTTGAGTTGCACCCCATCATAGGATTTGCATCCACCATGTTTGTGTAATTTTTTTTTTCTTTCTGTCTCACTATCATGTAGTTTCCTGTAAAAAATTGTCAATAATTAATAGGTGTCCGGAGCAAAGCTAGCCCGTGACCTTGAGGTGAGTTTGAGCCATGAGTGGAAATTTTTTATCTTATTTATTATTTTTTTTTAAGGAAAACAAGTAAAGGCCAATATGTTCTTGCCGCTGAAGAATCATTGAGAGTTTTTTAGCCCAGGACAATGAAGAAGGCAAGAAACAAGCAGTCTATTACCTTAGTAGGTTTTTAAACTCCTGTGAATGTAAATACTCAGCTGTAGAAAAGCTATGTTTAGCTTTGTACTTTGCAGTAATGAAATTAAGATATTATCTTTTGCCTACTGTTGTCTTGGTAATTGCAACCATAGATTTGGTTAAATATATGTTATCTAGACCTATATTAAGAAGAAGAATTGGTAAATGGATTTTAGTTTTATCAGAGTTTCATTTGGAATATGTGCCCCAAAAGGCAGTAAAAGGAAGTATTGGCTAATTTCTTAGCTCATCATCCATGTCAAACAGAAAGTCAAGAAATAATAGAACTTGACACAACTAATATAGAGCCATGGCAAATATGGTTTGATGGGTCAAAAGCTAATGGTCTAGTGGGAATTGGTGTTGTAATTAAGTCACCACAGAGGGCAGAAACTACACATGATTTCTGAATTGATGAAACCACTTGTTTCAATAATCAAGTTGAGTATGAAGCTTTAGTTATGGGACTTGAGATACTTATTGGTCTACAGGCTCATGCAGTTGACATATTTGGGGATTCTCAGTTGGTAATTAATCAAGTAAAAGGAATCTTTAAATGTCAAAGTGTAAGCGTGTTACCATTACCATATTATGTTACTGCGTTACATTTGCTTTCCCAATTCCAAGTGGCACATGTAACTTACATCCCAAGGTTCATGAATCATAAGGCTAATGGCGTGGCCCAAAAGGCTTCAAATTTCAAAAGAAGGGATGATATTCAAATAGACATGAGTCAAGCAACACATCAGAAACTGATACCACCCTTAACTAAAAGAGGCCTATTGGTAGAACTTAATCAAAATGACTTAGAAGAACATGATTGGAGGCATCCAATCATTCAATATTTAACTGGCCCTTCTTTAAAGGCTAACAGGTAACTTAAACTACAGTCAATGCAATTCATAGTGTATAGGAATGCTCTTTATTAAAGGGGGGGTAGATAGACTGTTGTTGGAATGCTTGGGACCAAAGGAAGCATTGACTGTTATGGTTGAAGTGCATGAGTGTATTTGTGGTGTTCATCAGCCTGGTGTAAAGATGAGGTGGTTGCTTCAAAGGCATTCTTACTATTAGCCAACCATCCTTAAGGATTGCATAGAATATGCAAAGGGTTGTCAAGCATGTCAGAAGCATGGTATGATAAGACATGTTCCAGTAACTGATCTACATGCAGTGGTGAAGCCTTGGCCATTCAGAGGGTAGGCAATGGATATGATAGGGAAAATTCACTCACCTTCTTCAACGCAACATTGCTTCAATCTGGTGGCTACAGACTACTTTACTAAGTGGGTTGAAACTAAGCCTTATATGATCGTGGATTAGATAGAGGTGATAGATTTTATCAATGAGTTAATCCACAAGTTTGGTGTTCCACAGACCATAACTGTGGACAATGGGACTGTGTTTGATGGAAACCTAGTAAAGACTTTTGTAGTAGAATTTGGAATTAGTCTTATTAATTCCATATCTTATTATGCATAAGTAAATGGTTAAGCAGAGTCATCTAATAATTCCTTGAAGAAAGGTATGCAAAAGGATGTGAAAGACAATCCTAGAGATTGGCACAACTAATTGTTAGATGTGTTATAGGCTTATAGGACTTCCCAAAGATCAAGCGCATGAGTTACTCCTTATGCCTTGGTATATGGCCATGATGTAGTGCTGCCTGTAGAAATCAACGTCAAGTCTTTAAGAGTAAAATGCCAAGACCTTTTAAGTGCTGGTCAATATCATCAAAGCATGCATTTAGAGTTAGAAGATGTTGATGAAACCAGAATTTTGGCTCTAAATAATATCCTTTTGCAAAAGAAAAAAGCAGCCAAAAGCTACAATAAAAGGGTCCTACATACTAGCTTTGATGAAGGAGACTTGGTGTGGAAAAAAAATACTGCTAATAGGAATTAAAAGCCATAAGTTTGGCAAGTGGTCAACTAATTGGGAAGGACCATACCAAAATTCATAGAGTCTTGCTAGGAGGAGCCTATCATTTAAAAAATTTAAATGGATATGTGCATCCCAAGAAAATTAATGGCAAATATTTGAAACCTTATTACCCAACTGTATGAGAGATGCAAGGAGCGCTATATAAGAGCATTAAGTAAGAAATAGTGAACACTTGCGTAAATAATAATGTTTCATTTCACAAAAATTTAAGTACATTGTGCCATAAATTGGCCTAGAAGTCATTACAATGTTTCAATTATTCCCTTACAATTAGCTCTCTACTCTTAAGTGATGGGAACAATTGTATAGCTGTGTTCATCTCCTGCCTATGACTTGATAACCCCTGGTGGGTAGTATGTAGGTTCCCTGCATTCTGCTCCAAAGCTAGGTTGACTGCTGCTAACTCTTTCTCTAATTCTGTCTTCCTAAGCAAGAGTTGAGCTTGAAGTTAAGAAGTGGAGGAGTGTTGTTCCTTCAGCAGTGATACCTCAAAATGAATGTGGGAAACAAACTCCTTATCTTTTAATAATTCCTTCTCTGCAAGCTTAGTCATTTGGCAAATGTTGATATAAACGTCAATAGTGGTTGCTGCTTGAGATAAATGGTTTCTAAAAGCTACACTAGACTGATTGAAGACCTGACAGTATTTAAGGAATCCATTCTTAATGGTTGGCTTCTACAAAGCTTCGAATAGAATCCTTGAGAAGGTTCTCAACAGCTCCAAGTAAGTTCCCAAGTCTACTTGACGAAGAGAGATGGTCTTAACAGTGGATGAGCTCTTAATTATCTCTAGTAAAGAGTTAGCCAAGTCTAGTGGCTCAATCTCATTGCCAGTTGGTAGGGCTGGTGTAGATGTGTCAAATAAGTTTGCCAACTAAGCTTCGAAGATATTCATCTCCTCTTCAGAAGTGGTATTATAGACTGGTCACTTAAGGAAGGAAGGACTGGAAACATTTGTACAGGAGAAGGGAAAGAGGATTCCTCAGCAGCATCCATTGTCCTGGCTACCAGCAAGTCTAGGGAAGAGGGACTGGAGCTGGGTAATAGAGGAAGAATTGGTGTACCACTAGTGTCATCCCTAGAAGTACCAACTACCACTGAAGTAGGAGTGGCAACAGGTATACTCTCAGAAGGTAAAAAGATAGTCAGGAACCTAAAGGATAGAGGAGTACGTAGGGGTGAAACAATAGACACCAAGCGAAAACTATGCAGCGTAGTAGGACTGGGAGTTGGGGAAGGTAGGATGATTCACATATCAAGCCTCGAAGGAATCAAGGAAGAAGCTATGGGGAATGTAGAGGCAAAGATTGGAAATATGGCTTGTAAAGGCTCTACACTCATTGGAAGATTAGGCTCGACTTTTCCATTTCCCTTTAGGGCTGTTTTTAGCTCAGAAGGGCTCAAGAGTGGCCTTTCAGTACTAGCCGGAGAAGAAGAGACCAGTGTTGAGGAAAGGAATGGCAGGCTAGTTGCTGTTGCATTTCAAAATAGAAGGAATGTTAGGGTAATACTAGCATTGAGGATTTGAAAAACAAAGAGCATTATAGAGTATTGAGGAGAATTACCAGCACCAGTGGTTGTAGTGATGATAATTGGAGAGCTGTGAACGATATAATGTTCAGCAGCTCTACTTTTCCTTGTAGCTTCCTTTTGTGTTGCCTCAGTAGCAGCAGCCTCCTCTTTTGAGATCTTTTGCTTCCTTTTCTTCTCTGATCTTTGGAAGACTATCACCTCATTGGCTTGCTTCCTGTCTACTGCCTTGGCAGCTGCTTCATGAGCAAAATCCATAATGAGTTTGACAGTAGGGGAGGCTAACCTCTTTCTCTTTTTTAGAGGATATTATTCTTTTTCTTCCTCTTATTCCTTTGTGGGAACCTCAGGTGTCTCCTCTACAGACTCAAGCTTGAGTTGGGCCTTCCTTTTCTTTTGTTCTTGTTGTTTGCCCTTCAGTATGTCCAGGGCTTGTGCCCTTTGAGAAGCGGCTTCTTGAGAAGCTCCTATGCCAATAAAAGAAGCAATGAGAAGAAGGACAGTATAAAAGGGAAAAGAAAGGCAAAGAAAGGAACAAAATATATACCTTTCTTAAGAGCAGCCCTAGTAATTCTAAGTGTGGAGGTTGAAATAGCAGGGGTGGAAGCTATAGTGATGCCAGCCTCTTTGGTTTTGGTTGTCCCATCTTGGGATGGCACATTCAGCTCCTTCAGTAAATCCAAGGGGGTAGTGGCAAGATGCACTTCCATATTGGCTGTCCACTAGTCTTGGAATCTTTTCATGACCCCACTGTGATTAATAAAGGGCATGAATTTAAAATTGGATAAATCATGTACCACTTTGAGTGTTGCTTCATCCAACTTGGATCTTGGCACATTCAAATCTCTAGTATCAAGGTTAGAATTGGAAAGGTTATAAAGAGAGACAGGGATCCCTTGAGTAAGCCCAAACTGTCTTGTAAATTGAGAGGGGCAGTATGCCTTATAAATACATTTGTAAGCTCTGGAGGTTAGGGTGCCAATGAAAAGATCTCGTGGAACCAAAATTGAGGCCCACATCTCCTTATGAATAGGCCTAGAGCAGTTGGTATCAGTCAAGAAGATCCTTAACCATGCTGGTCCTTTATTAGCCTCGAAGGGCGAAAGAAGGAAGGACGAATGGAAACTGGAAGTTGGTGGAAGTAAGAAAAATAATAAGCAAAACTGGAGGGATATAAGGAAACTCTAGCATACTTCTCTCCATAGGTGGTGGGTTCTTGCACCAGGAATTTCAAACAATAAGAATGGAAACCAGTAAAGTATGCAAAAAGCCAGAGTTGGAGTACCTAGATAGGACCTCCTTGGTTAAGCTCTAGAGGCCTCTCACAAAACTGAGAACATACCCTATATACATAGCCTAGAACATAAGGGGCCAAGGCTATCCTCTTTTTCAAAGCCAGAGCTTTGGCAAGGGTAACAAATTCAGGCATTATCTTTTGGGACAAGGTACAAAAAAGGAATTTGTAAAGCCAATAGAGAATAAAAGAGTAAAAGTCTCGGTCGGTCCAGGGCCTTCCTTTTTGTTCTCAACCCCGATAAACTCATTTTAAGAGGGGTTCGAAGAAGGAACAATAAAGGAGACCTTAAGGTCTGGGTAATTAGGACAGAAGGGATCACCAACAGGTGACAGCCCTAGCAGATGGCATATATCAAGAACAGTGGGGCTATCATACTACACCAAAATTGAAAGAAATTAAAAGCAGAATTCTAAAAACAAAGAAAGTCAGGGATAAGAAAGGGATCTTCAGGGATTAAAAACCTAGAGAGGTGAATGCCGTCAAGGATGCAAAGGTCTTCTAGGTCCCATTCTCTAGCAAGAACAACCTATTTTGTCTTCAATGTGGGCCAACAGCGATGCGGTTAATTGGCCCTCCAACCTTCTTAGTTGAGTTTTCCTTCATAAAGAAGGTAGTGATCCTCCAAGCGTGGGTACAAGGTAGGAAGTGTAGCAGGAAACTCCTTTAAAATGAGGCCAAGAGCATATTCCTCTTATGCATGGTGGTGAGTGACGAAGATCCTTCCATCAATGGCAGTTTCACCCTTTGGTGCCTAATACTTGGCTATCTCATCGTTTATGTACCTCCTTAGAGCCACTAAGAGACATAAGCATTCAACAACTAGTATGTTTGCGGAGGTAGAAACAACCATTGGTGAGAAATCAAGAGGAATAAGAGAAATGAGAACAAGGAAGGAAGGAGTAAGAGCTGAAGTAAGAACAGGGGCAAGTGAGAGTGTGAGTTAGAATAGACAAGTGAATAGGTAAGAGCGTTAAAATTAGGGCTTTATACCTTGTTGTCCAAGTTGCTCGTTTTAGTCTGATAGGTCAAGTGGTTCCAAGTTATCCGGGTTTTATTTGACCCGTTTGGAATTTAAGAGTAAGTTAGCATTTCGAAGGTGCAGAAAGTTCACTAGAACTAACCACTCCTATATAAGCTACATGCTCCTTGAACACTTTAGGTGGTAAGCCCTTAGTAAGCAGATCTGTAATCATGAGGCCTGTGCTAATGTACTCAATTGACACATGATGACTCTGAACTCTTTCCTTCGTGACAAGAAATTTTATGTTAATATGTTTTGATTTTGACAAACTCTTGTCATTATTGGAATAAAGTTTAGCGCCTTTATTATCACAATAAATCTTTAGTGACTTCTCAATACAATTCACAACTTGAAGTCCCGAGATAAAATTCCGCATCCATATTGCTTGCTTTGATGCCTCATAGCAAGCAATAAATTTAGCTTCCATGGTAGATGAAGCTATGAGTGTCTGTTTGACACATTCCATGACACAACTCCAGCTAACATGAAAACATAACCAGAAGTGGATCTTCTACTATCGAGACAACCAACAAAATTAGAATCTAATGCCTCATTTCGGAATAGGCTTTTTTGGTAACTTTTTGACTTTTTGGCTAAAATATGATGTAAAAAAAACTAGTATTTTGAGATGAGTTTTTGATTTTTTACGAAAAGATGTGCAAAAAGTAGAGAGAATGAAATCTTTGATTTTTTGGTATAGATTGTTGGCTTTTTGATTTTTTCAGTGATTTTTTGACTTTTAGGCTAAAAAGTGACGTTGCCAAATGAGACCTGAATATCCAATCATCTCCAAGTGATCAGACCTTCTGTATTTTATGCTTAATGCATCAAGATTCTACAGAATCCTGAGTCGCTTAAGCTGCTTGTCTGATATATATGATTAATGGCCATCGAGATTAGTGGAGGAGATTGGATTGCTGGAATGATAACAAATTTGTACTATTCTTGATATTTAGGCTATGATACATGGACTATGTTTGTTCGTGGTATGTGTCCAAGTGTAAGAGTCATCTAATTCCCAAGGACACTGGGAGATGCTAAATAATTATATTTTTCTCAATATGCTTTTTTCACATCCAAGTTACAAATGATATTTTTTTTGCAACATACTGTTGAGCATGGCACTGCACCACCGTAATTGTAACTATGGTAGTAAAGAAGGATATGGATTTATTAAATTTAACGGATCATATAGCCCTTGACAAAGCGGAATGGTTAAAAAAGGATTCATGTAGCTGACCCACTTGGTTGGGACATGACTTAGTTTGGCTTGATTTGGTTTATTGTTATACACTATTATGCTTTTGTAGTTGGAGTTTTGTGTGTGCAGGCACATGTGTGAGGAATACTAATTTTGTAAATTTTACTTACAACTGAATGAGAGAGTGATTTCTGTCAGACCTTAGTCTGTTGTTGAGAAGAAAATGAAACTAAGAACACTAGTTTAAGTGCGTTATAAAATTTACTATCAGAAAGAGCTGGTAGGGAGGTGGAAAACAAACCAAGGTAGGTGGAGGGATATGGGCACAAAGGACATGCTAATTAGTTTCTTTTTTTAGCACTTGATTTGTGTATAGATTTCACCTGATAGCTTTTAAAATCAGTTCCATGTCAGTCTTTTTTTTTTTTTTTTTTCAAACGAATCGGGGAAAAGTTTTTTGCAGGGATTATTTATGGGCTTATGTAATATACAATTCTGAATGTACAAAACATTAAATGCCTACTTACGGACAAATATTCCAGGAAAACCAAAACAATGCCCCCCTTGATATTTTTTTAACAAGAAAAGAAGCATATGGTATATTCCGTGTTTTTTTAAATGTACATGCTTTGAACATTGGCTTAGCCATCCCATTTTAATTATAAAAAAAAAAAAATTTGCATTAACTTTTAAAATTTAAAGGAAAGCAACCATATATGATTTTAAATGTCCTAATTATTCTATTCTTTATAATTAATCAATGTATATGCATTGTACTGGTGTGAAGGGCCAACTAGTAGTTAATAAATTAAGATCAACACAAGACATTGCTTTATGATTGTAAACTACTCGCACAATTAGCTACATTTAATAGGAAATTTCTTTGCATAATTCCCAATGCTTTTGGAAAGTATGTAGATTGGAATTATATATACCTCATGTGCAAGTTCCTTATGCAAATAGTGCCTCCGCTTATGAGAAATTGAATGTATTGTGCTAATTAACTCAGGTTGCTTCAAGTGCATTGGGCTTTGGACCCCAATTGGCTATGCAACTGGCTGAACGCTTGTATACTCAAGGTTTCATCAGGTTTCCTTGCTTTATCCCCCATTATGTGCTAGTGAAGGATTTTTATTTTTATTTATTTGTAATTATTATTGCTTGGTATAGGTGGTCAGATTAATGCACACACTTTTGTTTTCCTATTACTTTCAATTAGAAGTTTCTGATATGACTCACTTTTAATGTTTTTCATATATTCTTTCTATCACTGTTAGTTCTTCACCAAAACTATCCTCGGTAAAAGCTTATATTTTATAAGAGTGACTGTTAATAGCATTGAAACCCTCTGGCATTTTTCTAAAGAAGACTAGCTTCTATCTTTTTCTTTTTGCCTATTAGTGTATGTGGGTGTGTGGTGTTTGTGACATGTTTATCAAAATCTTGTTAATGTCTTAGTCTTTATATATTTTAAGTTGGCTACATCTTTTAATTGCTGTCATGGCCCCATTCCACTTCTATATATATAGAGTAGTGCCATCCTTCCTTGTACATATTTTTCAACACAAGCTTTATGGCAAGATTTGTTGCAATATGGTAGTCGAACTCATATTGAACATCTTGAATTGATCCCTTTGGTTCATTGTTTTTGGTCACAGTGGAATCTAATAACTGGACTCTCTCTCTCTCTCTCTCTCTCTCTCTCTCTCTCTCTCTCTCGGGTGCTCCTATAGCTATCCACGTACTGAGAGCACAGCATACCCTTCTTCATTAGACTTCAGAGGCATACTTGGAGCTCTTGTTAATAATCCAGCATGGGGTAGTTATGTACAGACAGTGCTAGCAGATGGTTTTCTTAAGCCGTGATCAGGGACGGATGCAGGTGACCACCCTCCCATAACTCCAATGCATTCAGCCACAGAGGACATGCTAGGCACCGATGCTTGGAGACTTTATCAGTATGTCTGTCAACATTTTCTAGGAACTGTGTCTCTTGACTGCAAATATGTAAGGTAAAAATTGCTTATGTTTTTGTCCATATGTCTAAGAGTTATGAGTTCGTTCACCTTTATTTTTTTACATAGTTAACGGTCTAACATGGCAATGGCAATTTCCTTGATTATATTATTTCGTTATTTTATTGTTTTTATAAATCATGGCTAGGTTTTGGAATTGATTATAATTGAGTTGAGGAGAGAGGCTAACTTGTTTGTAGATATATATTGTATGAGTGGGAAGAGAGGGAAGTTTGTAGGCTCAAGTTGTTTCTGGTTTCTGCACCTGATCCATGTACTATTCTGGAGGACAAATTAGTCTGGTTGGCTGAAGGATCTGGCCTATTCTCTGTCTCCTCTGTTTATAAAAATGAAATTGACTCCCTTAGTCCCTCTCTTATTTCTTGTAAGTTTGTTTGGAACTCATTTGCCCCTTCAAAGGTTCAATTTTTCTGTTGGCTAGCATGGAAAAACAGAGTCAAGTCAGCTGAATTTCTACAAAAAAATTGGAGTGATTCAAGCTAATGCTTCTACTCTCTGTGTTTTCTGTAAAGCTGAGCCTGAATCATCCAGTCATGTCTTGCTGCATTGCTATTTTGCATGGAAGGTTTGGGCTGCTATGATGGATTGGTGGGAGTTGCAGGGAGCTCCTCCAGGTTCAGTCGAAGATATACTTCACTGGTGGGATTGTGTGAATTTGAACAGGAAAGAAAAATGGATATGGAAGGTCATTCCCTTGGCTGTCCTATGGTCTTTGTGAAAGCTTAGAAATGAGTGCATTTTCGAATCTGCTGCGCCTCAGTTAGTGGACCTGTGTGAGTTGATTAAAATCAAAGTTACACTGTGGCTGAAACAAAGATTCAAGGATTTTCATTTCTCTGTACAACACTTTTTGACCAATCTAAGGCAAATAAGATTGAGTTTGGGGAGTAGATCTGTTTTGGGCTGCTGATATTGATCTGATTCTGTTTTGGGTTCTGTTATGGGTTGTTGTTCTAGGATGTTGTTGATCTTCAACATTAAAGTTTCTCTGGGTTGCTGCTGGGATGGAGTTGGGGTTGTACATCTGTATCATGCTTGTAACGCCCTCAAAATAATAACATTAAACCCATCAATATTGACATGCATTGATATATAAAAGATCAACATCCTTCTATTCATCAGGGTAATTCATTACAAAAAGTATTACATGTTAACAACAAAAGCAAATGCCCTATGAGCTTACAGCTTTCTAAGTTAACACTTGGTTACAAAAAGGAGAGTGCTAGCTCAATTACACATTAAGCCCTTGGCTTGAATCTACATGTAATACATCAAAAGAAAATAAGACAACAAAAAGTCTGTCCACCTCTAGCCTCCCAAGCTATGTCCTTGGAGGTGGTATGCTACCTGTACCTGAAAATGATGTCCCATATAGGGTGAGCCATAGCCCAGTAGAAATACACTAAACCAACTATGAACAATGACTAAAAGATTAGCGGTTGATAGATGGTCTATACCTTACATTCTTTCCAAAACACATTTCAATTCCATGACCTTAAAGTCCATGTTCCATTTCATTTTCCGTTTCTTTTCAACTTTAAGTTTGAAAACAAGGCTCAACACTTAGCCAAATAATTTAATGAGGTTGTAACTCATCTTTAAAACACTTTCGTCATTCATAATGGATACACATTTTGATGCTGTATCAATAACGCTTAAACCACTTCCATACTTTATCGAAGATACACATTTTGGTGCTGTATCAACATAACATAGAAACACTTCTATACATCACAATTGATAACGATATACATTTTAGTACCATATCAAATCAATTCAAACACTTCCATAATCAACACTTGATACACATTGTCGTGCTGTATCAATGTCACACAAAATCCGGTTTAGAGGTCCATCCCCATATCTTCCCCTAAACCGTGGAGTACATCCCCTATCTCCTCCCACACAATACATGTATATAAACATAGATCATATACAATCAATCAATACATAAAGTTAATGTATTATTCCAACCGCTATATTCGATAGCATACTCAATTGATTAGTTTTAGTTTGCTTAATCATCATGCATTGTCTACAACAATCAAGACTATCCTCCACCGATAGCGCAAAGCAGTTATTTCTAAACCGAAAATAAATGCACCAATGGATAAAATATCGACATATCAATTTGGTGAGTGGTAGATGATCCAACTGCACCCTTTAATCCCATACATTCCCAATTCCAACATTCTCAATTCAATTTCTCATTTCTCAAATTAATTTCATAAATTAATTTATCAATGTAATTAGGGCATTTTCCATAATTAACCAAAACAACCCTAAGGTTCCATTTTCAACCCATAACCCATCATTTAACTCATTTCTCCGTACTAAACATGCATATAGACTTATATATACAAAACCCCATCTTTCGTAAAATTGCACAAAAGACCCAAACTTTTTCATAATTACACAACAACCTCCAACATATCAAAATACCAAAAATTCAAAGACAAAGCTCATAAAGAGGAGTATGATATCCCTACCTCAAAGCTAGAGCTCAAACGGAGAAGAGACCAAAACCAAAGTGCTCCAAACTCCAAACTTTTCGGATCAAAACGACGCCCTCGACGATCAACACAACTTTTACGAAGGCCGAAGGGAAGGAAGGCACTCTAACTAGATCAAACCCTAGAGAGAAGGGAGTTTCTAGAGAGAGGAGCTCTCAAAAGATCTTTTTAGAAAGTAAGAGAGAGAGAGAATGCAAAAAGTGATTCAAAATTGCCTAACTGCCTTCTGATATACGATAGGTCTGCTCGAGCAGAAAACACAACGCTCGAGCGTCAAGAACAAAAAACTGGATCCGCTCGAGCGCAAGAAGGCCCGGTCGAGCGCCAAGACACAAGAATAAAGTACATCCGCTCGAGTGTGAAGAACCAGTCCGCTCGAGCACAATTTTCCCCCTCCCAGAACTTTTACCAAAAAGTACTAGCCGCTCGAGTGCCAACAAGCCCGCTCGAGCGTGACCTGCTCGAGCGCAAGAAACCCGCTCGAGCGTAGAAAACCAACCTACAGAAGTTTTGCAGGGCACCAAAATACTGGGAGTGTGCAATCTCCGCTTGAGCGCTCTAAGACCCGCTCGAGCGGAACGACCAAAAACTCAGCAACAAGATTTTAGACCAAGGCTCAACCCACGACCTCGAAACAAGCCAACACATCCTAAAACTCAAATATAAAGTATGAAAGGATGTAAACGAGATATAAACAACTGCTAACATCCACGGAACCAAATCCGGATCTCTGTACAACAAGGGGTAAAACCCGGGATCGCTATAATGCTGGGCTGGTTGCATATGTCATGGAATGGTTCTGTTCTTTGCTGGTATAGTTTTGTTCAGGGCTGCTTGTATGGTGTTAGGGGAGTTTAACTGTTCTATGCTTTCTTCTGGGTTGGTGCCTTACCAACTGTTCTCTATCTTTTTATTGATTTTGTCAATGTTTTTGCTTGATCATTATCAATAATTTTCCTCTTTGGCTGTTTCAAAAAAAAAAAAAAAAAAGATATATATTCAAATTTGACTTTTTTTCACATTCAGCAAATTTTGTGGCTCAAGGATGAATTTAATGCAAAAACAATTTGGATGATTTCTACTTTCCGTTTATCTACAATTATTTCTTAATTTTTTAAAATGTTTGTTTAGCCTAAATCTGTTACTTTCAACTCCTGGAGGAGTTTTATAGTGTCTGCATGGTTGAAATAATCCAAGCCATTAAGTTGTGTAGATTGCAGAATAAAAGCATGATAAGTAGTACATTTACGATATCTAGCTATATTACTTTGTCTGCTCAGCTGAATTAAATAGACAACTGCAAGAGCAATGTTCTTAATACGTATAGCAGAAAGATAGTAACCATTGGTTGCTTAAACGAAGAAGAACCTAGTGGAAGAGCATTGTTACTAGTTGGGCAACAGGGAGATGATTACCATTGCCCAGAAAATTCGAATCTGAACCCATATTAAGAGTATGGTTCTATGGAGACCAGGCTATAGTCAAGTGATGGGTAGTTTTTGGATACTAGTTAGGGTCATGATGTTGATGGTTGATAAGGAAAATGGGACTGATACCCTGGTGACTGACAGGCTTGTTGTGGATAATCCTGTGAAGGATTAAGCCAACTGAGGAGATTGTTGAGCCAATTAAAGATTTGCAAAGGCAGTATGGAGAGACTCAACAGTTGAGCTAGCACACCACCTGGGTTACTGAAGAGAAACATGCCCAACACCGTTGCACAATTGCTAGAAGGAACTAGAGGGCGCTAATATAACCATGATGAACTTCAGAACCACGATTGTTATGGTTGTGAAAACCCTAGTTGCAATTTGAATTCCTATTATGTCTCCCTCGATGACCAATACTAGTACTCTAGACCCAAGATGGACAAAAGAAGACACCTAGTTACCAAATTACTGTTGGGACAAGACACTTTGTGGTGGTGAAGTGGGAACCGATGTCTGTGCCTCAAACAATAGAAGGAATTCTCATAGATCCTAAAAACAAAGGATAAAAATGGAAAGTGTAGCAACTGTAATCATCTTATAACTTGGACTTGGACCCAAACCATGAAACATAATTCTCTAAATCATCGTTGGAGACCGGCTGACCAATTGAAGCCAAGGAATCAACTAAGGACTTGGCATATAGTAGGTATTCAGAAATGGACTGGTTGTCCTTGGTTGGAGATGATAGGTGGAAGCAAAGTGTAGACATGTGGACAATATTGGTGGGTGAATGATGCTCGAGAGAGGTCCAAACACAGCCGTAAAGTATGAAGACTAACAATTAATCCCAGCTTAGATAAGGTAGCATTGAGGAACTAATGAGTGTATGATCAGTGTGATACCAAGATAAATACACTGGATTTTGGACGGCAGGTTGGCCAGCAGTGGTTGGGAGAAACTCTGGAGGCTATAGATAGGATCTGCCAATGAAGCGATAAATTTTTTGGCCAATAAGTATTGAGTTTATCTGAGAGCACCAAAGAAGGTAATTTGAATCATTCAATTTTGTAGTTACCATATTTGTAATGAGAGGAATTGAGAACGTAGGACCCAAGGCCATAAAATTCATAGGCATGGACAATGGAGAGCTAGTAAGCTAGAGGAATTGGAAAAAGATGACATGGCTTGACAAACAGAAAGAAAGAAACTGAAATAAATAAAATATCTTGTTGAATGACTGGGAGGTCACTGTAAGATTTCTGAAAGCTTTTCTATATTCAATTGTATTTTCTGAACAAAGAATACATCATTTATATAAAACACTAAATCCTAATCCTAATCCTAATCCCAAACGAATACATCACTGATATAGAATTCTAATAGATATAGAACACAAATCCTAAATAGGAAACAAGAATACACCTAAACCAATCCTAAATAGGAAACAATAGTCACATAATATAGAATATACTAATATTATTCTCAAACTCAAGGTGTTTGGGCAGAAGACATTAAGAGTTTGCCAAGAAGAAACTGAAACCGAGCAGCGGTGTGAGTCTTGGTAAAGAAGTCAGCAAGCTGCAGAGCCGAAGAGACGAAAGGAAGTGAGATAGAGCCAGACTGCAGATGCTGACAAACAAAGTGACAATCAATCTCAATATGCTTGGTCCGCTCATGGAAGACAGTGTTATGTGCAATCTGAATTGCACTGCGGTTGTCACAATAAAGGGAGGTCGGGGAAGACTGAGGGACGCCCAAGTCAGAAAGAAGACAACGAAGCCAGACAACTTCAACAATAGCATGAGCCATAGCACGATACTCAGCTTCGGCAGTAGAGCGAGCAACAATTATTTGTTTCTTGCTTTTCCAAGAGATCAAGGAATCCCCAAGAAACATACAAAAACCAGACGTGGACTTGTGATCAGTAACATCACCAGCCTAATCAGAATCAGCATAGGCCACTAAATCCAGAGAGGAAATAGAGGGCAATAGTAAACCTTGAAAGATAGTACCTCGGAGATAGCGAAGAATCCGAACCAAGGCAGCCCAATGTGTGGAGCGAGGAGTAGAGACAAACTGGCTAACAACATGAACAGCATAGGCAAGATCAGGACTAGTAACCGTCAGATAGACTAAGTGTAGACACCCCATTTTTGACCGCCCTTAAGACTTGGGCGCGACTGATGGTTTACTTGGTGTTGGAAGGTGTGCAGGGCAAAGGTTCAATTTCTTCGGCAAGAAGAGAGACAAATCTCAGCTTCACACCCCATTTTGGACCAAAGCTATTTTGAATGGTTTGTTAGACCTTAAAACCCTCTCTTTCAAAACATTTTTGAAATAAAGTTTCTACAATGTTCCGAGGCTCACATTTTGTCAAACAATGCGCTTTTCGATAAACCGTGCGAGGACAAAGTGAAAATGAATGAAAGAGAGATGAAATCTTTGAAAAATCTTTCAAAACACCTTGCTTAGGGGTTTGAAGTTGAAGAAAGGAGGGGAAGAGAGAAGAAACCAAGTTGGAGAAGAAGATAGGCAAGAATCGCTAAGAGAAGAACGAGCAGTTCTTGATAAATTAGGCTTATCTATCTATGCACTTGGAGTTAAGATATGAGGCCACTACCGTTGGAAAGAATACTTCCGGGGCTTCATTTTTCACTCAAGAATCTCTTAAAGCCGAGTCCGGATGGGGGAGATATGATTGGTTGAAGTTGGGCATCATCCCGGTTAGATCGAAACTGAGCAGCCTCCACCAAAACAAGCATAACTTTTTGTACAGTTGGAATTTTGATGCAAGTCTGGTGCCATTGGAAATCTTACTTCCGGGGCTTCAATTTGGACACAAGAATGACCTGAAAAGGAGTTCATATGAAGAAGTTATGCCCATTTGAAGTTGGACCTGCAGTCTGCAGAGCAGATTTTTCCTGCCGACCGGCCAAATAGATGGCCGACCGGCCAGAAAAGTTGGCCGACCGACCAAGTTTGCTAGCCGATGACCTTCCGGAGTATTCTACAGATTGAATGGATGCTAGCTGTGCCAGCTGTTCTCCACTTGACCCACTGTCCGAGGGTGTGTCCTTTTGGGGGGACTTTTGAATTTGTTTTTCCCCCCCTTTTCTTGGCCTCTCTCCCTCTATATAATATACACTCCACCACCATTTTTAAGGGTTACAAAAAACCAGCTGGAGCATTATACATACAACCTCTATATCTCTCATCCAAGCCTCAAAATACCCTAGTTCTTGCACCATTTGCACTACAACCCATAGCACAAGACCTCCATCCTCCATTCTAGCACTTTGGGACTGTTTTGCAAAGCTTGAAAGCTCATAAGTTTGGTCCAAAAGCCCCTGATTCGCTGCTCTTCAAGGGTAAGCCTCTATTCCCCTTAAACTTGCATTTTCTTGCTTCATTTATAAGCTATGCTTGCAAGCATTTCTGGACTTTGTCATGAACTAAAAAGTTTCATATTTTAGGCTCATCTTCATGTTTGTATAAGGACACTTTTCTGTTTGAAGCCATCTACTATCTCTTGTCTCCTATTTCTCTTTTAGGGCCATTTTTGCATGATATTTTAGCCCTACTTGTGAATATTTTAGAGGTTTTCTATAAACTGAAAAAAGTCATGTTTTGACCTCCTCTTTGAGTTTGATTGAGGCCACTTTGCTGTTTGAAGTCACCTCCTTCCTTACATGCCTTATTTCTTCATGCTTTGAGCCATATTTGTGAGCACTTGCATTAGCCATGGTTTGGCCTCTTAGCCACTGAAATCCAGTGGATTTTCAGTGTCTTGAAGGCCAAAATCAGAGGGGGGTGACCCCCTCTCTCCTTCTCTTGTTTGGTGGCCTTATTGGCCTTCCAAAGAGACCCTATCTTGCATGTTTCCTAGCCACATTTCAAGGTCAATTTGGTAATTTTTGGAGCTATCATATTTGATTTTCAGAGTTTTTTGTGCCATGCTAAGTGTCCATCTTTTGTGTGCCTAAGAATCCCTTGGATAGCTCTCCAAAGGAGCTCATCTTTTTTGCATGTGTTGGCTTCATCACAGTGGTTATTTGGGCCTATTTTCACATGTTTTATTCACTGATTTTTTCTGGTTTGGTGAGATTCCATGTGCATCCTATACTTGCCATATAACTCATGTTTGCTAGCCAATCTTGCATGCTATTTTAGTCCATCTTGCTAGCACTTTTTGGCATATCTTTGAACTGGAAATGTTCATGTTTTGAGACTGCCTTAGCTCTGTCTTTATACCTCATGATCAAATAATGCATGCTTTTTATAGCTATAAGTCATTCCATGTGCCTAGTTTTGAGTTTCGGGGTTCGTCTCATGCATCGGGTGTCTTTTTTCCATGTTTTGGGGCTGTTTAGCATTATGTTTCAGTGCTGAAATCACATGTTTGTATGCCATATTGCATCCCTTGCCATGCCTTGGTAGAGTCGCATTTTATGCCTTAGGTTCGGTCCTCGGTTTGCGTGCATGTGTGCACGCATTTCGATTGTCTCATTTTCATCTAATGGCCACTGATTTTGGCATGCTTGCGAGCTATCCGTGTTAGTTTAAGTCCATCATCGCATGTTGTTCATGCAATGTTTGCTTACATGTTTAGGTTGCGTGCCTAGTATACATTGCTCATTTGCATGTTCATGTTGCATACTTAGCCTCCATGCCTAGGTTGCATTTCATTGAGCATGTATCCCTCACCTCTTGATCAATCATGATAGGGGTTGGGGCCCTTTGATGTGTTTTGTGCTTGCATTTCATTTGATATCGAAGTTGCACACTTGGCTTTTGGGCCATCATGCATTGAAATGCGTGATTGATGGCCCGAGGGTCAAGGGCCATGCTCCCTTGAGTCCATTGCATGATAGGGAGTGTGTCCGTGCATACATTTGCTTGAAAATTCCATGCCATACACTGCTTGCCCTCTGTTGCTGTCAACTACAGGTTTCAGCAAGAATAATTGGCCAGCCGGCAGTGTTGAGTGCCGACCGGCAAAACATGACTGGCCGATGGCACAAGTCTTGGCCGATAGTACCATTTCCATGGCCGGTGGAATTTTGTCCTGGCCGGTGGTATTCCCTAACATCCAGAGAGCATACTCTTGGACTTTGGCAGTCCTTAGAGGAGCAAGGCAGTGTTAACAGAGGCAGTAGTGCTATGGCAGCGAGTTTCCGGGCGAGACGAGTCAAGCATGCATCATTCACGCATCCCGAGACGGGGCTGTGGCCACCTTCTTTCTGCACTTAATTAGTTAATTAATTAGAAGTTTTGTAATAATTAATTTGATATTATTTATTCGGACTGTAATATTTATTCGGACCCTCCGAGCGAGGGCAATTGTGTAATAAGTATGCGTGAGTGTGTTATGTCTTCCAACCCCACGTCTTTCTTCCCTTTTATTTACTAGCTTTCGATGGTTAGTCTAGGGCATGTTACAATTAGCATACAGTATGACAGCATGTTTGCATCCATTCATTCGTTTTGCATGCACCGGGCTCGGCGCATCATTCTAACTGCATTTGTATTTCAATTCCAAATTGAATACGTGTTAGTTGTAACATTTCACATCTCATTGTAGATTAGCCGAGCCTATCTTAGTTGCATTTTGCATGTGTTGCATTAGCCATCTTAACATGAACTAGGATTATGCATATGATTACTAACTAGTTTCTATTTTGGCTTGGAGTACTAGGTGAGCTTTTATGCTTTAGCATCCTTACATGTGTGTGAGTGTTTCCATGACAGCATGATTACCATGAGGCTAGTTGCTTATGTGATATAACTGCTTGAATGCCTGTGGATGGAGGTTGAATCACCTAAATTGGAATAATGCATTAAAACTGTGAGTTTTAAGCCCACTAGATAGTGGCAAAACCATCTTTTCTAAAGCCCACTTGAGGGTGGCAAAATCTGCATTTTAGCCTACTTGCGAGTAGCAATTTTCAAAACAAACATGCAATGTTTTGTTCCAATCTAGGCGATTTGGTCTATACTTGTTTGCTGTGCACATAACATAGTAATTCTAGGCTAATAACCGGAATAAGAACACATAACGTTTTCAAAATCGGATATCATGGTTAGTATAGGCCGATCTTCGGATCGGGCGAGAGGGGGTGTTCATAGCTGACCTTCCCCAATCGTACCCAAGTTCCTGAGCTGAGGCAACTTTGGTGATGACGGACATGTGGCCTTTGGCACCGAGTCAGGGTTTCCTAAATTTCCCCATTAAAAATATTTAGGTGGCGACTTTGTATCTGGCAAAGCAGTCCATGTTTGGCACTTCTTTCAAAAAATCTGTTTTCTCAAAACGATTTGCCAGATTTGGACTCTTTGGTTCAGCTTAAGAACCGTGACAATTTGAGTCCAAACTGTAGTAGACCCACAAACGAACAGAACGGGAGTCATCCTCCCGGGGCGTTCGGGGATGTCTATAGTTTCTGGCGACTCTGCTGGGGATTTAGAGAACTTGACTCGAACTCGTGATATCTTGTTTTGACTACACTTATGTGTTTCTTTGCATTGCATGTGCATTGGTGTGCCTAGGACACCGTGTTGGCCATCTGCTATTCCTGAGCGGTTTGCCGGAGGCTTGACTTTGTCAAAGCATGCCATAAGGCTGACTGGTTGCGAGCTCTGCCAGTATGGGAACACAAACCCCGGTTTTGCCGGGGCGCCCTTTTTGACCATTCGACCTAGTGCATATTCGGAATCCATAGTGACCATTCCAAACTAGGACAGGTTGTTTACCCGATATAGGTTGTTTGAAACCGCTGCGTGCGTAGTGAAACTCGAGCTCCTGACAAAATAGGACAGGGAAACCCTACCCCAACTTAGGGGTGTTTTGGCTCTCTCTTACATGTTATGTGCTTTTAGAGTGTATCTCTACAGGGAATGCATGTATCAGTTTGCAAGTATGGGTATCAGGCCTGCGGGCATCAGTATTTGGGGAATCAGTTTTACCTGAGGGTATCAGATTTGGGACAGTTATTTGGGGAACAGTGATCAGTATTGAGTACAGTTATTCCACTATGCTCATATCCGTTCCAGTGAAATTGAGCTGAGATGCTGTCTGTTTTCTCTTTTGCTAGGTAGTCCTGGAACTATAGCTTCAGAAGGCTCCACTATCCCCTAGGTACATTGGACTTGTACTGTTAGACTTTGTCGGGTCAGAGATTCAGTTCAAGGGCAATCAGTGTTCCTTCACCAGAGACAGGGTAAAAATGCCAGTCAGGCACAGCTCATCAGTTCAGCAGATCTCGGATCAGCGGTCATTATCCATCTCACCCGTGCGTAGTTGGGTTGAGATATCTGTTTTTTTTTTTCCTCAGGGAGATATACCGATAGATCAGTTAGATCAGGCCAGTATGGCGGCAATGAAGAGATGGTGCGCCAACTCCAGGATAGTATGAAAGCCATGCAGCAAGACGCTGCCCGTCAAGCAGAATTCGCCAAGCAACAGGCTGTGGTCATAGCCCAACAGGTAGAAACAATTGCCAGGTTAGAGCAGCAAACTGGAGTATCTACTTCACACCAGGCTCCTCCCCCACCAAGAGTTCCCATACTCGGGGAGGCGACCCACGTCCAGAATGATATGGACATTCCAGTCGGGCCGGCTCCACCCCCGGTTCTACCCCAACTATCCAAAACACCCACCAACCTACCGGACTCCCCCTTTGAGTTTGAGACGAACCCCACAGCATTAAAGGTGAGCAAACTTGAAAAGCTGTTCAAGAAATCTCAAGGTGTGAAGTCCATTCCGGACATTGAGGACGGGTATACCGATGCAGCTGTGACGCTGCCGGACAGATTTAAGATGCCACACATCGATCGATTTGATGGATCTGGGGATCCCATGGTGCATCTCCGGTTGTTTTCGGACATACTAAGGCCGATGGGCCTCACTAGATTACAGAAGCTTTCTTTATTCGGCCGAACCCTGTCGGGTGTAGCAGCCATCTGGTATGCAAAACTGGAAGACGATGTTAAGAGGAATTGGGATGAGATGGCCAAGGCTTTCGTCGATCAATACTCCTATAACACACAAATCGAGATTACGACCCGTGATCTCGAGATGACGAGACAAGAGGCTAAGGAGAGCTTCTCAGAATTTGTGACCCGATGGAGAGCAAAGGCCTCAATGATGACCATTAGGCCAACGGATAAGGATCAGATTCGAATGGTTGTGCGCAACCTCCAACCCAAGCTCATGCAGAAGATGATCGTTCTCCCTTTCCCCACCTTTTCAGATTTGCATAAGATGGGAGTGCAGATCGAGGATGCTTTGAAACAGGGCCTGATTGACAATGACAGAGAGCAGCCCAGGAGGGCGTTTTCCTGCAACTCAAGTGCGACCACCAGCGGTGATGTAGCTGAAAGATCTTCTGAAGTGGGCATGGTCACCACCACCACACCAAGAGCAGCCACCCCCTTTGTTGGTGCATCCATTTCAAACCCCCGAACTTCAGACTATCTACCCCGAGGCCAGAGGGTTTTCACCCCACTCTATATGCCTTTGTCAAAAGCTCTAGGGGGCCTACTTAGGAAAGGACATCTGAAACCGTTAGAGCAGCGGCCTCTACCCGATCCTCTCCCTCCAAATCATGACCCAGCTAAGTACTGTGCTTTCCATCAACAAACTGGTCATGACACTGACAGCTGTGTCCGTCTCCGCCACGAGATACAAAATTTGATTGACAATGAGGTCATCGTTGCACCAAGCTCTGCAAAGTCTATCGGCACTTGATCAGTGAACTTGTGGAGGATAATGTGACTATGTGATCGGGGGATGAACCACCTGCGAGCGACGCTCAGTTTACTTCAGATGTGGCGTATGGCACGCATTGTTTTGAGCATTTGCGAAAGCTAGTTTTTGTACGCTCTGGCTTGGGTAATGAGTCAGTTCTATCGTTTTTGTTTTGAGTCTGTCTCTTTGTTTTGAGTCAGTCTTTTCATACTGAGTCAGTTAGGGTCTGTCTTGTTGTATCGAGTTAGTCCTATTGTACAAAAGGTTGGGTGATTCCGGGGGTGTTACCTCGGGCGCACCATTTGGTTTCGCTTTTGTCTTTTCGTTTTGTTTCGAGTCTGTTTCTGCCAAGGAGCCAGTTGTGCCAACAGATTTTGAATGAAACAACAGTGATTTTCACGCTCTCGCGTTTGCCTTGTGCCAGTTATGCCGGAAGTTCTGAATGAGATGACAGTATTTGACTAAGAACTCTGTCTTTTCTGTGCCTTGAAGTCATTGTAATGACCTAAGTTTTTCAAAACCTTTTTGAACACTGCGGTGAAAACGAAGAGGGAAGAATTCCTCGGGATTTGCAAAACTTTGATTAATTGAGAGAAAGAGAGGCGTGCTAAGCCCTTAATGATTGAGATCATGCTTGTTAATGTGAGTACTGAAAAGGATCCTGGCTTGATCCAGATTGGCTCCACATTATCTTCAGCGCGAGCGATTTGTCGCTTTCTTAAAAACTTTCAAAAAAAATGTTTTTGCGCGATCCTGCGAAGACCTGCGTGGAATTGCTCTTGAGATTGTGCAGCCTAGGATCACTCTCAGCCTCAAGATTCAATCCATTTGTTTTCGAACCTTGAACCCATTCAGAACGTTCAATGGTCAACCGCAATGTGAGGCCTGTGTGGCCAGATTTGAAGCAGCCCTCGAACAAGAGGCACCCAAAGTCAGATCAAGAAGATTAGATCTCATCAGAAGAAGCTTGCGAAGCTAGAACATCAGCCATTCTCCTGAATTCAAATGATTTCGGGATCTCAAAACCATTTGGCATGGACTTGTTATACTTTTACCCTTTGAGAGGCTCGCTGGGCCGAAAACCCAGAAGGGCGACCCAGGCAAAAGTTAGAGCAAGAAAAAAAAAAAAAAAAAAAAAAGAGAAGAAGAAAAGAAAAATACAAAAAAAAAATGCAAAAAATATACAAAAGAAAAGAATATCAAAAAAGAAAAGAAAAGAAAAAATTGAGAAAAAGGAAAAAGAAGAACAAAGCTCGCAAGGTCGAAAACCCGCAACGGGCGCCTTGGCAAAAGTTAGAGCCTAAAAAAAGTGAAGGTTAAAACACCCGAGTGTACCTTAACCCCGAACTACGTAAGGCTTGATTCCCATGTTTGGGATACGTAGGCAACTTCACTCTGAAGTCCAGCCACAAACACCTGTAAAACAAGTGTGCCCATGTATTGGTTTTGAGCATCTTTTCCCTCTCTGAAGCTAAGGATTTGGTTGTGTTCGTCACCCTGAGGACTGACTACAATGCGCTGCGGCGCCATTCAAACAAGGGGCAACTTTCCCTTGCCATTCAATGCACTGCGGTGCCGTTCAAACAAGGGGCAACTTTCCGTTGCCATGCAGCTCTCCTTCAGACAAGGGGCAATTTTCCATTGCTATGGGTCCGAGGTCGTGCATCTCAAGAGTAGGTTCCGTGCTCGTTGAGCAGTGGCCGTTTGCAAAAATAGTTTTTGAGAATTTTTACTAAGGTTGACTAATTCTCTCAAAAATTATTCCATTTTTCTAAAACTGGACCATTTCTTGGACCCAAAAAAGGAAAATTTTCAGTGCTCATAGCTTGACTTGCATGATTTTGAATCAAAAAATCAAATAAGCATGTTAGTCTAACTCTCATATTGATCAAAACTATTTTAGTAGAAAACCAAAACAAAAAATAGTCAAAATGATGAACTATGGGCACATTTGAGTCAGGTGTTCTGTCTTTTCCCCATTGTCAACATACTTGCCAGAAAGGTCACTCTATTTGCCAGGAAAAGGGCACAGCAGGAGCTAATAGAAAAGGGCTGAAAGCTCTCTCATCCTCCAAGCAGCGAGGTATCGAGCCAAGTGCGAAGCACGAACTGGAACGGATCAAGATATTCCACTCCCTCATCCGGACAGATCTAATCATGTCCAAACTCTCCAGCAGGGCATCATCAACCGATGTTAGCTGAAGATTTGCTGCACACCCAGTTGTAGCGCAACCCCTCTGTGGGAGAAACTCACTGTTGTGAGCAGAAGAAAGAGAATCTAGCAGAATGCTAGGGGCATGAGCCCGCAACTTCCTGTTCATCCATCAACCACCCCAGGGGAGGGATAAAAAAATAAGAGATTGAACAATAGAGAGATGTACGATGAGAGAAAAAGTGAGAAAAGGGCTTTTTCAGAAAAATAGAGATTGAGTGCCAGAGTGATGTAAGAATCACAAATGAGAAAGGATGGGAAACAATACTCGAAGAAACTGGCTCCTCGCAAACTGAGAGGTCTCTCATCTTAGTAACACGTCTGTGTGTCGTGTCTTTTGTTTTGTTGGTCTCGATTCTTGTTTTGAGTCATTTCGATTGTCAATGGATGTGTTTAGGTTGTTTACCTTTTTGTTTTCCGTTATTGAGTCTTTTTCGCTGTATGCAGTTGTAGGCTCAATACCCGGTCGAGAACTCATTTCTCAATTTCAAAAAAAAAATCATCTTGTGCTCAGAGTGCTGTGCCATTCTCCACATTTGTGCAAAACAGTATTTGTTCTTTAATAAAACTGTAGGGTTCAACCCAAGTCATGTGAGAACAGTAGAACAAGGACCTATCTGAAGCTATATAAGTTCCAGACTGCAAAGCAAAAGAAAATAGGGAAAATCAGAGCATCTGGGTTTGTTTCAAATTCCGTGATTGTACTCCGGGTGTACCTCTTCAGGCCTTGTCAGTGTTCCGAAGAATGAGCGTGCCCCTACTCCAAGCTTAAGCCTGCTTCAAGTCAGAATGGCAATTAAAGCAGCAGTAGATGTTATCTCTCGCCAATATAAACAGGGTGTCCCCTTTTCGCGCAGAGTGTGTTGCAAAGTCCTCCGAGAGGTAAATCAGAGGTAACAGAATACATGTTTAATGCCCCCATACTTGCATAGAAAATGCATTTTATCGCACTTTTTTTGTGCACCTCACTTGCGTTGTCACGCACACTCTAGTTGCATTGTCATGCACCTCTTTAATTGCATGCACCCACTTCACTTGCATTGTTATGCACCCTTCCACCTGCATTATTATGCACTTCTCATGCTTGCATTGTGATGCCCATTCCAATTGCATTGTTATGCACCCACTTCACTAGCATTGTTATGCTTATCTGTTGCATTGATTATGCACATCTATCTAGCATTGTTATGCTCATTACTTGCATTGTTATGCACCTTGTCACTTGCAATTGTCATTCTTTCTCCTCGCGCGTGCGACAGGTTAGACCTCCTCTGGTTTAGAGCATTTGGAATACGTTCCAATGCTTATACCTTTCTGAAACACCGGGATACGTCCCTACGTTTCTCTTTCATTGCGGAACACCGGGATACGTCCCTATGTTTCTTATTCCTTGCGAAACACCGGGATACGTCCCTATGTTTCACTTTCCTTGCGGAACACCGGGATACGTCCCTATGTTTCTCATTCCTTACGGAACACTGGGATACGTCCCTATGTTTCTCCTTCCTCCTAAAACACCGGGATACGTCCCTAAACTTTGGGATGCGTCCCTAAACACTGAGATTCGTCCCTATGTTTCTCCTTCCCTCCGAAACGCCGGAATACGTCCCTATGTTTCTCCGACCTTTCCGAAACACCAGGATACGTCCCTATGTTTCTCTTTCTTTTCTAAACACCGGGATACGTCCCTATGTTTCTCCTTCCTTCCGAAACACCGGGATACGTCCCTATGTTTCTCTCTCTTTTCTAAACATTAGGATACGTCCCTATGTTTCTCCTTCCCTCCGAAACACCGGGATACGTCCCTATGTTTCTCCGACCTTTCCGAAACACCGGGATACGTCCCTATGTTTCTCTCTCTTTTCTAAACACCGGGATACGTCTCTATGTTTCTCCTTCCCTCCGAAACACCGGGATATGTCCCTATGTTTCTCCGACCTTTCCGAAACACCGGGATACGTCCCTATGTTTCTCCTTCCTTCCGAAACACCGGGATATGTCCCTATGTTTATCTCTCTTTTCTAAACTCTGGGATACGTCCCTAAACACCGGTATACGTCCCTATGTTTCTCCATTTTCGGTTAAAAGCGCTCGGAATACGTTCCAATGCTCACACCATTCTGAAACACCGGGATACATCCCTATGTTTCTCCCTCTTCGGTTAAAAGCGTTCGGAACACGTTCCAATGCTCACACCATTCCGAAACACCGGGATACATCCCTATGTTTCTCCCTCTTCGGTTAAAAGCGTTCGGAACACGTTCCAATGCTCACACCATTCTGAAACACCGGGATACGTCCCTATGTTTCTCCCTCTTCGGTTAAAAGCGTTCGGAATACGTTCCAATGCTCACACCATTCTGAAACACCGGGATATGTCCCTACGTTTCTCCCTCTTCGGTTAAAAGCGTTCAGAATACGTTCTAATGTTTAAACCACTCTGAAACACTGGGATAAGTCCCTATGTTTCTCTCTTTGTTCCTTCCTCAGCATTTCATTCGCGCTATCTTGCGCACCTTACCTGTACTTGTTAGTACATTACATTGTTTTGCATACAAACCGGCTTCGCGTAGCGTATAAGTCCAATTATCAAAGTCTTCCTGCATATCATTTGCATCCTACCCCTGAACTACGCTGGTTTGATTCCTTGCAAAGGGATACGTAGGTAGCCTGCAGGCACAACCATTTATTTATCAGTATTTTGTTTGTTTGTCCAAGTCTTCGGCCTTGTCAAAAATGGGTCGTCTCTGGGCTTTGACATTCACTCCCGTCATTGTTATGACTATCGAGTTCTGTCAAAGAGGGGCAACTGTAGACACCCCAATTTTGACCGCCCTTAAGACATGGGCGCGACTGATGGTTTACTTGGTGTTGGAAGGTGTGCAGGGCAAAGGTTCAATTTCTTCGGCAAGAAGAGAGACAAATCTCAACTTCACACCCCATTTTGGACCAAAGCTATTTTGAATGGTTTGTTAGACCTTAAAACCCTCTCTTTCAAAACATTTTTGAAATAAAGTTTCTACAATGTTCCGAGGCTCACATTTTGTCAAACAATGCGCTTTTCGATAAACCGTGCGAGGACAAAGTGAAAATGAATGAAAGAGATATGAAATCTTTGAAAAATCTTTCAAAACACCTTGCTTAGGGGTTTGAAGTTGAAGAAAGGAGGGGAAGAGAGAAGAAACCAAGTTGGAGAAGAAGATAGGCAAGAATCGCTAAGAGAAGGACGAGCAGTTCTTGATAAATTAGGCTTATCTGTCTATGCACTTGGAGTTAAGATATGAGGCCACTACCGTTGGAAAGAATACTTCCGGGGCTTCATTTTTCACTCAAGAATCTCTTAAAGCCGAGTCCGGATGGGGGAGATATGATTGGTTGAAGTTGGGCATCATCCCGGTTAGATCGAAACTGAGCAGCCTCCACCAAAACAAGCATAACTTTTTGTACAGTTGGAATTTTGATGCAAGTCTGGTGCCATTGGAAAGCTTACTTCCGGGGCTTCAATTTTGACACATGGATGACCCGAAAAGGAGTTCATATGAAGAAGTTATGTCCATTTGAAGTTGGACCTGCAGAGTAGATTTTTCCTACCGACCGACCAAATAGATGGCCGACCGGCCAGAAAAGTTGGCCGACCGACCAAGTTTGCTAGCCGATGACCTTCCGAAGTATTCTACGGATTAAATGGATGCCAGATGTGCCAGCTGTTCTCCACTTGACCCACTGTCCGAGGGTGTGTCCTTTTGGGAGGACTTTTGAATTTGTTTTTCGCCCCCTTTTCTTGGCCTCTCTCCCTCTATATAATATACACTCCACCACCATTTTTAAGGGTTACAAAAAACCAGCTGGAGCATTATACATACAACCTCTATATCTCTCATCCAAGCCTCAAAATACCCAAATTCTTGCACCATTTGCACTACAACCCATAGCACAAGACCTCCATCCTCCATTCCAGCACTTTGGGACTGTTTTGGAAAGCTTGAAAGCTCAGAAGTTTGGTCCAAAAGCCCCTGATTCGCTGCTCTTCAAGGGTAAGCCTCTATTCCCCTTAAACTTGCATTTTCTTGCTTCATTTATAAGCTATACTTGCAAGCATTTATGGACTTCGTGATGAACTAAAAAGTTTCATATTTTGGGCTCATCTTCATGTTTGTATAAGGACACTTTTCTGTTTGAAGGTATCTACTATCTCTTGTCTCCTATTTCTCTTTTAGGACCATTTTTGCATGATATTTTAGCCCTACTAGTGAATATTTTAGAGGTTTGCTATAAACTGAAAAAAGTCATGTTTTGACCTCCTCTTTGAGTTTGATTGAGGCCACTTTACTGTTTGAAGTCATCTCCTTCCTTACATGCCTTATTTCTTCATGCTTTGAGCCATATTTGTGAGCACTTGCATTAGCCATGGTTTGGCCTCTTAGCCACTAAAATCCAGTGGATTTTCAGTGTCTTAGGTGTGTTCTTGAAGGCCAAAATCAAAGGGGGGTGACCCCCCTCTCTCCTTCTCTTGTTTGGTGGCCTTATTGGCCTTCCAAAGAGACCCTGTCTTGCATGTTTCCTAGCCACATTTCAAGGTCAATTTGGTAAGTTTTGGAGCTATCATATTTGATTTTCAGAGTTTTTTGTGCCATGCTAAGTGTCCATCTTGTGTGTGCCTAAGAATCCCTTGCATAGCTCTCCAAAGGAGCTCATCTTTTTTGCATGTGTTGGCTTCATCACAGTGGTTATTTGGGCCTATTTTTACATGTTTTATTCACTGATTTTTGCTGGTTTGGTGAGATTCCATGTGCATCCTATACTTGCCATATAACTCATGTTTGCTAGCCAATCTTGCATGCTATTTTAGTCCATCTTGCTAGCACTTTTTGGCCATGCTTTGAACTGGAAATGTTCATGTTTTGGGACTGCCTTGGCTTTGTCTTTACATCTCATGATCAAATAATGCATGCTTTGTATAGCTAGAAGTCATTCCATGTGCCTAGTTTTGAGTTTCGGGGTTCGTCTCATGCATCGGGTGTCTTTTTTCCATGTTTTGGGGCTGTTTAGCATTATGTTTCAGTGCTGAAATCACATGTTTGTATGCCATATTGCATCCCTTGCCATGCCTTGGTAGAGTCGCATTTTATGCCTTAGGTTTGGTCCTCGGTTTGCGTGCATGTGTGCACGCATTTCGATTGTCTCATTTTCATCTAATGGCCACTGATTTTGGCATGCTTGCGAGCTACCCATGTTAGTTTAAGTCCATCATCGCATGTTGTTGCATGCCATGTTTGCTTACATGTTTAGGTTGCGTGCCTAGTATACATTGCTCATTTGCATGTTCATGTTGCATACTTAGCCTCCATGCCTAGGTTGCATTTCATTGAGCAAGCATCCCTTGCCTCTTGATCAATCATGATAGGGGTTGGGGCCCTTTGATGTGTTTTGTGCTTGCATTTCATTTGATATCGTAGTTGCACACTTGGCTTTTTGGCCATCATGCATTGAAATGCGTGATTGATGGCCCGAGGGTCAAGGGCCATGCTCCCTTGAGTCCATTGCATGATAGGGAGTGTGTCCGTGCATACATTTGCTTGAAAATTCCATGCCATACACTGCTTGCCCTCTATTGCTGTCAACTACAGGTTTCAGCAGGAATAATTGGCCGGCCGGTAGTGTTGAGTGCCGACTGGCAAAACATGACTGGCCGATAGCACAAGTCTTGGCCGATAGTACCATTCCCATAGCCGGTGGAATTTTGTCCTGGCCGGTGGTATTCCCTAACATCCAGAGAGCATACTCTTGGACTTTGGCAGTCCTTAGAGGAGCAAGGCAGTGTTAACAGAGGCAGTAGTGCTATGGCAGCGAGTTTCTGGGCGAGACGAGTCAAGCATGCATCATTCACGCATCCCGAGACGGGGCTGTGGCCACCTTCTTTCTGCACTTAATTAGTTAATTAATTAGAAGTTTTGTAATAATTAATTTGATATTATTTATTCGGACTGTAATATTTATTCGGACCCTCCGAGCGAGGGCAATTGTGTAATAAGTGTGCGTGAGTGTGTGTATGTCTTCCAACCCCACGTCTTTCTTCCCTTTTATTTACTAGCTTTTGATAGTTAGTCTAGGGCATGTTACAATTAGCATACAGTATGACAGCATGTTTGCATCCATTCATTCGTTTTGCATGCACCGGGCTCGGCGCATCATTCTAACTACATTTGTATTTCAATTCCAAATTGAATACGTGTTAGTTGTAACATTTCACATCTCATTGTAGATTAGCCGAGCCTATCTTAGTTGCATTTTGCATGTGTTGCATTAGCCATCTTAACATGAACTAGGATCATGCATATAATTACTAACTAGTTTCTGTTTTGGCTTGGAGTACTAAGTGAGCTTTTATGCTTTAGCATCCTTACATGTGTGTGAGTGTTTCCATGACAGCATGATTACCATGAGGCTAGTTGCTTATGTGATATAACTGCTTGAATGCCGGTGGATGGAGGTTGAATCACCTAAATTGGAATAATGCATTAAAACTGTGAGTTTTAAGCCCACTAGATAGTGGCAAAACCATCTTTTCAAAAGCCCACTTGAGGGTGGCAAAATCTGCATTTTAGCCTACTTACGAGTAGCAAACCATTTTCAAAACAAACATGCAATGTTTTGTTCCAATCTAGGTGATTTGGTCTATACTTGTTTGCTGTGCACATAACATAGTAATTCTAGGCTAATAATCGGAATAAGAACACATAACGTTTTCAAAATCGGATATCATGGTTAGTAGAGGCCGATCTTCGGATCGGGCGAGAGGGGGTGCTCATAGCTGACCTTCCCCAATCGTACCCAAGTTCCCGAGCCGAGGCAACTTTGGTGATAACGGACACGTGGCCTTTGGCACCAAGTCAGGGTTTCCTAAATTTCCCCATTAAAAATATTTAGGTAGCGATTCTGTATCTGGCAGAGCAGTCCATGTTTGGCACTTCTTTCAAAAAATCTGTTTTCTCAAAATGATTTGCCAGATTTGGACTCTTTGGTTCAGCTTAAGAACCGTGACAATTTGAGTCCGAACTGTAGCAAACCCACAAACGAACAGAATGGGAGTCATCCTCCCGAGGCGTTCGGGGACGTCTACACTAAGCAACCCACAAGCTCTCGATATGGAGTAGGATCATCCAAAAGAACACCATCAGTAGTATTGAGCTTTACATTAAGCTCAATAGGGATGTCAGAAATCTTAGTGTCAGTAAGATCGACACGATGAATAACCTCATTGGCATACTTGGCCTAAGAGAGAAAGTAGCCCTTGGGAGAAGAAGCTACCTCAATTCCAAGAAAATACCGCAATGGGCCCAGATCCTTCATTTCAAAAGTGCGGAAAAGATGCTGCTTGACCTTAGATATAACTGAAGAGTCAGAACCAGTGATGATCATATCATCCACATATAGCAATAACGCAACAAATCCAGCAGAGGTATGGAAAAGAAATAAAGCAGAGTCCTGGGCACAAGGATGAAACCTAAGCTCAGTAACAGCAGTCTGAAAGCGATCATACCAAGCACGAGGAGACTGCTTCAGACCATACAGAGCACGTCGAAGGCAACAAACCTGTCCAGAGGAATGGTGAAGGCCAGGAAGAGGACGCATGTAAACCTCCTCAGTGAGATGGCCATTAAGAAAAGCATTCTTAACATCCACCTGATAAAGAGGCCAAGAATGAATAGCAGCGACAGAGATTAAAGTACGGACAGTAGTCATCTTAGCAACAGGAGCAAAGGTCTCCTCATAATCAATACCATACTCCTGTGAGAAACCTTTGGCAACCAGATGAGCTTTGTAGTGCTCGAGAATCATCAGAATGAGTCTTGACTTTGTAAACCCATTTGCAACCGATCAGATTCTTACCAGCAGGTAAAGGAACCAACTCCCAAGTACTAGTTTTTTGTAAAGCAGACAACTCATTCTCCATAGCTTGAACCCAATTAGGGTCTTGACAGGGCTCCATGTAAGATTGAAGTTCTGAAAAAGAATGAATTACAGACAAAAAAGTACGATAGGAAGCAAAAAAACATGTATTAGACCAACCCAACCTGTTTGGAGGAGGACGCTCATGAGTAGAATATCGGTGTGCAGCAGGATCAGAGTTGTTAGAAGCAGGAGGATCAGCAACAGTAGTAGAGACAACTGGTGGAGGAAGAGCCTTGCGACGAGAATAAACTAACAATGGAAAAGGAGAAGAAGTCGAAGAAGGAGAAGCAACTAAAAGGGAAGCAGGATGAGAAGATGGACCAAGCTCGGGAGGAACAGTTGAGATGTACTTATCAAACGAGACCTCAGAAGGAAATGGATCAATATGAACCAAATCCTCTTTGGAAACTAGAGCGGTGAGAGGCGGAAGCTGAAAGTAAGGGAGACGTTCGAGAAAGGCAACATGGTGGGAGACATAAAGGCGACGGGAAACATGGTCATAACAGCGATAACCTTTCTGAGTGAGACTATAATCCAAAAAGACACATAGGATAGACCGGGCACTAAGTTTGGTCTTATCTTTACGAGGTAAAAGGACAAAACAAGCAGACCCAAACAAACGAAGGAGAGAGTAATTAGAAAGTTGGGAAAACAGAGCCTCATGAGGAGAACGATCAGAAAGAAGGGGGGTAGGCATACAGTTGAGAAGAAAAACAGCAGTAAGAACTACTTCACCCCAAAACGGAGCCAGAACGGAGGCAGAGAGAAGGAGAGACCTAGCTGTCTCAAGAAGATGACGGTGTTTACGCTCAGCTTGACCATTTTGGGCAGGTGTATCAGTACAAGAAGTTTGGTGAATGGTACCTAATTTGGCCAAGTATTCACAGAATTCAGTTTTAAAGTATTCCCCACCCAAGTCAGACCGCAACAATTTAATAGCAGACCCAAACTGTGTAGTGACCATAAACTGAAAAGTACGGTATATCTGGTAGAAGTCAGGCTTATGAGTCATAAGATAAACCCAAGTATAACGGGTACAGTCATCAATAAAAGACACATAGTATGCAGAACCCCTTTTGGTGAGAACATGAGAAGGGCCCCAAACATCAGTATGAACTAAAGAAAATGGTGTATCAAATATAGAAGTACTTTTATGAAAAGGTAAGGATGTCATTTTGGCAAGTTTACACCCCCGACATTCAGTAAGTTCACTAGGAGAAACTTTACCCAATATACCCGACTGAGCTAAAGACCGTAAGCGATCAGCAGACAAATGTCCTAATCTAAAATGCTACAAGTAGAAAGGACTAGACAGAGACTCTACCTGAAAATAGAAAAAGGCAGTCTGAGAGGTTGCCATAGAAAGATGCAAGCTCTCCACCACATAGAGGTCTCCAACTCTACGACCGGTCCCAATCTGCTGCTTAAACATCCGATTCTGCATAGAACAGATAGAAGAAGAGAAGATAACATCAAAACCAAAGGCATCAAGCTGACTAACAGATAATAAACTGACAGATAACTGAGGAACATAAAAGACAGATGGAATAGAGACAGCAGACATAGCAGATAGTAGGATAGACCCAACAGATATAATAGACATACCAGACTCATTAGCAGCATTGACAGTAATAGGAAAGGGAGGAGGAGTACAATTTTGAAGTAAGGGGACATGGGGAGTCATATGATGAGAGGCACTAGAGTCAAAAATCTAGACAGACGAAGAAATACCTGAAGAAGACTCAAGCAAACCTAAATGAAGAGAGGAAACAATAGAGGCAGAAGAGGATGATTGAGAAGCAGACAGTAAATACTGAAGCTAATTAATCTGAGCACTCAAGAAAACTAAGTCAGGATCAGGAACCGGAGCAGATGCAGTAGAATCGGCAAAAGGTTAAAAATTACTCGGAGAAGACGGGCAAAATTGGGTCCGAGACTGCTGAGAAGATGAACTAGACAGACATCCCTTCTTGGGACAGCGACACTTCCAATGGCCCCTCTGATGGTAGAAGGCACACTCATCCGAAGCTGGAGACATCATGATAACCAAAAAACTAAGGGGTCACGTGTAATAAACTGAAAATAGAAAAAAATAGTTAAACCAAGGGTCTAACCATAATAACCAAAAAGGTTGTGAACCAACCACAATCAGAATCAGAGCAAGACCCATAAAACCAAGGTCACGAACAGAGTCAGAGGTCTCCAGACCACGCGAACCAAAGTCTAGAGAGGGAGAGTGAAATTGCAAAGCAGATACCGAAAGCTCACAAAGATAACAATGAACAAGGAGCAGTAGTGACCCAAGGAAGATAGAATCAACCACGAGAACCAATCAACCACAATCGACAACGAGCCAAGACGGACGACGAGCCGTGATGATGAGTTGGCTAGCAATTGCAAAGCATTGAGACGAAGAAACCGGATGGATCGATTACCAATTACGAACAGGTGGGTCATAAATCAGAGAGCAATGAAGATTGTAAACCATGTGAGTCGATGAACCTGATCAAAACTTCGAAACAAACAGAACAAGAAGGATATCGCAAATCAAGAGAGAGAGAACTCTATCGATTTGTAATTCGAAAACCAGCTAGGGTTACGATTTGATACCATGTAAGATTTCTGAAAGCTTTTCTATATTCAATTATATTTTCTGAACAAAGAATACATCATTTATATAAAACACTAAATACTAATCCTAATCCTAATCCTAAACGAATACATCACTGATATAGAATTCTAATAGATATAGAACACTAATCCTAAATAGGAAACAAGAATGCACCTAAACCAATCCTAAATAGGAAACAATAGTCACATAATATAGAATATACTAATATTATTCTCAAACTCAAGGTGTTTGGGCAGAAGACATTAAGAGTTTGCCAAGAAGAAACTGAAACTGAGCAGGGGTGTGAGTCTTGGTAAAGAAGTCAGCAAGCTGCAGAGCCGAAGAGACGAAAGGAAGTGAGATAGAGCCAGACTGCAGATGCTGACAAACAAAGTGACAATCAATCTCAATATGCTTGGTCCGCTCATGGAAGACAGCGTTATGTGCAATCTGAATTGCACTGCGGTTGTCATAATAAAGGGAGGTCGGGGAAGACTGAGGGACGCCCAAGTCAGAAAGAAGACAACGAAGCCAGACAACTTCAACAATAGCATGAGCCATAGCATGATACTCAGCTTCGGCAGTAGAGCGAGCAACAATAGTTTGTTTGTTGCTTTTCCAAGAGATCAAGGAATCGCCAAGAAATATACAAAATCAGACGTGGACTTGCGATCAGTAACATCACCAGCCCAATCAGAATCAGCATAGGCCACCAAATCCAGAGAGGAAATAGAGGGCAATAGTAAACCTTGAAAGATAGTACCTCGGAGATAGCGAAGAATCCGCACCAAGGCAGCCCAATGTGTGGAACGAGGAGTAGAGACAAACTAGCTAACAACATGAACAGCATAGGCAAGATCAGGACTAGTAACCGTCAGATAGACTAAGGAACCCACAAGCTCTCGATATAGAGTAGGATCATCCAAAAGAACACCATCAGCAGTATTGAGCTTTACATTAAGCTCAATAGGGGTGTTAGAAATCTTAGTGTCAGTAAGACCGGCATGATGAATAACCTCATTGGCATACTTGGCCTAAGAGAGAAAGTAGCCCTTGGGAGAAGAAGCTACCTCAATTCCAAGAAAATACCGCAATGGGCCCAGATCCTTCATTTCAAAAGTGCGGAAAAGATGCTGTTTGACCTTAGATATAACTGAAGAGTCAGAACCAGTGATGATCATATCATCCACATATAGCAATAACGCAACAAATCCAGCAGAGGTATGGAAAAGAAATAAAGCAGAGTCCTGGGTACAAGGATGAAACCTAAGCTCAGTAACAGCAGTCTGAAAGCGATCATACCAAGCACGAGGAGACTGCTTCAGACCATACAGAGCACGTCGAAGGCAACAAACCTGTCCAAAGGAATGGTGAAGGCCAGGAGGAGGACGCATGTAAACCTCCTCAGTGAGATGGCCATTAAGAAAAGCATTCTTAACATCCACCTGATAAAGAGGCCAAGAACGAACAGCAGCGACAGAGATTAAAGTACGGACAGTAGTCATCTTAGCAACAGGAGCAAAGGTCTTCTCATAATCAATACCATACTCCTGTGAGAAACCTTTGGCAACCAGATGAGCTTTGTAGCGCTCAAGAGAATCATTAGAATGAGTCTTGACTTTGTAAACCCATTTGCAACCGATCAGATTCTTACCAGCAGGTAAAGGAACCAACTCCCAAGTACTAGTTTTTTGTAAAGCAGACAACTCATTCTCCATAGCTTGAACCCAATTAGGGTCTTGACAGGGCTCCGTGTAAGATTGAAGTTCTAAAAAAGAATGAATTACAGACAAAAAAGTACGATAGGAAGCAAAAAAACATGTATTAGACCAACCCAACATGTTTGGAGAAGGACGCTCATGAGTAGAATATCGGTGTGCAGCAGGATCAGAGTTGTTAGAAGCAGGAGGATCAGCAACAGGAGTAGAGACAACTGGTGGAGGAAGAGCCTTGCGACGAGAATAAACTAACAACGGAAAAGAAGAAGAAGTCGAAGAAGGAGAAGCAACTAAAAGGGAAGCAGGATAAGAAGATGGACCAAGCTCAGGAGGAACAGTGGAGATGTACTTATCAAACGAGACCTCAGAAGGAAATGGATCAATATGAACCAAATCCTCTTTGGAAACTAGAGCGGTGAGAGGCGGAAGCTGAAAGTAAGGGAGACGTTCGAGAAAGGCAACATGGCGGGAGACATAAAGGCGACAGGAAACATGGTCATAACAGCGATAACCTTTCTGAGTGAGACTATAATCCAAAAAGACACATAGGATAGACCGGGCACTAAGTTTGGTCTTATCTTTACGAGGTAAAAGGACAAAACAAGCAGACCTAAACACACAAAGGAGAAAGTAATTAGAAAGTTGGGAAAACAGAGCCTCATGAGGAGAACGATCAGAAAGAAGGGGGGTAGGCATACAGTTGAGAAGAAAAACAGCAGTAAGAACTACTTCACCCCAAAACGGAGCCGGAACGGAGGCAGAGAGAAGGAGAGACCTAGCTGTCTCAAGAAGATGACGGTGTTTACGCTCAGCTTGACCATTTTGGGCAGGTGTATCAGTACAAGAAGTTTGGTGAATGGTACCTAATTTGGCCAAGTATTCACAGAATTCAGTTTTAAAGTATTCCCCACCCAAGTCAGACCGCAACAATTTAATAGCAGACCCAAACTGTGTAGTGACCATAAACTGAAAAGTACGGTATATCTGGTAGAAGTCAGACTTATGAGTCAAAAGATAAACCCAAGTATAACGGGTACAGTCATCAATAAAAGACACATAGTATGCAGAACCCCTTTTGGTGAGAACATGAGAAAGGCCCCAAACATCAGTATGAACTAAAGAAAATGGTGTATCAGATATAGAAGTACTTTTATGAAAAGGTAAGGATGTCATTTTGGCAAGTTTACACCCCCGACATTCAGTAAGTTCACTAGGAGAACTTTACCCAATATACCCGATTGAGCTAAAGACCGTAAGCGATCAGCAGACAAATGTCCTAATCTAGAATGCTACAAGTAGAAAGGACTAGACAGAGAATCTACCTGAAAACACAAAAAGGCAGTCTGAGAGGTTGACATAGAAAGATGTAAGCTCTCCACCACATAGAGGTCTCCAACTCTACGACCGGTCCTAATCTGCTGCTTAAACATCCGATTCTGCATAGAACTGATAGAAGAAGAAAAGATAACATCAAAACCAAAGGCATCAAGCTGACTAATAGATAATAAACTGACAGATAACTGAGGAACATAAAAGACAGATGGAATAGAGACAGCAGATAGTAGGATAGACCCAACAGATATAATAGACATACCTGACTCATTAGCAGCATTGACAGTAATAAGAAAGGGAGGAGGAGTACAATTTTGAAGTAAGGGGACATGGGGAGTCATATGATGAAAGGCACTAGAGTCAAAAATCCAGACAGACGAAGAAATACCTGAAGAAGACTCAAGCAAACCTAAATGAAGAGAGGAAACAATAGAGGCAGAAGAGGATGATTGAGAAGCAGACAGTAAATGCTGAAGCTAATTAATCTGAGCACTCAAGAAAACTAAGTCAGGATCAGGAACCGGAGCAGATGCAGTAGAATCGGCAAAAGGTTAAAAATTACTCGGAGAAGACGGGCAAAATTGGGTCCGAGACTGCTGAGAAGATGAACTAGACAGACATCCCTTCTTGGGACAACGACACTTCCAATGGCCCCTCTGATGGTAGAAGGCACACTCATCCGAAGCTAGAGACATCATGATAACCAAAAAACTAAGGGGTCACGTGTAATAAACTGAAAACAGAAAAAAATAGTTAAACCAAGGGTCTAACCGTAATAACCAAAAAGGTTGTGAACCAACCACAATCAGAATCAGAGCAAGACCCATAAAACCAAGGTCACGAACAGAGTCAGAGGTCTCCGGACCACACGAACCAAAGTCTAGAGAGGGAGAGTGAAATTGCAAAGCAGATACCGAAAGCTCACAAAGATAACAATGAACAAGGAGCAGTAGTGACCCAAGGAAGATAGAATCAACCACGAGAACCAATCAACCACAATCGACAACGAGCCAAGATAGACGACGAGCCGTGATGATGAGTCGGCTAGCAATTGCGAAGCATTGAGACGAAGAATCCGGATGGATCGATTACCAATTATGAATAGGTGGGTCATAAATCAGAGAGCAATGAAGATTGTAAACAACATGAGTCGATGAACCTGATCAAAACTTCGAACCAAACAGAACAAGAAGGATATCGCAAATCAAGAGAGAGAGAGAACTCTATCGATTCAGCTAGGGTTATGATCTGATACCATGTAAGATTTCTGAAACTTTTCTATATTCAATTGTATTTTCTGAACAAAGAATACATCACTTATGTAGAACACTAAATCCTAATCCTAATCATAATCCTAATCTTAAACGAATACATCACTAATATAGAATTCTAATAGATATAGAACACTAATTCCAAATTGGAAACAAGAATACACCTAAACCAATCCTAAATAGGAAATAATAGTCACATAATATAGAATATACTAATATTATTCTCACAGTTACATGTGAGGCACACGAAAAATTGCACTCCTTTCTTGTTATAAAGTGGGCCTATTGTTGTTTAGTCTATAGGTACCCCTTCAATTCTTAGGCGTTTGATGTGTGGAATCGTTCATAATGCCTTGGGATTAACCAGATGGAAAGGGGTTACTTGCATTCGTTTTTTTTTTTTTTTTTTTGATCGGCAAAGAAAATCTTTATTGATGAAAATAGACGAGGTATGAAAGATTACATCAATAAAGAGGAGCTTGGAGCTAAAATAGACTCCAAGCGCCAGTTGGTGAGGAACCAACGAAAAGAGGCCGAAAAAAGAAGCCACAATAACAGACAAAGAAGGAAGTACACAAAAAATCGGGTAGCATAAACAACACACACTTCCTGATATGCCTCAAAAGCCATTTAGGCCTAACTACACAAAAATGTAACACAGCAGCAGCCAAAGCATACCAGCAACCAGAGCATAGCATACCACTAATCTTGATAACAGCCACTAAATGCAAAATGCCAGTGCAATCCAGCCAAAAAGATGCAGAAAGCTTTTAACAATCTGTGCTTTCACTAAGCAACTGACTGAAATCATTTGAGCCACAGCAGAAAACAACCACCAAGACAGAGACAGCCTTCCCAAACAATTCATCCCTTAATCCATTTGTATTCCAGATGGTCACAGAAGCAGAACAACCAAACAGCCTTCCCATTTCTGATCCAAAAAACAATCCAGCCTTCCCATTTAACAAACCAGCAGAGCAGATCATTAACAGAGTAGCAGATCATATCTGGCAGGTAGCAGTTAATCAATGGCAGCCCCTTATTTGCCTCCAATTCAGAACAATATCATTAGCAGAGTAGGGGAAGTCCTTAAGGGTGGCTTTAAGCCAAAAAGCTAATCTAACCTTGATGAGGTCCCACAGATCAGCTGAGTTAGGAGGGACATCAAAGAAAATACACTCGTTCCTATGTTTCCAAAGAGACTAGAGGACAACTAGGGGAATGGCTCTCCAAAATTTCCTGAGAAAAGATTGAAAATTCACCCCCATCCACCAGGAGAATAGATCTGATACAGATAGAGGAATGCACCATTGGAGACCCCAATCTTGAAGCACAGAGGACCAAATGGCCCAAGAGAAGGAGTAATGTAGCAGAATATGCTAGGCAGATTCTAGAGTAGAATTGCAAAAGATGCAAGAGGAGGAAATGTTGTTGCCTAGGATGCCAAGGTTGTGCAAGAATTCAGAAGTTTTAATTTTGTTTTTCCATGCCAACCAACCAAACAATAGGACTTTGGAGGGGGGGTAAGATGTGGTTCCAAATAAACTTGCTTAGACCTAGTGGAGGCCCAAGAAGAGATGTACTAGAGGAGTATAAGGAGGACACAGTGAACATACCAGAACCAGCAGCTGTAGCAGCCCAAGCTAGACTATCAACACACTCAAGTCTTAGAGAAGAAGTAGAGGATAATGGTCTTCTATATAGGAGATTCCAACCATTGGAGCTAGATTTCATTGCATAAAAAAAGTGAAGGGAACCAGACTTGGCTGAAGAGAGGGTGAAAAGAGTAGGAAACTTGTTCTTGAGGGAGGTGGCACCACACCACTTATCATGCCAGAATTTGATCCTGCGGCCATCGCCCACCTTAATTAGGCAATTATCCAAGAAGTAGTTAAAAATGATTCTACTCTAAACCCCTATGAACATGATATCCTTCCACACCCTGGAATGTTTATAGGAAGTTTTCACTGGAGGAAGCCAACAATTAACCTCTAGCTTATGGCATCAGAAATACAGATTGAATTGGTCACTGCAGGGAGATAAAAACACTAGATATTTTCATGTTTTCACAAGTTGTAGACAAAGTAGAAATATGATTAACTCCATTCCAGTTAATGGTGTGCCCTGCGAGGATCCTAGCAAAGTCAAGCAAGAGGTGCTTCGTCACTTCAGTAATCAATTCATGAAAAGTTGGGTGAGTAGGCCTGTGTTGGATGGGGACTTCAAAACAATTGAGGGCAGCCCTGTATCTCTCCTATTAGTATCTAACTTCACAGAAGCAGAGGTTTTGGCAGCCATTAAAGCGAGTAGTGGTAACAAAGCTCTGGGCCCGGATAGATTCAACTTGTTGTGCTATCAAAAATTTTGGAAAATTATGAAGCTTGAGATCATGCAATTTTTTATAGAGATTTCCACAGAAACAGCAAGCTCACCTATGGTATCAATAGAGATTTCCAGTGATGCCCTTAATTATTGGTGAGACACAAACAGCTTTTGTAGGTGGTAGGAATGTCAATGATGGGGTGTTTATTGCTAATGAACTAGTTGATGATTGGAAGAAGTCCAAACAGCAAGGGCTAATTATCAAGTTGGACTTTGAGAAAGCCTTTGATTCTATAAACTGGGAATTCTTATTCTCCATGATGTCCAATTTTGGGTTTAGGTCTAAGTGGATCTCTTGGATGAAAGCCTGTGTATCTACAGCCCGAATCTCCATTCTAGTGAATGGATCACCAACTAGTGAGTTCTCTCCGCAAAGAGGCCTTAGGCAAGGTGATCCATTATCACCTTTTTTATTCAATTTTGTGGTTGAAAGGCTCAATATTCTTCTTACCAGAGCAATTAATCTTGGCATTCTTAAAGGAATATTGGTTGGAGCTAATAAAGTCCTCATATCCCACCTCCAATTTGCTGATGACTCTATCCTCTTTTGTGAAGCAGATTTGGATCAGGTGGTTATAATAAAAAAAATCCTCAAGTGCTTTGAAGTTCTATCCGGTCTTAAGATCAACTATCACAAAAGTGTTGTTTGTGGAGTTGGCGTGGTGGATGAGTCACTACACTCTTTTGCTCACCTCTTGAATTGCAAAGTGCTCGACTTACCTTTGAAATTTTTGGGGCTGCCTCTAGGTGCTAACCTTGGTAGGAAATCAACTTGGAAACCTGTACTTGACTCTGTCAGAGCTAGGCTTTCAGGATAGGAGAGGAAAATATTGTCCTTCGCTGGAAGATTAACTCTGATTAAGTCCGTTCTTTCAAGCTTACCCGTGTACTATCTCTCTCTCTCTCTCTCTCTCTCTCTCTCTCTCTCTCTCTCTCTTTAGGATGCCTGAAAGTGTGGCTCGTGACTTTGAGAAACTAGAGGCTGCATTCTTGTGGGGTGGTTCTGAATTAAAAAAGAAAATTCATTTGGTCAAATGGCTAGAAGTAACAAAAGGTGTTCCCCCGTATAAATGTTAAGCAGAACACAATGAAAAGAGTTATACAATGTACCTGAGAGTAAAATAAACCTCCTGTTACAGCAGCTACCAGATAATTGGAACACACCTGGATCCCAGATGCACAGGAGCCCACCTGCTGAGCCTTTAGGGTCCACAGACAAGAACTCCATATTCCTATTACCCCATAGCCCCCTAGCCACAGAATCCGACACTACTACCTTCTTTGTTTCTTAAAAGAATACCACATCAATGTGCCTATCTTTTAGTAGCTTTTTAATTCTACCTCTCTTCTCAGGCTTGCCAATACCTCTAACATTTCAGAATATAAGCTTCATAAAGAGACAAATACACACTCTGAACATCCCCCAGCTACTGCGCTTACATCTTAGCCTTACCCTCCTTGATAATTCTTTCTTTGTCCTTGAGTTCCAGATCAGTGATCTTATCTAACACTACATCTTCGTTCCCTTGAAAGTTTATTCCGAGCTTTTGCCCCAGCTGAACAGTAGCTGCAGCTTCTTTGAGGAGAAAGCTACAAGGGCTTGAACAACCCTCAGAGAGATCAGATTGTGCTAGGGCAGCAATAGCTGGTCTAAAGATAACAGGTTTGGAGCTGTGTTTGCTGATAGCCGAAAGACAAGCAAAACGGGAGAAGCCCTCCATCTGTGCCTTTTTTCTCTCTGGTTTCCTGGTGTTTCGCAGATGAGTGAGGGAGATAGAAGATGTTTTGACTTGGCCTTGATCGTGTAAGCTCAGAATTATCAACCCACTGGTAGATATACCAGTATGAGGCCCAAGGGGATTTCAAAGCAACAGTCCATTTGAGGTGGGCCTAATGTTCTGAGCTTCAAATGGGCTTTAAGCAAACTGCTCATGAAGTGGGGAGGCCAATTCCACCTCAAGAGAGATGCCAGGCCCATGGCCCTCCCTTGGTCCACTAAGGCTTTTGAAAAAACCAGCTGTGGAAACTTGCTCTATACACGTCTCAGACTTATCATTGCACTTAGGACAGGGTGCACGCTCCTCCATCATTGCCTCTCTTTCACTTGCATTTGTTAAGAAGTTTTTTTTTTCTTTTTTTCTTTTTTCTGGGTAGACACTTCGACTGACAAGCAAAATTTTCTGTTGGGTTATTTTAATCGTAAACATTGTTCTTTGTAATGCAGTTGTTAACAGGAGATGGCCAGCAAAATGAGTGACCAAGTATGGGTTTGAGCATCTATAATGGTCCAACAAATAGGGAGCAATGGACAAGTATAATTATGTAAAATTTGTAAAATATAGTTTAAAGTTGACTAAAAACAAATTTTCCCATGGAGTGAAACAAAAAGAATTTTATCTATTACTGCCTGTACTAATTATAACTTTTGACTAATTGATCCATTGTATTTGTTTGTTCCTAGAAATGAACTGTGCATATTTAAATTTCTAGTCACTACCATGACTTCTGTTTCAATAACTAGCTGACATTTCTTGGTGCCATAGTTTCTCATTTATTATATAATGTATCAGTTTCTTCTTTTTTTCTTTAGTAAAAATACCTAACTATATATTAAACATAGAAGTTAATTTGTCCTATAACATGCGCTATATGATTACCACTCCAAGACGAAGATTGACTTTTCAGTTGACGGAGAATTTTTCCATTGTGTAGGGCAGCGTGTTACATCCAAGGGATATATGGCTATCATGCCATGGTTAGCAGTGAAATAGATAGGCACAATGAAAATGGCTCATTCTTTTTGGTGAGAAACTATGACCTAATGCATGGTAAAAACATTTAATATCTGAACTTGTGGATTGTTACACTATTTCTGGCCTATAGGAACAAAATGAGGTGGGAATGGAATGGCACAAGGAATGGGATGAGAAATGGTGTTGCCATTCCTTCGTTGCTTGCAAAAATTAGTTCCATTCCCTGTTTCTAAGGTGTTCATTCTGTTGTAACCAAAAGGTTGAATGGAAACCTATTTGTATTGCATGCCTGGTTCATTTCATTTGCAGAATGCAATCCTATGGAATGGCCATTTTAGCAGCTTTGGTTTAACCACACATGGGTGGAATGGAAGCCTATTTATCGTGTTGCTGTTTTTTAATGTTTATTAAATAAAAAAAAGAAAAGAATCTAAAATTTATTTTGTACAAAACCTGTAATATTCAATTATTGCTACTTTTTGCAATTAGATAGCTGGGTTTTAAATTTTCAGGGGGAGACTGTAGCCCCAGTTTCTCTTACCGAAAGTCAGCTCATCTCTCTAATGGAAAAGAATGGAATAGGCATGGATGCATCAATCCCTGTACATATCAACAATATCTGTGAAATGAACTATGTTCAGGTTTGTAAGCAACATATATCCTTTTGGGGAATTTTGACTGCATATTTGTGGGTTTTAGTTTTTCTAGTGGGTGCCCAAGATTTTAGTATTCACACTGCCTTCATACTTCAAGTACAAGCTGGAAGAAGGTTGGCTCCAACTGCTTTAGGTATCAGCCTAATAAGAGGCTATCAATGTATCGATCCACATCTCTGTTTGCCCGACATTCAGCATTTTATTGAGCAACAGATTCCTCTTGTTGCAAAGGGTCAAGCAGATCATTCTCTTGTTGTGCAACATGTAATACAACAATTTAAGGGGAAGTTCAGTTACTTTGTTAAGCAGGTGATAATATCTGATGACTTGGATCCTCATTAATTAACTTCTCATTTAAGCAATTCTTTAAAAAAATTTAGAACTATGACTTGACTATTTTGTTCTGATTAAATGTCCAAAACTATATATTTTAAGTTTAAAGCATCCACAACCATCTGGGTTAATATAATAAAAATACTTGGTCTTGGACAATAGTTGGACTTGCACAATTTTTTCTTCTTTGGTTTGGTTCTCTCTCTCTCTCTCTCTAGGGGGAGGGGGTGTTGAAAGGAAAATTTTAATTTGTATCTAAAACTTATGAAGGTTTGGATCATTGCCCTTACAGTGGTTACTATGAAGATTCAGAGTGTTCTCCTCGATGCTTCACCTTGGAAAGGTCAATGGAAAATTTGCAGACAATGACATCCAGTGCCCTGTCTGTTTTATTGAGATTGTAACAATGCTGGTAATTCATTTTGTCTGATCTCTTTAAGACAGCTAAAAAGTCTTTGACCAATAAATTAGATGTTCCTTTGCCAAGAACATTCAATTGATAATTTCTAGACTTTGTGCAATCAATTATCTATACTTAAAAGAACCTTGTCTCTTCACATGTTACTTCTTAAAGTCGGCATTGTTTGAGGATGTATTGTTGGGGAATTTTCAAAATGGTTTTTAAAATGTGTAGTTTAATTTTTGGGTGTTTTCAAAACATTCCTTGTTTTTCTTTGGAAAGCTTGAAATAAAGAGAGGAAAACATGGAGCACTTAATAAAGTGCTACATGGAATATTCCTTTAAATACAGAATTATGAGGTGAAAGCTAGTATGCATGCACCCACACCGCAAGGATGGTTCTTCGCACCACATGCATACGCACGCGCGCCTTGCGTGGCTTGGCTGTGTGGCATTTGATGGCGCACTTTTTACTTCGCAAGGTGCCATGAAGGCACTTTCCTATTTGCAGCGGACAGGTTGAAGTGATGACGTGGATCTAACATGGCATGGGTAACGTGGCATCCATTGGCAGTGAGTCAACCAACCGATCGAACGGTTGTATGTCTGATCTGGAGTGATTTGATCATAGCCGTTGATTGGAGATGCGTACGATCGTACGGGTGAGATGGCACCCGATCGTGATCAGTTGTGATTAGTCAAGGCATCTATTCGGTGTGAGAATGATCTGCATTATCGATCCAACGGTCAGATCTGATCGGATGCGATCAAGGGACATGACCATTCGATCAGGTGCATCAAGGCCTATAAATAGGCTGTGAAATCAGCATTGGTGCAAGGTGCCATGAGGGCGCTTTCCTATTTGCATCGAACAGGTTGGAGCAATGACGTGGATTCAACATGGCATGGGTGACGTGGAATACAGTTAGCTCCACGTGGCAGTGATGTGGCGTCCGTTGGCGGTGAGTTAACCAACCGATCGAATGGTTGTATGTTTGATCTGGAGTAATTTGATCATAGCTGTTGATTGGAGAGCGGTGATCGTACGGATGAGATGGCACCTGATCGTGATCAAATGTGATTAGTCAAGGCATCTATTTGGTGTGAGAATGATTTTTACCGTCAATTCAACGGTCAGATCTGATCGGATGCGATCAAGGGACATGAACATTCGATTAGGTGCATCCAGGCCTATAAATAGGCTGTGAAATCAGCCATTTCATTCCATCCAAAAAATTCAGAAGCATTCTTACAATTCTCTCTCTCTCTCTTCCTCTTGATTTTGAGTTTTCGATCAAAAGTTTCTCAAGAAAATTTTTGCTTTTCTTACTGGCAATCAAGTTCTGCAGATTTGATTATTAGTGCCTGTGTTCTCTTGATTATATAAAGAGTATTCTGATCTACTGTCGTCAGTGCAGACGCTGGTAGACTTGATCTTTAGATCAGGGTTCATTGTATCCTGGAGGCGAATTTGCTATAACCCTCCGCACACTTTTTGGTGGGTGCAAATATTGTCTTTAGAAAAGCGACTAAGTAACGCAACTTGAAGCATCATATTTCTGTTCTATATAGACAAGTTCATTGCCAAGTTTTAAAGACTCGAAAACCACCAATTAAAGAATTCAAGATGAATTATTCTAACATGTATGTCTAGGCCAAGTGAAGGTGTTTGATAGATTTAACGACCATTTATAAAAATGCACTATGCTTGCATCTCATTGTAAGTAAAATACAATAGAGAGTAAAAAGAGAAAATATTACATTACTCTTCGTCTTAACTTAAAAATTTAAGTCTCTTAAAATGTAAACTAAAATTTAAGAAAAATTTAAGCTATATGAAACTTATTTAATTTTGATTGAATTTATAAACACTAAACATAAGTATCAATATATATTATTATAAACTCATTACCAACACCAACACCAACACCAACACCAACACCAACACCATCACCATCACCATCACCGCCGCTACTACTATCACCATCACCATCACCATCACTACCACTGCCGTTACCACTATTACCACCACCATGCCACCGCCAGTGCCACCACTACCATCACCACCACCGTCGTCACCACCACCACTACCACCACCACCACTATCATGCCACCGCCACTACCAACACCATCACTACTGCTACCACCACCACCATGCCACCGCCAACACTACCTTCGCCGCCACTACCACCACCACCACAACCACCACCATCATGCCACCGCCACCACTACCTCTACTACTACCACCACTACCATCGCTACTACTACCACTACCACCACCACCATGCTCGCCGCAGCCACTACCGCCAGCACCACTACTATCTGTTGAAACAATCTTCTGTTTTGTAAATAAAATAAATTGAAACTAAATCAAACAAAATAAAATAAATAACTTATAGAATTTATTTTATCGAACCAAATGGAAAAATAAAAGACCAAGTCGAGTGTGTGACACTCTGTCCTTAAGATAGATTTGTCCCGCTTCGATGCTTACGGACTAATGGCATCTATCTCCCATGATACAATGATCTTCACAAATTTGTAGTAGCACTCCAAACAAATTTGTCCGGCGAACTAGAATCTTGTGTTCTATACTCTCTTTAATTTTTCTCTAAAACTAGAATGAAGAATGTATGCAATAGTGCAAAAAATATGGCAGCAAAAAATGGATTTTTTAGAATATTTTTGGATGCCCTAACACTGCTGGAAATGTAGGTATTTATAGGCAAAAAAGTCCTACCCGAACAAGTTCAATTTTGAACCAAACAGGTGCAAAATTTGAATGAACAGATGCAGTCCAAAATTCAACATATCTGCTGGACAGATTGAACTATTTGAACTATACAGTTTGTATCTGTGTAACTGCAGCAGTTTATGGCAGTTTAAAATCTGTCAAAAACAGTTTAAATCTGTTTGAAAATAAGTCTTTTGAGAATCAAATGAACATGTATGAAACTGTTTGAACAGATATGATACAAAATTCAAACAGTTCTGCAACTAAATTGTCTAGATTTAAACCTGTAACTGCCTGGGAAGTTTTGAAATGAATTTGTCCAAAATATAACAGATTGAAAACTGGACTGAAGAAGTAACAAATGGACAAAAAAATTTAATTTATAAATGAATTAATTTTGATAAGAATTTGAATTTTCTCCAAAAAATTAATATAAGAACTGACCCACAACCATGCCTGGCATGGCCGGACGGCAGCGGCACGCGTGTGATGGTTTGGGTTAAGGTTCACTTTGTCCATAACTCCTCCCTTCTACAAACTTGGGGTGTCCCTTGGGACCCAACCCAAGTGTTGTAGTCTAGAGCTTATATATATACACAAGCTCTCTTGAAGTTTCAATGTGGGACAACCCATTTCAAGGAAACCCACATTTAAATATTTAAATGTCCAATTCCACGAACCCGAAAACGACGTCAACTTTCCATTCACTCATAAATGGTTTTGATGAACTGTCTTCACCGTGTGACTTACTACGCGGCGAGGAACACATCACCTCTTCGGACCCACCCCAAAAGACGTTTGGGGGCCCACTCAATTTTGAGCTCAAAGTTAGCCCAAAATAAGCCTAATAAAACCAATTGTCCAACACTATCACCATCACATCACAACTATCACCACCATCACAATATAAAAATTAAAATATACGATTTGAAAATAATAAATTTCAAATTTAATTCTATACATATCAAGCAATTTATTTTTAGTTAAGCACTTAAATTTTTATCAAACACCTTTTCAGCTTAAAAAATTCAGCATTCAGTTTTTAATTTTCAGTTTTTAATTTTCAACTTTATCAAACAGTACCTAATAATAATAATATTTAATCTCTCTCGTGTGATAATTTTTCTCATTTTTTCTGATAAATTCCAAATTTTGAATATTCATATTGATCATGTCCAACTTTTACATTTCACTGCGTTTTAGGGCCCATGTAGTTGTACCAGAAACAACAGTTCCAATGTCACATTCATTCCATTGCAATCCCTTGCAAATTCCACTGCAAAATTGTTTCCTAAAATTCAACACGTTTTGCCTCAAAAATAACTCTTCTGATTTCTCTCGCAAAGTTTTTCCAATTGTTGATGAAATTCATCATCGCCGGTCTAACTTAAATTCAATACTCAAATGAAGAATAGAATATCTACATATTTTTCTCAATGTTTCCATAAAACAACAAAGATGGTAACAACATTGCAAATTTCTAGCTGCAATAGGTAAAAAACTAGGTGTACAAATCCATGTATGATAATTTATTTATTTATTTTCCCTTTAAAGGTGACACAAATCAGAACTGACAAATGAAAGCATACCAATTGACAGCATAACAATCAACTTTGCTCAAGAACGTCAACTGACAACCAAAACAAAACAGTGCAACACATCAACAATAGATAAAAGGTCTCGTTTGGCAACTTTCAGTTCTAGCCAAAAAGTCATTATAAGTTGTCACACCACTCTCTCTACTTTTCTGCGCATCCTTCACTACAAAAAATTAAGGTTTTAGAGACTAAAATTTAGGGACAAAATTATTTTTTAGGGACTAAATATTTTTGTTGCGAAAAGTGTTATTATATTTTTAACAACGAAAATTGAACATTAATGATGAATTATTATCCTTTTGAGACCAAATTTTTTGTTTCAAAAAATAAACCATTTTGAGACCAAATTATTTTGTCTCTAAAACTTTATTTTTGACTTTTCGAGATGACCTTTTAGCGACTATACTCATGACGATAGAAATAGGTCCCTAAATGTCTTTTGCAACAAAATTTTCACTTTTAGAGACTAAAAAAATTTAGTCTCTAAAACTCTTATATGTTGTAGTATTTCATAAAAAGTCAAAAAATTATTAAATAGGCTATCTACAAAAAAATCATGTTTTTTTTTTTTTTTGGCTAGGGGGGCGGGGGGTTAGATATAAAAACAACCATGTTATTATACGCAAACGATTACATTTGAACCAAGGATGGAACCTATAGCGGTCCCGGGTTTACCCCTTGTTGTACAGTGATCCGGACATGTGTCCGTGGATGTTGGTAGTTGAGTACGGTCTTGTTTACATCCTTTCTTACTTTGTATTTGAGTTATAGGATGTGTTGGGCAGGTTTGTTACAGGTTGGTTGTGCTTGGGAGCCAAGTGTTGCGGCCCAGATTTTTGGCTGGTCGCTCGAACGAGGGTTTGGTCGCTCGAGCGAGGGTAGTTTTTGTGTCTGGTGGCTCGAGCCAGGATGGCTTCGCTCGAGCGACCGATTGCGTCTGACCCAGACCTGAAAGTTACATTTCTTGGCTCGAGCGAGCTTTTCTTCGCTCGAGCGATCTGGTTCGTTCTTCGCTCGAGCGAGCGGTCCTTCGCTCAAGCGAGAGGCTTGTTGCAAATCGGAGGATTTGTACTGTTGGCTCGAGCGAGCGTATCTTCGCTCGAGCGAGGCCAGTTTTTGTGTCTGGTCGCTCGAGCGACCAAGTCTTCGCTCGAGCGAGCCTGTTTATATCAGCAAGGCAGCAGCTGAATTGAACTTCACTTTTTCAAAATTCTATCTTCTTCAAACCCTTGATTTGAGAGCTTCTCTCTCTACACTTGCACTCTCTCTAAGATTTGATCTACCTAGGGTGATTTCCTACCCTAAGGCCGTTGTTAGAAAGATAGAGGGTGACTTGGGCTTCGTTTTAATCGGAACAAATTTGGTTTTGGAGCAAGTTGGGTGTTGGCCATCATCTCCTTTTGAGCTAAATCTTTGAGGTAGGGATATCCTACTCCTCTTTATGAGTTTTGTCTTTAAATTTTAGCATTTTGATATGTTGGAAGTTGTTGTGTAATTTTGGGAAACTTTGGGCCATTGTGTAATTTTACAAAAGTTGGGGGTTTTGTCTATAATAAACCTAGAGGCATGTTTGGTATAGAAACATGGGATTAATGTTGAAACATTGATGAAAGTGGAACCTAAGGGTTGTAATGTTAATTATGGAAAATGTCCTAATTACATTGATTAATTAATTTGGATAATTAATTGTGAGAAATGAGGAATTGAAATAGAAATGTGTCATGAAATATGACGATGGAAAGAATACATTGACTTTATGTATTGATATGTGCTGTGTATAATTGTTGTTTATATGCATTGTGTTGTGTTGGAGGAGATAGGGGATGTACTCCACGGTTTAGGGGAAGATAGGGGATGGACCTCTAAGCCGGATGTTGTTGGGAGGAGATAGGGGATGAACTCCGTAGATAGAGCTTGTATGCTTATCTAGAAATGTATTGACAGAGCGCATATGCTTGTCTTTGGAAGTATTGATATAACTGATATGTTTATCGTTGATGAGGTGAAAAGTGTTAGCATGAGTGTTTGTCTCATGTGAGATGTTTGGCCAGGTTCTGAGCCAAGGTTTTGAAATGGCAAGTAAAAGGAATGGAAATGGAAACGAAAAGAAATATAGACTTAAATGTCTTGGAATTGTATTATGTTATGAAAGAATGTAAAAGTGTTGACCATCTATCAACTGTTAATCTTTTAGTCATTGTTCATAACTGGTTTAGTATATTTCTACTGGGCTATGGCTCACCCTATATGGGAACATCATTTTCAGGTACAGGTAGCATGCCACCTCCAAGGACTTAGCTTGGGAGGCTAGTGGCGGACAGTCTTTTTGGTTGTCTTTCCTTTTGATGTATTACATGTAAATTCAAGCCAAGGGCTTAATGTGTAAATGAGTTAGCACTCTACTTTTGTGACCAAGTGTTAACTTGGAAAGCTGTAAGCCCTTAGGGCATTTGCTTTTGTTGTTAACATGTAATACTTTTTGTAATGAAACTCTGATAAATGGAAGGATGTGGATCTTTTATATATCATAGCATGTCTTTATTGTTGGGATTAATGTTATTATTTTGAGGGCGTTACAGAACCTCACTAAAATTCTAGCCCGAAAAATATAAAACTACGATAAAAATACATTTGTAGCAAAAGGGCAAAGAGGATACTTGAAATGTGTGTTTGAAAAAGCTGGCTTTTAAGAAAACACTTTGCAATACCTCTCTCCATATTTCATACTCAACTTCATAAGAACTATGGTAATTTTCGTCAACACAAGATTCTTGTGTCCGTTACGAAATCGATGAGAATGCAATTTTTAAAAGTCAAACAGATCAACGTGAAGAGCACGCTCAACTCAATTATCTCCTGAAAAAATGAACACATAAAAGGCATCAACATGATACTAAAAATTGTTTCCATGTATTGCATGGACCAGTTGATACTGTATCAGAGCTTAAGAGAAATTATAGATGATAGCGACCAACATAAAACACCTTCCGAAAATGTTAATCAAGTGGAAACAAAATTGCATAAATAGGATATTAGAATTTCAAGCTAAAAATCATGAATATTAGTAAAGCACTTAGCAATGACAAATTACTAATTCATTTCATTTTTTTATTATTTATTTATTTATTTATTTATTATGAGTATGATTCTGTCAATGACAAAATTGCTTTGGAATTTGGAGGTGTGCGTAACCCTAAACTTTAGATTCTTCAATGAGTACAGTTAGGGCTTTAAACACTGCCGAGATCTATTTCAGGAGAGGCCAAACATGCAGTAAATATAGTGTTCTATTGCGATGAAGATAACAAAGCCAACTCCTTTTGTATGAATATACAGAAACAAGAATAATCATAGCCAATTTTTTGTAATTATCATGCATGCTAGTTGGATTTAGTCATTCTAGAATTCTTCACTCCTACTTTGGGTTACAAGATTGAAAACCATTCCACCTAGTCCGTATAGTAAATGCAACACTGCAATATCACAACCCAAGTTCCATACTCGAAATATGATTAATGATTGTTCTGAACACAAGGGAATACCCTGGTAAAGAGGTCAAAAATCAATCAACAGTTGTTCATAATATAAACTGACCATGATGTTTACAAACTAAAACTAAATAAGAAGAGCTAGCCAGGCCTCGTTTGGGGACTTCTAGCTAAAAAGTCACTATAACTTGTCACATTACTCTCTTTACTTTTTTACACATCTTTTCATAAAAAAATAAAAAAATTACTAAAATAGTATGTTCCCAAACGAGGCTTTAATGTATATTCATGCCATCACTCCCTGCTTTCCCACCCCTTCCAACAAAAACACACCATGACGAGTTTATGCTACCGAGGTCACAGCGTGGCTAGCTGATTGGACCGGGTTAGTTACAATAATAGTTTACCAAAGTGGTCAAGTTAGTTAAAATGGGGAGTGGAGGGAAACAAAGTTAGTTGCATTTTAGGCATAAAACAGTAGAGAGGTTAAAAATTGTGAATTGTTTATTGGAGCCTTCTCTTTCATCTGTATGTTTCACTTTAGTATTCAGTAAAGAATGGTTTAAGGGTTTTTAATTCATGAACTCTTGTGAATACCCAAATGTATAAAGTAGCATAGCATGAAAACAGTTTTAAAATAAAAAAAAATAAAAAAATTCAATTGATCTCCATTTATTTTTTAAGAATTAAACTGAAAACAGTGATAATTAACAAGGAGAGAGCATAACCTAGTAATTAATAATACAAAGGAAATTAGAAGAACGTAATGTGATGTGAATATAATAAGATAAAGTCATTGCAGAAAAAACGTTGAATTCACTTCAATGCGATAACAATTTTTAATTGAAAATTGAAAACTCACAAACAAAATAGAAACGGAAAGAGGCAGAGAAGTCGCATAGGCTTTTTGATGGGGGGTGGAGAGGATGATTCAGTTTGGAAGATCATATACTATATGATGAAGATATAGTCAATTACACAAATACTTTGTAAGTATACTAAATTATTTCAAATCTAAAAAAAAGTACACTAATTATTTTATTCCATTTATATACTTTTATGGTTCATGGGATAAAGTGATACTTCTCAATAATTTAAGGGGTTTATTTGTATGATTTTATATTTTAGGAGGTCAACATAATACTTCTAAATAATTTATGAGGTACATTTGTATGATTTTATAGTTAAAGGGTCATGGTCATATTTCTAATAACTTATAGGTTTTCATGTAAATAATCCATTATTTCTTAGCTTTAGATGAAAAAATTGAACATCATGTTTATATCAAAATTTGAAGAGTCTATTTAAATGAATTTGTATTGATTGAACAATAAATGAAATATTAGGATTGAACCTAAACCAATTGTAAAATGATTTGTGAATGGACTATTAAAAGTCAGATGTTAATCAACAATTACATTGGGGAGAGCAAATTGATCATTCTACTATTTTATCCAAACAATCCACTTTCAACCAATTGACACTTGCTCCTAGGGCACTATGAGGAGAAGATTCGTAAAAAGGATTTCCAATTCATTGGTAGGGAAAGACTTTTGTTAAATAACTTAGCTTAAATGTCAATAAAGTATTTCAAATTCGACATTAATCATCAAAATATTGGGAAGTGTAAATTGAGTATTTTATCATTTTATCCCATCTAATTTTTAAAGAGATATTACTGATTGAATTAAACTAGCACAATATTAAAAAATAAAAAAAATTGGGTGAAGCACCAATAAATCCCAAAATATGATCTTATGAACTGTTTAGTCATTCCTTTTTTCTTATAAACCCAAAGGTCCTATTAAGGTGAAAATTATATAAAAGGGTAGTCACTTACATGTTTGGGTTTCATTTTTTAGGGATAAAAGTGGGTTTCTCAAAATGTAAAATTACACATTTAGGCAATTTGCACTATAGAAGTTTTGGATTTTCCTTCATTTGAGAACAAATCCCACATTACGAACAAAAATCTAACACTCTAATGTAACACTCTAAAAACCTCATTGGTGTACTTTTCCCAAACGTAACAACATAACACTAAAAAAAAAAAAAAATCTTTGGTGTACTTTTTCCAAATGTAACGCTCCAATGTAATACACACACAAACACAAAATAATAATAATAATAATAATAATTTCTTAATATACTTTTCCCAAATGTATTACTTCAATCAGTGTAATCCCAAACGTAACACTTCAATGTAACATACTCTAATATAATACACAAAAATACTAAAAAAAAACTGTTAGTGTACTTTTTCCAAACATAATACTCACAACTTGAAATTATACATTGGCCTAAAACTTACTAAGGAATATTTGTACTTATTTTGGAATGGTTTGAAAAATCTCACATCATTTTTTTTAATGTTATTGGAGTGTTACGTTTAGGAAAAGTACACTAAGATTTGTTTTTTGAATCCAAGATCGGACTGGATGGTGTTGTTTGGCTCGTGGGGGCCTGCCACAGGTTCCGTTTTGATAATCTGACCCATTTAATGTGTAGAACTCGTCGAGTACTATATGCCTGTTAAAAATCATATTGATCGGATATTGATAACTATATGATCAAATCAGTTTTGTATAAAAAAAAAATGGATGGTGAACAAATAACAGTTGACAAAAAACTGATCCAATGAGATAGCTATCAATATCCGATCAATGTGAATTTTTACAGACATATAGTACTCGACGAATTCTACACATTGAAGGGTTTGGATTATTAAAACGGGACTCGTGGTGGGCCCCCAAGAGCCAAACAACATCGTCTAGTTCATCTCGAATTGGAGGCAAGCTGCTCCCTTTTTTTTTTTTTGGTTACATTGGAGCGTTACATTTGGGAAAAGTACACTAAGATTCTTTTTTTTTTTTTGGTTACATTGGAGTGTTACGTTTGGGAAAAGTATATCAAAGAGTTTTTTTGTGTGTATTATATTAAAGTGTTACACTAAGAAAATTTTTTAGAGTGCTATATTGAAGTGTTATGTTTGAAAAAAGTACACTAAGGAGTTTTTTTGTGTGTTACATTAGGGAGTTTTTTTGTGTGTTACATTAGAATGTTACACTAAAGAATCTTTTTGTATGTTACATTACAGTGTTACATTAATGAGTGTTTTTAGAATATTATATTAGATTATTACATTTAGGAAAAGTACAATAAGATTTTTTTTTTTTTTTGTGTGTGTGTGTTACAGTTTGAAAAAAATGCACTAAGGAGTTTTTTTGTGTTTCATTAGAGTGTTACACTAAGGAGACTTTTTAGAGTGTTACAATTGGGAAAAATATACTAACGAGCTTTTTTTGTATGTTACATTAGAGTGTTACGCTAAGGAGTTCTTTTGGAGTGTTATATTGGAGTGTTACGTTTGAGAAAATTACAGTAACGAATTTTTTCATGTGTTACATTAGGGTATTGCATTAAGATTTTTTTTTTTTTAGTGTTATATTGCAGTGTTACGTTTGAATGTTACATTGAAGTATTACACTTTTTAGTGGGTTAATACGCTTTGTGGATATGAAGCCCACTAGTTTTTATCAATTAAAATTTATGTAATTATTTTAGGCTAACACCAAGTAGGTAATATCAACAATCCCCACAATCACTCCATGAAATCCCTAAAAAAATGGAAATGTTAAACCATACCTTACCCACATACACCCAAATCCCAAAAAAACATCAAAACCAAATTTCAAGTAAGGACAAACAAGTAAACTTTAATATTACTAAATCAAATCAATAATACATACTACAAATAAAAAGGATTAATTGGTTTATAAAAAAAACATATAGGACTAAATGGACTAACATGTCTCTAAATGGGATTTATGGGTAATTTTTCCTAAAAAAATTGATACATTTATAATTATAATAATGACCAAATTAAAACAATAAAACAGACTACAATTAATATGGATACAATTAGCTAACAATTTCAAATTGTTTCAATAAGATAAGATGCACTTAAAATCAGAAAAATAATCATAACATACAATTGATTTGCATATTTATATATTTAAATTAAGTCAAGGCAATCATAAACTTATTACCATCTGCTTATATGGGATTTTGCTCAAACTTTAATTGAGCTTTTTTTCTAGTGGATGGTGAGATTGATCATTTAAATTAGTTAATCATTTGGGCTGAATAATGGTTTGTATTAAATAATAATAAAAAAAAAGATAACAATAAATTTTATGTACACCATATTGGACATTTAAAAAAAGGAGATATACAATCCAGTTATATTGACCATACTTGTTTATTTATAAGTACTGTTATTTTATTTTCACTTATCAATATCTTTAAAAATGTTAGGATAAAATAAATATTTTAAAATTTATTAGTACATAAAATAGTGTATAGATAAGTATGCAAGTCTATCACATATGAAAGAGGGCACTAATTTACCCTAAAAGAAAGAGGAAAAAAAATATCGACAAATGGATGAGTAGGGATGGCAAAATATCCTGATTTGTCTGGTTTCCGACTCTCCCCAACCCTAATGAGATGGGTTTAGGGATGGTTGAATGGGATATGATCTGATTTTGGGAAATTTTTTGAAAATCTGATTGGATTCGAGTCGGGGGCATGGAGAGCATTTTTTTACCTGAACCCTAAATATAGTAATAAATAAATAGTAATATTACGTATATATGTAATATGTGTATAATGTATTGTTGAATTTTTATAGAATATCTATCTATCTATGTATACTATTATTAAGTGCATGTCTCAATTGGTGTAGTGAAACCTTAGTCTCCTCATGCCATGTGATAGTGCTTTTTATTAAAAAAAAATTTGTTACACAAAGAGGTGGTTAAGGCTTTAATCCATGACCATGGGTTTAAGATAGAAGGATTCATATCATTTAAGCTAAGTACATACTATAATATTAATTTCATTATTATTTGCTCTTATTCTTACTTATTTAAATTACACACGCATCGCATGTATCACCCGTTAATTATTATTAAGTGAAATCCTCAATTAATGTAGTGAAACATCGCTCTGCTCATACCACATGATAGTCTCTTTTATTTTTAAAAAAATGCACAAAAGGTGGGCAAGGTTTAAACCCATGGCCATGGGTTTAGGCTAATTCTACTACACTACTGTTTTAACTCATTACACCGTTCAAATTTATTTATTTATTTAATCGTTGTATAAAATTATTAAAATGTCCTTCCATCTTAGAATTTGAAAACCTTAGGCTATGTTTGGTTATATGTTCTAAACACATTTTCACCTACTGATTTGAATGTGGTATTTGTTTTGAGCCTTCAAATTATAATTTCACAGCTACTTTTGAAAATTCCTTTCCATGCGGGAAAATTTGGCTAATCCGGACGTCCGGCCGGTTGACCGGAATAGTGTTCTGTTTTTTTTTCTTGGGCACTGTTATTTTTATATTATAAATAAAAAAATATTTTTGGAATTTTTTTAAATTTTTATATGAGCTTTGAATAGAATTTTAGGATGTGTGTTTAGTTATGAGTTGTAAATTTTTAAATCAAATAACTTTTCTAATTTCAAAAACTCAAAACTCCATCCAAAACTCAATTCAAAAAACTCTTTTCAAACTCATAACCAAACAATTTTTTCACACTCAAATCATAATTCCAAAACTCACAAACTCAAAATATAACTCTATTCTCAAATCATATTTAGAAAATCCTACCAAACGTTACCTTAATTTTTCATTACCCCACATTAGCACCATCTCTATCGGGCCACCACTGCCACCCACAAGCCCCTCATGCCAGCCGCAGGCATCCAACCCCTCATCGTTAGTCACCAGCACCTAGTCTATCTCTGTCTCATCTTGCCAACCCCCAACCATTCTCCATCACCTGAAAACAGGGCCTTAAAGGAGAACAACTTTCAATTGCTTCCAAAGTTATCCACAACTGGGTTGTCAATACAAATACATATATATTTATATATTTGAAAGGGGAAAGAGACAAAAAAAAACCCATCAAGATTTTCCCCATATTCTACACTAGGGCTTGTTTCATTTACTTGATTTTACATATATTAAAAAGTCGAGAGATTTACAGAGGGATCAAGAGGAGTGGCAGATATAGTCTAGCATATATAATAGGTGTTGTTATATATACAAAACTCCAATCAAGTGCTATTATTAATTTTATTTTCTTAGATTTTGATATATTATTTTGGTGAAATTTGAATTATTGTTTCGCATCTAATGAAAACTATAGAAAATCTAGGTTTGATAGAAAAAGAAGAAGACAAAGGAGGTAGCAATGTGCGAGAGGTCATTGGAGTTAGTCGCTGGTAGGGTGGGTCTAGATGTTGGAGTCGGAGATGGCGGTTGTGGCTATGAATGCGGCTACAGGAGGTGGTGATTGGGAAATGAGGTAGAGTTAGGGTTTGTTAAGTTAGGAGTGTAAGGATGATGGTTATGACAGGTATTATGGTGATTGTAAATAGATAATTAAATTTTTGTATGTTGTGTAATGAGATATTGAGTGTAAAGAGAATTTTTTGACGTGCTTACCACTCAAGCTAAGTACACATTGTAATATTAATTTCATTATTATTTTATTTCATTCTTAGTTAATTTGAATTGCACGCACATTGTGTATGTCACACAATAATCAGGGGTGATCATGAATCCGTCTAGCCCACCTAACCCGATCGAACCAATCCAACTCGATTGATTTTGGGTAGATGCATGTCTTTCGGTGGATGGATACAGATGAAATATTTTAAAATTCACAGATATGGTTCAGATGGTGGATCAATCATCCTGCACCCGTACGAACCCGATCAACTCGTAGATGAAGTTTAAGAAAAAAGGAAATTGCTAAGAAGAAACAATATAGAATAAAAATAATAAAATATATATTTTTGTGAAAATAGAAAACAACACCTTAAAAAAGATATGCGTGGTGCCTTCACCTATTATAAACAAATAATATATATATATATTTTCAGATTGCTAATTATTAAAGATTGTACAAGTTATGACCTAACTAAACTGCTAAACTGATCGCATCCATCTGCCAATCCGCACAGCTTACTTAATTTGCATCTATCAAACCGATAGACGGATGCAGATTGATTTTTTTCTAATCTATCTAATTTTGGACGAATGACGGATTCAACTCGATCCGTGATCACCCCTACCACTAATATATATAATACATAGAATATATTATTGAGTTTCTGTTATGTTATATATATAATATAATTTATTATATGTACAATATAAAATATATATTTTTTTAATTATAAATCATATTTTTTAATTTTAGTTATTAAAATTTAATATTATTATTAAATTTTTTATTGTGTTGCATTCGGAATAGGATGGAGAGTGAAGATTATATTTACGAATTTAAATGGGTGGGGAAGAATTCCATGAGGTTGGGTCAGAAATGAGAGCAAGCAACAAAAATGTGAGGGTAGGACAGGGATAAGAGGCCCGACCCATATCCCAAGAGCAACACCAAAAGGTGAGTTAAAATAAGACTGTTAGGCATTTTAGCCAATCACAATACATATTGGGCCATTCAATGGGCTGGTTAAAAGGCTGGCTACTTTATCATCCATCTTAGCCGTTGGTTAGGCTTTGTTTGGGAAGAAGGGTTGGGTTGGGTTGAGTTTGGGGTTATTTTAGTCACAAAAAAATAAAATAATCTTTTTAGCATAATAAGACAAAACATCACATTCAATTTATAATCATTACATTCTTTTTCTCACAAAAAGTCAAAACAAAAACTAAAAATCCTTTCTAAATAAGACTTTTTAATCCTAAACTATAATAGACAAAAAAAAAAAAAAAAAAAAAAAAAGCAAAAGCAACTAAAAAGCCAAAAACCCAACTCACTCCCAAACGGACCCAAAGAGCACTGAGGGCCTTTTCCCAAATTAAGGCAAATTACCAACTTATTTCCCAAACTAGGGCTAGTTTGGACAGAATTCCCAAACTAGGGTAAAACGTGGTTGTGAACCACGCTTTTACCATTTATCTGACCCTCCCTCCGAAAATTTCTCAAATCGTAAAAGCGTGGTTACAAAACACGCTTTTAAGTTTTTTTTTTTTTTTTTTTTTTTTCATAAAATGTGGTTTGAAACCACGCTTTTAGGTAAAATTTTTTTTTGAGAAAACGTGCACGCTTGTAAGTTTTTTTTGTTTTTCATAAAACGTGGTTTGGAACCACGCTTTTAAGTAAATTTTTTTTTTTTTAAGAAAACGTGGTTTCGAACCACGCTTTTACTATTGACGAAAGAAAGCGTTGATCTTAACCACGCTTTTAACCAATTTTTTTTTTTTTTTTTGAGAAAGCGTGGATGATAACCACGCTTTTAAAACTTATATAAAACTCCCCTAGCCCCGTCATTTGCAACCACGCTTACACTTAGGTTTTTTCGATCTCTCTCTCGCTCTCGCTCTCGCTCTCTCTCTCTCTCTCTCGCTCTCGCTCTTGCTCTCTCTCTCTCTCTCTCTCTCTCTCTCTCTCTCTCTCTCTCTTTTTGCTCTTAGACTCTCTCTCTGCTCTTACACTCTCTCACTGCTCTCACTCGCTTTCTCTCCGTCCGTGGGTTGCTCTCTCTCGCTGGTATGGCGTCTGTCTCTCTCTGTCTCATTTGAATTTTATGTGTTTATTGTGTTTGTGAAAATGTGAATGTGGGTGCAATGTGGGTATAATGTAGGTAGAATAGGGTTTATGAATGTGAAAATTTTGTAAATTGATGAAAATGTTGGTAGAATAGGGTTTGTCAATGTGAAAATGTTGTGAATTGAAATTGATATTCAATGTGGGTAGAATAGGCTTTGTGAATTGAAATTGTGGTTTTCAATTGGTAAAATGTTGTGGTTTTGAATTGTGAAAATTTTCTAGGGTTTTCAATTGAATGTGAAATCATAAATTCGGGTTAGGGTTTTGAATTGTGAAATCAGAAATTAGGGTTTTGAATTGTGAATCATGTCTATATTTTTTGAATTGAATTTTTTTTCCCCTTGTTAATCCT